>CM077457.1:24751409-25263909 GCA_039654765.1 Mylopharyngodon piceus
AATGTTAAAATGTTTAATATTTGATTAAACCTTAATATTCAAAGGTTTCACTGTTATGTCTATTTTTTCTCTCTAAACAACTTGGATTGTATAAATGAATTAGCTTTCTCTTTACATTTGTTGTATGACAGAAATATTGTTGTTCTTCAGTATTGTTGTTCTTCAAAACATTGAACTTATATCTTAATAAGGGAAGGGCTTGTGTCTTGTGGTGCATTTATTCTAGTTGACATCCTACAACAAAATAAGGCTATTTTAGAAAGATAAATAAAATATATTTTGGACATGAAACAAGTGAAGGGGAGTCAAATATCAAACATATTACTGAAGCAGATGACGTGAATGCCGAAATCATGAAAGTTCTGTCATTTCTGAATCATGGCGGCCATTAAAAAGTTAGGCGGCAAAAACTGGCAGTGTGCAAGAACAGCAGGAGACGAGAGAGAGAGAGAAACGAGAAGACACAACAGAAGACTTTCCACAGGCTGAGTCAGAGGGGCACAGGTGGTGGAGCTCTGTTTTTATCTAGCACAAATCCTTTTAGATTCACACTTTTCCCACAACCAGCACTCAAAAGCCAAAAAAAGACATCCATTCTTGGGCAGGATGTGACAAACACCCAAGCTGCAGCGTCTTGACTTATAGATCTCACGTCATTTCAAAGGGCAACTCATAAGCACAGCTTAATCTCAGTTGGAGCCCATATGATCTGCTGTCAGTAGTTACTTTCTGCTTGGTCTGTTGCCATTCCTTCTCCAGGCAGCCCTGCTGAGAAGGCGGGTCTCAAACCTGGAGATCGCATCCTGTTTCTCAATGGGTTGGACATGAGGTGAGGCTTGTGGTTGGGTCGCATTGGAATACATTTCTTTTATCCTAATGTGGAACTTTAATAGAGTTTAAAGCAAGCGTCACTTTTATTTTTATGCATAAGGTGGGTTTGGGATTTGAACAAACCCCTAAACATAAGTCAAGTAGATCACTGAAAGTTCCCCTAATATATGTAAATACCCTTTGTGATAAAATTGAATCTCTTTGCATGTTCATAATCCGGTAAGTTAACACTATATATGTGTCATATTTTTGTGCATCTTTTAGGAGCTGTTCACATGAGAAGGTGGTGTCTATGCTGCAGGGGAGTGGGGCAATGCCCAGCCTGGTGGTTGAAGACGGCTCGCCAGCCTTCACCATTCCTGAACCAGAGCAGGTGGAAGTTTCTCCCCGCTCCCGTGCTCCTGTGCTCAGCTCCCTGCAGTGGGTTGCTGAGATCCTGCCTCCCAGTATCCGTGTACAGGGCCGCACCTTCAGCCAGCAGCTCGAGCACCTTCTCACGCTTCAGGAGAGATACACCATTTGCAAGGCCCTGGAGGCCTTCTTCCAGCACAGGTGAAGGACATGCCCATAACATTTAGTGAAAGACAGAACGTATATTCTCAGATGGAAATGTTTGCGTTGATTCTCTGAGAACATTTCAGAACTTTGTGTGAAACCTAATTTGATTAATTTTTCTTCCATGCCATTAGAAATGTAGACACTTTGATTGTGGACGTCTTCCCTGTGTTGGATACCCCAGCAAAACAGGTGATCTGGCAGTTCGTTTACCAGTTGCTGACCTATGAGGAGCAGGAACACTGCCAGAACAAAATTTCCCGCTTCCTTGGCTATAAAGTCACACGTGAGCCTTACTTTCTGTTCATTCCTCTTCAGTTTGTACAGAATAAATGTATATATGCATGTATGCTTGCATGTTCTTATTATTAATAGTGCCAACAGCAGATCCTGAACCTCCAGCCCATGAGCCTCACCGTCGCAGCAGCTCCATGAAGGTGACAGGAACCACCTATAGGAGCAGTGTGAGGGGACGCAGCTCAGATGATCTGGTTATCGGCACTCACCTGGGCATGGGTAGGCTGTCTTCAAACACTATGTTGTATTACCCCAAATATGATATATCTTAAAGTTAAAAACTAGGGCTCTCTATAGTCAAAATGGTGGTTTAATCTTATGATTTTCGATTGCCTTTAAAAAAGAAATTTGGTAAGTATGTTTAAAAAATTGCTGTTAAACATTTTATTTAACTTTGACAGCCCTAAAGAATTACCTAATTCTGGCATGAAACTCTAGATGGAGCAGGCTGATAGGTCTTTAACTCGTTTGGTAGTGATCACGTCATTATCTATGTTGCACAGCTGATTGGTTGCTGTTCCATCAGCGGCCAATGAGCTGCGGCTCAACATTCAAACAGATACTGGTAGTGTTGCTGTTCGCAGTCTGCAGCGCGCTTTCAGAAACCCTCCACCTTCCCCAGCTCCACCTGCATAGATCTGCTATGGGGGTTAATTCATGTGTTACATGTGCAGCAGCAGCATGTCTTACATGCTCACCGTAATGTCTGTGAATGTATTGGCAGTAGCAAGCCTTGATGCTTGCTCTGCAGCAGCAGCAGCGTAGCAGATCTATTCCACCAAGACCAAATACATTAACATTGCCATATCCATTACCATGCCAATCTCCATTACCATACCAATCTCACAAGAGTTGTCATGACAGAAATGCATTTAGCAAAATTCTCTATAATTTTCCACCGACCCCCCCCAGCACCTGGAGGTCTGGCATGCGGGCATAAGTTTAAATGAAACACGTTTACACGTGAAACACATTCTATATATGTAGTGAAATTGTGTCAACTTTCACGCCTAGTATTACAGATCTTGAAAACAGGACTGTAGACATTATTGTAGAAACTGGGAGCTCATGTCCCATCAGCTTTCTTAGCAAACTGAAATGAGAGTTGATGGGCTATTTTCTTTCTTCATAAGGAATTTGCTCTGAGCCAGTGGAGCTGGCACCTATGAGACTGACTCCTGGAGAGAGACAATCAGGGGATGGAACGTCATTACCAGAGACACCCAACAATCTGACTAATGTGAGCACTCTTCTTTGATTTGTACAGGTTTGCAAACATTGAAACCATTGAAAAATTACGCAAGTGGACTGTCTTTATATTAACAAGCCAGTCCCTGTGCTCTTTCTAGCTGTCAGCTGTGTATGCCGAGCTGGAGAATGTCTATGCCGGGAAGAGATCCAAATCCCTGAAGAGTCGGCCTCCTCCTGCTCCTGACACTATGGTTAGCGTGGATGTCTTCCCGCATGCTTCCTCACAGTCTGTCAGGGCACACTCTTCCTCTCCATCTGTTCGGGCTACTTCAGGTACATGACAGGTTTTTGATTGGCATTATAGCTTCTTATTTTCTAGAACAGTGGTCGGCAACAGGCGGCCCGCGGGCCAAAACTGGCCCGCCAGCAATAATATCTGGCCCGTGCCCACAGCCAGATAATTTTGATAGTGGCTGGTTCTGAAATAGATCTTCGTCTCGTGGTGCCGTCTAACCGTGTATACACCAGACGCGACTTTTTTCACGCTGCGCCGCAACAGTTAAAAGCTGTCTACACTAAATGCGACAAACCGACCGTTGCAAAGCACTTGGACTACATCAGAAATAGAACAGGGAATCCATTTACTGTCGGGAATTTGTTGTCGCGTCGCGCCGCGCCACATCCAGTGTAGACAATATCACTGATTATAATGGGTTCTATTACCTTTTGACGTGTCACGTCGCGCCGCTCGCGTCCGGTGTATTCTTTGCAAACAGCGACAACTTCATTGCAGATAAGACACACCGGCTTTGCGTTCACAAAACTAGGGAGGATGAACGCATAGTTGTCTTTCCATTCTTCTTTGTATACCTTATTTTCGCTGTCAAGCACTGCTTTATTCATTTATCCAGTGCAAAACCCGGACACCGCCACACAAATGTGGCTTTTTGTTAATGACTGTCCTACTACAGGATTTAACACAGAGTAACAGCTCACTACCAGTTACAAAAGACACTGTAACAGTCTGTCACAGGCAATTCTAGTTGCATTTTTCATCAATTAATTTCTTAAATTATCCTTTGACTATGTTCTGGCCCGCCATCTAGTTGCGAAATTTTTCGGCCCGATGCCAAACTCACTTGCTGAACCCTGTTCTAGAATGTCCTTGTCATTTCTCTGTGTAATAAGTGGCCATTTCAGTCTAATATCAGAGACATTTGATCTTCCTAACCATTGGTTTTTCATCTTCATTTCTTAGGTAGCCGCAAATCTGCATCAGCGCAGCCTGTGCCGCCTCCTCCGCCACCTCCACCTCCTCCTTCACAGCCTGACTCTTGGACTCAGGAACCTCCCCTCAGTCCTCAGTGCCCCTGTTACCCTCCAGGTCTTCCCTCTCAAACAAGTGCTGAGTCCAACCCCTACATCAGTTTAGACAGCCCACCTCTCTCTCCACCCTCTCCTCCCGACTACCCTCCTAGTCCACCCATTCGCAAGAAGCGCTATACCTTCTCTCGTCCACCCCGTACCCCAGACACAGATCTGTTCATGGAGGCTCTGAGTGAACAGCTAGGACAGCAGTTATCTGTGGATGACTTCCTGTCACCAGAAAATGACTATGAAGAGGTTTGTATATTAGAATGGTTAATTGGTTTGATGTTTGCTTTTATTGTTGTGACTATTTTTGTGGCTGATCTTAAATGGTCTATAGCAAAAACTTAATGCCATTTGTATGTTTTGCTTCAAAATAATACCAGGATGTTGTCCAGATGACTTTCCAGAATGATGAAGAGGAGGTAGAGGAGGAAGATGAGGAGGAGGAGGAAGAGGAAGAGGAGGAGGAGGAAGAGGGTCCGTACATGCCTCCCGAGCTAAGCAGTCCAAGCGAAGTGCATAGTAGCAGCGAGGATGCCAGCTCTCTCACCTACTCTTCCAGCTCTGAGCACATTCCTCCACCCCCTCTGACTCCTCCACCCCCTCCACCTGTCCAATTCAATGACCCCCCTCCACCTGCTAGATTCACCCCTGACCACACACCCCGACAGATGACCTTCCGTCGCCACCCTGGACCTCCTCCTCCGCCTCCGCCAAGGGCTAACCCGCCTCCAAAACGACAGTCCATTCATAAGGTGTTGCCCACGCGTGATGAGATGATGACTCAGCATCAAGTCCTTCAGGAGCACCACTCACTTCCAGTTCAACCAACAGCCGGCCACCCTCAGCAATCTCAGCAGCAGATGCACCAATCTCTGCCCCCTATGCATTCTCCAGAAATAAACCAGCCATCCATCCCCAGTCACGCAATCTACGATATGCACCATCAGGGTAATCCAGCCCACCAGGTTCATCAACACCACCAGATGCAACAAGATCACCAGATGCATCAAATGTATCAAAATAAACCAAGTCACCAATCTCAGTCAATCAAAGTGCACAAAAGCCGTCACTCACACCAGACTATTCAGACTCAGCTCTCTAGTTCTATGGATAGGCTTGATAGGATTGAAAGAAAAGAACGCTCGGATAGACAAATCTATGAGATGCAGCCCCAACCCTTGCATTCAGATCAACAAATAAACCATGCTTATCAGATGCATCTGAGTCATCAGGCTCACCTCTCAAGCTCTATGGATAGACTTGACCAATTGGAGCACCTCCAGCGCTTGGAACGCTTGGAGCATTTGGAGCGAATTGAGAGACTGGAAAGGGCGGATAGACAAATGCACAGAGCGCACATGGCTCAAGCCGTTTCTCAAGCTATTCAACCATCTCAGCAGACTCAGCAACAGTACCACCACCAGATGAACCAAGCTCATCAAGCCTACCCACCCAACCAGCCTCCTCCGCCAAACCGCCACATTCACCAGATTGAACACATACACCAGGTTCAGCCCATCCAGTCGGCTCCTCAGTACCACCAGATCCACCAGCCCCACCAACCTCACCAGACCCAACAGATTCTGTCGACCTTCCAACCTCATCCTTCACAGCAACAGCAGCTTCAGCAGCAACAGATGCAGCAGCAACAACAACTTCAGCAGCAGCAGATTCAACAGCAGCAGCAGATTCAACAGCAGCAACAACTTCAACAACAGCTTCAGCAGCAGCAACAGCAACAGCTTCAGCAACAGCAAATTCAGCAGCAGCAAGTTCAGCAGCAACAACAGATTCAGCAGCAGCAACAGCATCGCTCAACCCCTCAGATTCCCCCCATTGCACAGGCCAGGCAGAGCCCTCAACCCATGTACCACGAATATCGTCATCACCACCACCACCATAGCCACCATGAAGCCCAGTCCCAAACACAACCACCAAGTACACCCCAATCTCAAACTCACCACCCCACTGAAGAGTCCACTGTGGAGCCACCTCCTCCACCACCTTTACCCCCACCTTGCGTGCCTCCTCCTCTACCAAAGGCCTCACCGCAAAAATCAGATTCCAGTCATATGAGTGTAAAGAGGCTACGCTGGGAACAGGTGGAAAATTCTGAGGGAACCATTTGGGGACAGGTGAAGTAGTTTGCCATGAAACCAGCCTCATGTCTCAAATAGCTGTTATTAGATATTTATAGCATTTTCTCTCAAATTTTGACAATGTTCTGCATCTAAAGGAGATCTGATTCTAGTGGTTGTTTATTATATTTGCTGTTTCAAACTGGTAAAAGAGCATAAGCCACTCACAAATGACAATCCTCTAAAAGTTGGATGAGACCTTGAAAGGAAGTAGTATGTTATTTGAGACATAAATTGAGGTCTTTTGTAATCTCATGAGGTCCATTGTCATGTGTTTGTCTCACTCAATAAGAATGAAATGTATAAGGACAGATGTGTTTTCTCACTACAGTTAGAAGAAGACTCAGATTATGACAAGCTGAGTGACATGGTGAAATACCTTGACTTGGAGCTTCATTTTGGAACACAAAAGAGCCCCGGTGAGTAAAGTGTGAGAAAAGTTACTTATGTATTACTCATTTCCAAGCTGATGCAAACAAGCTACTGACCAGCTGACAAGTGCCAAACACCCACCTCTTAAACCATCAAACCAGACCAGCCTAATCAGCTGGAGGCCAGATAACACCAGCAAACCTCCTGTTTTAAGCTGTTTCTTCATTAGGCCAATTGCATTCTATATATTTAAAAGGGGAAGATACAATGTGGTCCCTAGGTAGTAGGCAGCATTTGTTGTTTATAGAGTGTACTGAACATTTTGAATTAACAAGGTATTAGGAATATTTCTGTGTCTTCTAATACTTAAAAGCACAGTAAAGTCCATCATTTAAAGTTAGAAAATGAGGAACACCTGTAAATCTGCCCAGAACTGGCTGTCCTCAAAAACTGAGTTCAGACAATAACAGCAATAGTAAAAGAGGACACTAAGATGCCTACGGCAGCTCTAAGGGAGTCACAGTCCTCCTTGACTGAGACAACAATAGCCGGCAACATATCATAAATCTAGCTCAAATTGAAGGGTTGCAGGAAGAAAGTTGGTGGGAAAACTCTCACCTTGAGAGACCTTGAGAAAACCTTCACACCTCTAGTGGAAGACAAAAAAATGTAGAGGAATATTCTAAGGTCTTATATGATGGAAATTGAACTTCTGGGTCAATGAGCTTTTACAAACCGAATTCCGAAAAATGTTGGGACGTTTTTTAAATTTGAATACAATGAAAACTAAACGACTTTCAAATCACATGAGCCAATATTTTATTCACAATAGAGATAACATAACAAATGTTTAAACGGAGAAATTTTACACTTTAATCCACTAAATGAGCTCATTTCAAATTTGATGCCTGCTACAGGTCTCAAAAAAGTTGGCACGGGGGCAAAAAATGGCTGAAAAAGCAAGAAATTTTGAAAAGATTCAGCTGGGAGAACATCTAGCAACTAATTAAGTTAATTGATATCAGGTCTGTAACATGATTAGCTATAAAAGGGATGTCTTAGAGAGGCAGAGTCTCTCAGAAGTAAAGATGGGCAATCTGTGAAAGAGTGCTTTGCAAATTTCATCATCAACAGTGCATAACATCATCAAAAGATTCAGAGAAACTGGAGAAATCTCTGTGCGTAAGGGACAAGGCCAAAGACCTTTTATTGGATGCCCGTGGTCATGATTGTGTCAATGACATTACTAAATGGGCCCAGGAATACTTCCAGAAACCACTGTCGGTAAACACAATCCACCATGCCATCTGCAGATGCCAACTAAACTCTATCATGCAAAAAGGAAGCCATATGTGAACATGGTCCAGAAGCGGCGTCGTGTCCTGTGGGCCAAGGCTCATTTAAAATGGACTGTTTCAAAGTAGAAAAGTGTTCTATGGTCAGACGAGTCCAAATTTGACATTCTTGTTGGAAATCACAGACGCCGTGTCCTCCGGGCTAAAGAGGAGGCAGACCTTCCAGCGTGTTATCAGTGTTCAGTTCAAAAGCCAGCATCTCTGATGGTATGGGGGTGCATAAGTGTATACGGTATGGGCAGCTTGCATGTTTTGGAAGGCATTATGAATGCTGAAAAGTACATAAAGGTTTTATAGCAACATAAGGTCCCCTCCCGATGACGTCTGTTTCAGGGAAGGCCTTGTGCATTTCAGCAGGACAATGCAAAACCACATACTGCAGCTATTACAACAGCATGGCTTCATTGTAGAAGCCATGCAGTCCGTCTGCCTGCAGTCCAGATCTTTCACCTATAGAGAACAATACATCAAAGACGACCACAAACTCTTCCATAACCTCGATGCCCAGACGTCTTCACGCTGTTTTGAAAAGAAAAGGAGATGCTACACCATGGTAAACATGTCCCCGTCCCAACTATTTTTGAGACCTGTTGTAGCAGGCATCAAATTTGAAATGAGCTCATTTTGTGCATAAAATTGTAAAATTTCTCAGTTTAAACATTTGTTATCTATGTTCTATTGTGAATAAAATATTGGATCATGTGATTTAAAAGTCTTTTAGTTTTCATTTTATTCAAATTTAAAAAACGTCCCAACATTTCCAGAATTCGAGTTGTAATATATCTCCATAAAACATTTAGCCGCTTTTCCACATCCAGGCCCAATGGTTCCAAGAACGGTTTCAGTTATATTTCCACTTGAGCTTGGTTCAGCACAGCAGGATTACAAACCGTTCTCGGCCCAGAATTCTCAGCACGATTGCTGAACCATGATGGTAGAATGAATGTAGTGACTTTGCAGCTCAGGATTGGTCACTTGTCTGTTGCCTGGCTGCCAGTTTGTCTGTATCTGGCCAAGCTGATTGCAAGTTATGACAGAAAGATGAACACCACCACAATGTTGTAATTGCCAGTGGTAAGCATCTTTACACCCAGACTTTGCAGCATGCAATGGTATTGGTCATAATTAACTTTTAATTGCAAATGCTGGCTGTACAAATTATTTTTTGTTTACTGTGGATGAAGAACGGTAATAAAGCTTGCCAGAAAGCACTTCTCCAGTCTATGAGGAGGCAGGCTTGTGTAAAAAAAAAATGTGTTTTCCTATCATTTCCAACCAAAATCACTAACAAACTCATATGTAAGAACTTCCCGAGAGGACTTGAAGGCACCATAGGACCTGACTATTCTTTTATCAGTTAACTCAATGTTTATCCTCATAAGTTCTTTTCACTCATGGTACGATTCATGTTTCAGTTTCTCTTCCAGAGCTCTCACCTCAGGTGGATACTTTCAAGAAGAAAGATGTGGTGGAGATTCTCTCCCATAAGAAAGCCTACAATGCTTGTGAGTAGCGAACAATGATTCAAGTCAGGGTATTGTTCTCGTTGTCCTTTTTCAGGCTGTAATGGACTGCAGAGTTCAGTGAACTTTACTTGTAAATGTTTAGATGATGTTCATGTGTGCTTCCCAGTCAAGTATTAACTTGTATATGATCGTGTCCTTTTTTGTCTTGCTTTATCACAGTGTTTTTTGGTTTTAAATTAGACATGATAACTGCATGCTGTCCCAACTATTAGATTATGAGCTTCTTAGCTTTTTAGCATATAAGCACATGGTCCTTGTATACTTTATTGTCTCATAGGCCCTGTTTCCACCTGGTATTAAGATGCGTTTTGATCGATCGGATCAGAAGTGGACGACGCTAAATACAGGTGTAAATGGGGTCTAAAGCGTTTTGAGCTTGTCCACTTTTGACCATTTCCTGAGGTATTCGAAAACACTCAACATCCGAAAACTGCTTTCATAGTGTAGATGCTCATGTGGTTGAGTGCGTTTGAACAGCCACAAAAGAAAACGTAAACATTATGGGAAGTGTGCTAGCCAGACAGGATTTAAACTTTGTCGGCTGAAGACTCATGTTCGGTTTGAAGACGAAAAACGTACCAAGTACAATGTTCTCTCACCATTCCTGATTTCAAACACACACTCACTGCGTTCAGCATGGTCTTGCGGCTATCAGAGCAGAAACGAAAGCTGATGCTCTCCGTATGCTTTTCCGTGGTCTCCTTTCGCATTCATTTGTAAACTGCGCAAGCTTATTTTGTCCATTAGATCATATGATCTGGAAAAAACCCATACATTTACCCACCCAAAGGCCCTCCACTCGAAGAAATCAGGACAGAAGTGGTCGAAAGTGGACAAAAGAGACAGATTAAAATACTAGGTGTAAACGGGAATCTCCTTCGTCAACTTGTGATTCGATCGACCAAAACGCATCTTAATACCAGGTGTAAATGGGGCCTAAGACTCTTCTCTCGTTTTTATAGCAATCTTGATTGCCCATCTGAAGCTGTCGCCAGGCGAGCTACGGCAGGTGCTGATGACAATGTCAAGTGAACGTTTGGAGTCACCACATATTAAACAACTGCTCCTGTATGCACCAGACGATGATGAGGTCAGACAGTATGAGCAGTACAGAGACGACCCAAGTAAACTCAGCGAGCCTGATCAGTTTGTCCTACAGGTACATGATGAATAAAAGGTGTAATGAAAGTGTTTGATGAATAAATGATGATTATTTTGTTTTTAGCAGGATATTTATCATTTTGAAGTTTTTGGTTGCACCAGATACTTTTTTTTGTGTATAATTTTAACAATACTTATGGTTTTGTATATATTCAGATGCTTTCTGTGCCAGAGTATAAGACCCGCTTGAAAAGCCTGCATTTTAAGACTACACTGCAAGAGAAAACAGAGGAGATGAGAGGGGCCTATGACTGTGTTTTCAAAGCTTCACTGGAGCTCAAGAACAGCAAAAAACTGGCCAAGATTCTGGAGGTATAATTCCCTTCATTTCCACAGAGTCATTTATTTTCTCCCCAGGCCCGCATGATTATACAGTCACAAAATCAAACACAAAGAAAATCATTCACAGATAAAAGACTGTTGACATTATTCTTAATGCAGGCTGTTCATAATACACACTGAAATATACCATCATGGCAATGCACGTTGAATAAAAATGACCTTCTTATCATGGCATGTTGATTAAATTGTTTTTTTGGGGTTTTTTTCTCAGTTTGTGCTGGCTATGGGGAATTATCTGAATAATGGCCAACCCAAGACCAATAAAACAACTGGATTTAAGATCAATTTTCTCACTGAAGTAAGCCCTGTTGTTGTGTATGCATCTTTTGCAGATGAGTGCATTCATCATTAGGTTGTGTAAATGTTTAAAGCATTTATTTTAAACATTATCTAACTAGAATTCTCCATTTTCTGCTTGAAGCTCAGTACCACCAAAACAGTGGATGGAAAGTCAACATTTCTTCATATCCTGGTGAAATCATTGTGCCAGCACTTTCCTGAGGTTCTGGACTTTAGGAAGGAGCTTGTGACAGTGCCACAAGCAGCCAAAGGTAAACATCTACTTGAGTCCAGCTCCTCAAGACACTTCTCTTATGCAATCTGAATTCATTTTGTTTTTGAGTGATGTCTCATGGATGAAGGCTAAAGACTCATTTATACAATTTTTGTTGAAGTTTTGTCCAAGACATGGATCATCATTCTCATTTAAACTTTCTCTTAATTTTCTCTGATCCACAGTGAATCAGAGAAACATCACCTCCGACTTTAATGACCTACATGCCACAATCCAGGACATTCGGTTAGCTTGCCAGAAGATGCCAGCTACTGCTGAGGATCGATTTGCTGTTGTTATGAGTGTATCCTCCATCAAAATATCTAAAATGGCTACAGTAGATGATCTTATTGTGTATTCAAGTCCTCACGGTAAGTTCATATTTACGAGTTGGGAAGTCATAATTATGACTTTGGTCGGAGCAAGATGGCGATGTACCTTTTTCAACAAGGATTCAGCAAGATTTTTAAACTACATCTACAAAACGATGATAATGCGCATTGGGTGTGTTTTTATTCATTTTATGAAGGTGATGTATATTGAATTGGGTAACACTATATTTTACAGTGTCCTTGTTATATGTTACATGTATTTACTGTAGTAATAACTATAAATTATGCATAATTACATGCAACTTACCCTAAATCAAACCCCAATCCTAACACTAACCTTATAGTAAGTACATGTAGTTAATTATTATTACTCAGTACTGAAATGTATAATTACATGGACACCTTAAAATGAAGTTTAACCAAATTGTTATAAATTTTAATGTAAATTGTGCAATACTATGGTATTTTATGGTATTGTACATGCAATTTAGATGTAAATTTTAAAAAGATCATTCATTTTAACAAATTTACCATTAATAAAGATGCTGCATCCTCTCTGACATGTGGTGTCTTCCATGTGCATTCAACTCATAAATACAAACTTTCCGACATGACTTGAATGCACTTTTAGCATTAAGCATTTAGCATAGTCTTATAGTTGCAAATATGGCATAGTGACACTTTATATAAAACTTTTCCAAGCAGATCCAGGTCAGATACCAAGCAGAACATGATTATATAAACATTTCGACCACTGAATGTGCTTGATATTTGCCAAATTCATCACAAACCACCTTAACTACTTGCATGTAGGGATTTCTGGAAAACAGTCACCCTGCAGTGCAGTCTCTGGAGTCTCTGCAGCAGCTGGCGATGGAAGAGTTCTGCAAAGTCGCATCGTTCTTCGGTGAGGATGGAAAGACCACCACCACTGAGAGTTTCTTCGGTATCTTTGCTGAGTTCATTGCCAAGTTTGAGGTAAGCTTTGTATTAGACAACCTGATGGATATTTCATTTGCAATTTGCATGTCAATCTAGTAAATGAGGTGAATGCTAGTAAAGACATGTTTTGAGGCTTTTAGCACAGACAGGTGGCAAAAATAGGTCACTCCTCCTTCCCTCATCTGGGCGCTCTCAATAGCTGTTTTTAGACATGCTCTACTCACTTAAAACACAACTTGTCTATTTACCAAACATTAACAATGTCCATTACAAGACAAACACAAACACAAAGAACATAATTGATGCACTGTCAAACCCAAAGAAATAAAAGTTGAAATATGCACAATAAAGAAAGGCATGAATTTCATTGTTAAAAACAACTGATATTTATTAAATTTTTTTGATTTAAGACAAGATACCCAAGGTGAATAGGGTAAAAATGTAACTAAAATATATCACCATACTTCCCAAGTTGACTGATTACATTAAGAATTGAGAACATTTGTTTTGTATAACACATTTTCTGAGATGTTGTGTTTAAATATGCAAATGATGCATATTTGTCCAAAACAAAAAAACTGAACATTTGATAAAGCCAGGTTCAAAATTTATGTTTTATTTTGTTGACATATTAGAGTTAAATGTTTACAGAAGGCATTTTGGATATCTTTTTTTTTTTTATTATAAATAAGAAAATGCACTCAACAAGGGGGAAAAAATCACCATGTTTTTAGGAATAAAGTGTTGTATAAAATCAACTAAATGACGTGAACAAACCACTCTGTAAAAACCTTCAGAGTATAGATAAAACTGTAGTTTGGAGTACAATGTACATTAAGTGCTACTGAAATGAAGATTTCTGGCTCAGTGCTGGAGAAAAACTCATTTTGATAAAACAGCCTGATATAATATAACAAAAGATAAGTAGTATAATTAAAATCTACACATGCAAATAGAAAAAGTGCAGTATTTTGAATAATTTATTTCCATTAGTATGTAACAACACTTTATGAAAAGCCAAATAGACCAAAATCTCAAAATTGACCAATCTTTTTGCCTGCAGTGTCTTGCCTTAATAGTGAAAATGATCAGATTTTATGATAATTCTTGTGTACCATGAGTCTGGATGAGGAGTATGCATTTTATAGGTATTATATGTGTATTTTAATATGTTTGTTGTTGTTGTTGTTATTGTTTTTAGAGGGCTTTGAGTGATATCCAGACCACAGAAAACCCTCCACGCAGCCCCAGGAGCCCTCGCACAGCCTCTCCTGTAGCCTGGTGACGAAACCACCCAACATGAGGCAAACAGAATTACAGTACATAAACGCTCACTTACATACACTCCTATACCTGTCCAGTCTGATTTAGTGATAACCTTATGGTAATTCAAGGACATGTGTACAGTAACAATATAATGCATAAGCACCAGAGTCCTGGTAAGTTATACAGATGAACTCTCAGGCACAGATCGGACAGGAAAGCTTCTGTTGTAGAGCAAATAGTGCAGGGAAAGATCATAAATGGCTTTAAAACATTTGGTCTAGGATGTTATTTACAAGATGGACTGTTTGATTGTTCTTGGCACTCAAAAACCAGGATGTTTTTGCCTCTTGTAAATGGACGAGTTAAAAGTTGGGGCAAGAATTGCCGGCAAACATTTTGCAGTGGATTTGTAAACATAATAAGTGCAGTTAAGATATATTTAATGTAAAGTGTAATTAGGACTGTGAGCGTCAGATTTGACTGACTTGATATATTAATAAAAGTGTTGCTTAGGAGAAAAGTGCTTTAACAATGTGTCTTAATTCTGCTTAAATGTATTTAAACAACTTGGTTCGGAGTTGTTAGTTGGTCATTGTACTGTAAAACAGGTATTTTGTTAAACTAAACTAATGTCTTAACTGATAAAAAAAAGTCATTCCTGATATGCAGAATGTTTAAGTGCAATATATTATGAATTACTGATGATGATATCTTTAAAACAAAAACTGCTTAGATAGAGATATATTGTATAGATAGAGATATATTGTATGAGAGCGGCAGTTGATATATTGCTTTACTAGTTAAGGAAAACAATGATGAGTTAGATTATGATTTCACTATATGCATTTGCTATTTTTAAATATTAACTTTTAATTAAAAATTAACTTTTGTGCTGCTTTATATCTGCTTTAATTCCTTACTACCATAGTGAATCATATTATTCTTGTATCATTCTGTTCATTGTTATTCTGAATGTTCAATACATTAAACTGAACTTTTGATTGTATTAAACAATCCAATTGTAAAAATTGTGAAAATATCACACATGGTTGAGCCTTTATCTAAGTGTTGACTGGTTTCCCACTTATAAAAATATTTTTATGGCAATATTTATCATTTTAATTGTGTAATGGTTGAAATTTGCTCATCTTTTTGTGTTTACAACTAAATGTAAGGAACCAGGGGCTTGTAATATAAAAACAAAAAATGTTTTTACCATATGATCACAGCACATTTCATAGCTGCTATTGATTAATGTTAAATTAATTTATGGGTCATTATTGTAATGTCAGTAATGTAAAGATTCCTACATGCTTTGTATTTTACTTTTAGGGCATGTTTCACAGTGTTAATAGCTAATTTCATGCTCTCATCATGGATGGGACGGCCCAAAGAAGAATTTTAGATTTGAATGAGTTCATCTTTAAAGTGCCATAGAAGACAAATTAATGGTTGGTGGTGATGCAAAAAAACACACAAACTTCTAGAGTTATGAACATTTTCAGGGCAGTACAGCACTTTTACATTTGTTTATTAATTTGACAAATTACATGATGGCTATTTCAGAGTTTGTTTTCCTTTATTTTGTAATGTATCATGTATAATAAATGTTGCCGCCTCTACTAAGTAACTCTGTATAAGTGATGTTGCAACATTGTTCTGTTGTCATTACTGTTTTGGTAATAAAACGCCCTTACATTTTAACCAGCGTGTATTGTTACATGAAGGCAAGTGGAGTTTGACCCCTTTGATCGGAGAGGGCTCATCTCTACGGTACTGAGAGAAACTCTGGGTTCGTTCACTGGAGACCCTACATTCCTGTTTGAATGGACCATTCACTAGGATAGAGACCTCTGACTGTTTCTGACCCATTATTGAGGTTAGTTTTGTTCATTTATGTAATTTTATTTGTTTATGTTGTAATGGCCATATGTGTACAAGTAATAGTACTCCTCCTGAAAAAGTGTTTGAAATCTTTGATTCAGCTTTGTTTAATTCTTCAGGCTGAAAAAGCACTTTTGATTATGTTAGTATGCTTGTTTGTTTTATTTTTAGTGGGGGTTAATTATATTAAGGTGAATATGTGAACATTAATGGATATTAATGTCAGTAAGAAGAATTTAATAATTAGTAATGGGCTACTACTAATGCTGTAATTTTTATTTTCAAATTGTTTTTTGCAAACACCTTTGCATACCTTATATATAACTTTACACTTCTCAATACAGTTCCCTTTTGATTCGGTCCCTCAATGTTGTGTCAGAGCTGATGCTAAATACTGAAGCCTGATTGGAATAACGCCATTATAACACAATGACCAATGACGTTCAAGTGCGTGAAATAGGGGTGGGAATGCTCCCCATATGTAAGGCGGCGGTGAATGGAATTTCTTCAGAATCTTTCTCCTTCAGACAGCTGCTCTGTCTTCAGGAAGCCAATTGCTACTCGCCGATGAGATTTACTCCAACCAGCGGACAGCACCTGGATTATGCGTTCCGGTAAGAATGGCTATTTCTTTCAGTGCTGGAAGGACATGGCTATCCTCACTGTGAAGTGATGAGTGTCAGGATCCTTCACCTCCGTATCGACACCATCTTTGACGATAAGCTGGCTGCTGAACTGCTTCCACCCTCCGCCGCCCAAGAGCCACAGATCAAGGAGCAGCCGGAGGCTGAAGAGTCAGGTTACGAGCTTGCTCCAAGTCAGTATCGGCTTGCCTCAACAGTCTCTGCCCCTCCGTTGGAACCCATAACCTCTTTTGTTCTCTTTTGGCGTGTCAGAAGATGACTAGGATGAGCTCCGGTGAATCTTAGGAGCCGATATATGCAGCCCCCCGTCTGTATAAAGCACAAAATGCCCCAGTTGCTCGCTCATTCACACAATATAAACAGCCCTCCACCTCAGAGGAGAAGTCTGCCGTGTTCAGAGCACAAAGCACTTCTATGATAAAGCACCAGCTGAAAACGATGTTTTCATAAGAAAATGTTGGTTGCTTACACTTACCGTTATATATGCCGGCACTGCTGATGTTCATGAATTCTATGATAAGCACTGGCTGTGTTGCTTACATTAGCCACTGCGTACACTGGCAATGCTGTCTCTCATAGCCCTCCTATAAAAATACATTGGCTGTGCTGCTGCTTTCAGCACTCTTCCTCCACACAGTGCTCTGCACAATGGTTATCAAGCCCAGCTTCAGCCTCTTGCATAGAGCCTGAGCCAGCTACAAAACCAGGGAACTCCGTTCCTGACACGAGGAAAGTGCCGCATAACGTTGTGGAATGGTCGACAGTAAAGTCTACCCATTGTCTTACTCCTCTCAGTTTCCCTGCCTATTGCGGGCGCTGAGATCACTAGTTGTCTTTGTGCTGTGATTGTTCCACTGTGCTGTACGACAAAGCTGAAAGACAGAAGGTGCTTCCGTATCAGAATTCTTTTCTCTCACCCCTTGCTTTAAAGCGCCGATTATCTCAGTACATCTGGCAAGTGCCTACTTCTATATTCAGATAGCCCTCACCACAAAATTGCTTTATGAGAACCACTTTGCAATCCCTACAATGAGTGTGTAACGTGGCTCTCTCCCTTCTAAAATTAGTGGAGTTCGTGTGCTAAATGATCTTGATGACTGACTGATCATGGTTCATTCAGAGAGTGCGATGAACTATAATAGGATTCTGCCACTCAACCTCCCAGCATATCCCCTTCTCAGGGAGTATAACTGGGCTTTATTTTGATGCAAGCTCACCTTTCACAAGTGCACTCCCAATCTGTAATTACTTCCATCATGACTGTACCTAATTGATATTTGGGCATTATATTGACAAGTCCTGTGATGGATAAAGCACCAACACTGCCTCTGCTTTTGTGTAAATCAGGCGCTGTGTTCAACCAGGCCCGGTAACTCGGCATTACTGTGATATAGGTAATAGCACCGGCACTGACGCTGCTTTGCTCTCATCAACCCATGGTGTTCAACTTGGTCCGGTAGCTCATCGCTACTGTAACGTAAGCAATACCGCCACTTTGCTCTTATCCACTCATGACGACGACAGCAAGACTGTCCACTCTCTTGTTTCTGTCTCTCACGTACCCTTGCCCGTTGCGGGCGACGAGAACAATAGTTGCCTTCATGTTCTGACTGTTCCACTGTGCAGTGCATTAAGTCAGTATATATGTATACACAAAAAGTGCAGCAGTTTCAGAGCTCCAGCTCTTCCTCACTCTCACAGTATAAGCAGCTTCCAGCCTTCGGTTGCCTTGTTTTAAGCACAAAATGCTTCAGCTTCTGTTACTATATGTTGTACAGAAGTGTGACAGGCCACTATCCGGGCCCCATCAAAGACAGTGGTTCCCTTCTCATCTTGGATCTGGGACCACCAAATCACTCACTGTCAAAGCATTAGTTTAAATGAGCGCACTGCAACAGACCCTCGTGCATATTGGCCAAGGGACTGGATTATATCAGTGGACCTGAAATATGTCTACTCATGTTCAGATCACAGGTGTTTTCTGACATTGCTAATCTGAGTATCGTTCTCTAACTAGTATAGAGAGCTGAACTAGAGCACTTGTGAATTGCCGCGTCAATCACTTTGTCTTTATTCAAGAGTATGCCCAACTGTATGCCCTTCATGCTCAAGTATACAGACGCTACAATGGCTTGTCACCATCATATGCATATCCCCTGGTCCATCCTGCTGAGGAGGGACCTCCTCTCAGGCAGGGTGCTCAATCTGAAGTACTGAAGCAAGAGCCAGAGCCCCAAGAGCCCCTTCTTCCTGGCGCCTCTATGCTCATAAATGGAAAGTCTTTGGGAGCTGGTCCAGCTTGAGAAATGAGGACCCTGTGAATTGTTCGATTCCATTCTTGATGGAGTGCTTAGATGGTGGCTGTGCGCCTTCTACGCTCAAAGTATATGTACATTTTTACACGGCATGAGACAGCTAAACCCTGCTCGCCCATCTACAATCACCACTTGGGATTAGGCTTTAGATCTGAAAGACTTGACATGCTCCCCATTTGAGCCACTCCAGTTGGCTTCGCTGTAAGTGCTCTCTTTCAAGACAACGCTTGCTTGCACTCGCATCAGTTAAGCGAGTGAGTGAATACATGCACTTTTTTTAGTCAGCGAGTCCTGCATGGTTTTTGGCCCGAGTGACTGTAGAGTTGCTCTCAAATTAAGAAAAGGTTATGTTCCTAGGGTGCTCTCAACATTGTTCAGAGCCCAGGTTATACCTATATCAGCTTTTGTTCCAAGCTAACCTGCTGCCAGGGGCAACCCCCCTCCCTTGCAGTTTCTTGCCCTGTATGTGCTCTGCATATTTATGTAGAGCACACTAGACAGTTTAGACTTTCTGTGCAGCTCTTTATGTGCTTCGGTAGTCGCACTAAAGGGTCTGTTGGTATCAAAGCAGAGGCTATTCCATTGGATTGTGGATATGATAGCTTTGGCTTACAGTTTACAGAACGTGGAATGCCCTATAGGGTTTCGAGCCCACTCTACAAGCCCTCATGGACATGGGTGAGCAGAACATCTATTGAAGACATATGCTCAGCGGCAGAATAGGCTTCTCTGAACACTTTTGCCAGATTCCATAATCTGGAATTTTCTTCGCTAGCTTCTCAGATCCTGGAAAACTAGTTTTATGATAGGAAGCCCATAACAACTGTTTTGTCAGCAGCAGTTTAGGTGTAACGAAGGCAAGCTAGTAAGAGTTGTGCATGTAAACCTCACTCCCCAATGCCATTTCAAGTCCCGTTTGGAGCGGGTAGAGTAGGACTTGTTCCATAGGCACCGCCTCCTTCTCTTCTCTTGGGTGCGGTGTTTCAACAAGACCTGCTAGGCTTTTTCGTCATTGCAGGCACTGCCGGTGCTCAGCCCACTCAGTTAAGTAAAACCTCTGAAACAGCAGGTTATAGCTGATGTTTTGTTATCCTCATAAATGTTGTTTATTTCATTATCACTGTTTTGGCTCCTGACACCGCATGGTTCCACTGCAGTTGATTCTGTGTTAGTTAACAGGGATTCACTGCTTCCTTGTCACTGTAGCTACAGCGGCTAGATACGCCACTTGAAGCAGCAGTATTCGACTTCAATTGATTAAGCGCCAAGACCCACCGCTTCCCTATCACTTCACTGCAGCGGCTGGAGAGGTCACCTGACTGGAACAGTTCAGCCTCAGTTCTGCTACTTCATAAGCACTGAAATTTGCTGCTTTATTATCATTTATTATCATCATGGGGCAGTTTTGGTTAGAGCAGGGGTTCCCAAACACATTCCTGGAGGCTCCCCAGCACTGCACATTTTGCATGTCTCCTTTGTCTGACACACCCATTTCAGGTCTTGGAGTCTCGACTAATAAGCTGATGATCTGAATCAGGTGTGTTTGATTAAGGAGACAGGGAAAACGTGCAGTGTTGGGGAGGCTCCAGGAATGTGTTTGGGAACCCCTGGGTTAGAGAGTCGGACTTGTAACCCTTGAGCAAGGCACCTAACCCCCAATCTCTCCCCCGGGCGCCGCAGCAAAAATGGCTGCCCACTGCTCCGGATGTATGTTCACGGTGTGTGTGTGTTCAATACTCACTGCTGTGTGTGTGCACTTGGATGGGTGAAATGCAGAGCACAAATTCCGTGTATGGGACGACATCCTTGGATACACATCACGTCACTTTCACTTTAAGTTTCTCTGTGGCAACTGTTAGGCTGCCTGAACAGCGGTGTCCAGCTACAGTGTTTCTCTGACAGCTTCATAAGTACCAATCCCCTATTTTGTGCGCTTGAACGTCATTGCCCGTTGTGTTACAATGGCGTTATTCCAATCAGGCTTCAGTATTTCTAAGAGAAAGTCGTTTCACTATAGGGTCAGCTCAGACACAGCGTCTCATTCCCTCATCTCCATAATACCACCAACTTTACACCTTAATGACACCTGAAAAATGTGTATCATGCTGGCTGCTGTATGCATGTTTATATATACAGTATTTCTCTCTTCTGTTGAGAGTAAAACTGATTAAATCCATGCAGTAAATCACATAGATCTGTTAGGAAGCATATGGTCTTTTGTATGGGTTCTTTATCAAATTTGGATCAGCAAATGTGAGTTCTGCTAGTAGAATCCCATTTCTGTTTGTGCTTTATGAAATGAGTTTTACGAAATATCTTCCCTGTGGTCCTTTCTTAGAAGTTAACATTTCAGTTTTACACTCTGTAGGGAAACATTTGCCATTCCTCTGTTGTAACTTATACTCGGTATCTGATTAAACACAACAAGCATTAACGTGAATACAGGCTAGATAATGTATAATCAGTGAAGACATAAAGTCTTGATATCATCACACTGAATCACATTGTGCTTGTCAAATTGTTTATGTGATACAGAGATTATCCACCATCTGTTGTTTTAAAGTGACACACCTGAGAAACTCCTTGACCTTTGACCTCATGGCTACCACTGAGTATCCCAATGTGTCTCCTTCCCCCACCACCGAGGGCACATTGCCGCCGACCACCCTGGCCACCACAGATATAGTGGTGCTTGTCATCTACTTCCTCTTGGTTCTGGCAGTGGGCTTGTGGGTAAGTTTACTGAAAAGACAAAATGCAGTGCTATATCATTTCACAGTGACAAAATATTACTCCAGTAAATGTGTTACTTATCACATTTATGGCTTAACATCTTGTATATGGCATATTCATAACCTTTGCTCACCCAACAGTCCATGTGGAAGACCAAGAGGAGCACAGTGGATGGATATTTTCTTGCTGGCAAAAACATGACTTGGTGGCCGGTAAGTGAGAAAAAAGCTATAAACCTTAGGGTATGTTTACATGACAACAATGTACAAAAAAAAATGAAAATTTTTCCTTCACATTTTTGAACAATAATAGTATTGTTTTCAAAAACTTGCACTTTGAAACCCCTCCAAAATGCTGTTGTCATATAAATGAACTGCCAAAAACGCATAAAAAGTTTTCCGTTTTTAGTTGAAAACAGTGTCATGTAAACGGCCCCTCACAGATGCAATGTAATTTCCAGCTCACATTTTTTCCATCTTCTATCATGTTGTGCAGGTGGGCGCCTCTCTGTTTGCCAGTAACGTGGGCAGTGGTCACTTCATTGGGCTCGCAGGCTCTGGGGCAGCAGCTGGTATCGGTGCCACTGCTTATGAATGGAACGTGAGCACACAATATCTACAATTTAGGAGACAGAGAGTACATAGATTTGCTGAATATACCACATTATAGAGTGCATTATGGAAAAAGGCAAAGGGAATGAGTGACGTCTACAGGCCCTTGTGTTGTAATATAGTTAATGTCTCAGAGATTAACTTCTCATGTTCATTTGCAGGGCATGCTGATGGTGCTGCTCTTGGGCTGGCTATTTTTACCCATTTATATTGCATCAAGGGTGAGAAAACAACACATTTAATACAGTATTACATACACTTAGAGTCCATTTAACAGATCTCAAGCAACAGGCAGCCTAAAAAGTTTGGGGTCGGTACAATTTTTAAATGTTTTAGAAAGAAGTCTCTTCTGCTCACCAAGGCTGCATTTATTTGATTAAAAATACAGTAAAACAGTAATATTATATATATATATTAATATTAATATATATCTAAAATAACAGATTTCTATTTTAATGTGTTTTAAAATGTAATTTATTCCTGTGATGGCAAAGCTGAATTTTCAGCATCATTACTCCAGTGTCACATGATACTTCAGAAATCATTATAATATGCTGATTTGCTGCTCAAGAAACATTATCAATGTTGAAAACAGTTGTGCTGCTTCATATTTTTGTAGAAACGGTAATACTTTTTTTAGGATTCTTTGATGAAAAGAACATAAATCTTTTGTAACATAAATTGTAAATGCCTTTATTGACACTTTTGACCAATTTAATGCATCCTTAATGAATAATTTCTTTATTTTATTTACTGACCCCAAACTTTTGGACTGTGTATAGTGTATACACACACACACGTATCCACATGCAACTGTCCTTTTCTAGTTGTTTTTGCAATTAGTGTGAAATAAATACAAATTATGTAAATTTTCCATTACTTTGCAGGTCACAACAATGCCTGAGTATTTACAGAAAAGATTTGGTGGCAAAAGAATACAGTTATTTCTTTGTGTTTTATATCTATTTATTTACATCTTCACAAAAATATCAGTAAGTATGTTAAATAAAAAAAAATAAAAAATCTAATTAACAGAACTGATTTTGTAATCAGATTTGAATAGATCTGTGTGTGTGTCTCTGTGCAGGTGGACATGTATGCTGGAGCTGTGTTCATCCAGCAGGCTCTGCAGTGGAACATCTACCTCGCTGTGGTTCTGCTTCTCGGCATTACGGCTCTGTACACCATTGCAGGTCGGACATTTTACTCTTAAGGGCTGTTCACACCAAAGCACGACAACATAAACACGCCATCTGTTGCTTTAAATGCTCAAGCTTTTTAAATTTGTTGGGTCTGATTGACTGTCAATGTTTTTATCACTCATCATTTGGAAAAAAAATTGTTCTGAAAGTGATACCAACGATATATTTCTTTTGTGTAGTTATTGTTATGGTTTGGATACCTCTATTCTAATAGAATTAGAATAATTATTTAGTGATAGGAGAAACTAAGTGTTTTGAAACTTCAAATGTTTCTTCTCATACTGATTTACTGTTTCAAAGCACTCAAAATGCCACACGCTGGTGACGCCTGCTGATCTGAACGAAACCCAAAACGCAACCCAAATACCATTAAATATGAAATGTCTGTATAATATGCTATTTTATTCAGTTGTAGGACTTGTTTTGTTTGGTTTAAGGAGGGTTTAGTAAATCAGGCCAATAAGAAACTACTACAACAACTCTTCCTTTTTACTATACAAATGTCATTAAACGTTGGCAATTTTATGAAACAGATAAAAACTATATAGACATTGGTTCTTGGGTTCAAAGAGACTGACATTTCAAAACATTTCGAAATAGTTATAGATTTAACGAAGCCTCGTTCACTGAAATCACCTGACTTTGGCAGTTTGAAACGTGCTCTGAATCACTGGTTCGAAACTAATGATTTGCAAAAGGTTCACGAAGCTGTTTCGAAAGTGCCCATCACTAGTTCTGGTTATCATTCATGTTGTGGACGGCCCTTTAATCCTAGAAGTGAGGAAGTCTTACAATCTGCTAAACCATTTCTTGACTGATGTGGTCACAGGTGGTCTGGCAGCAGTGATCTACACCGATGCGGTTCAGACTGTCATCATGGTGGTTGGAGCCCTGATCCTCATGGCCTTCAGTGAGTGACCATGACAATCATGTTGACTAAACTTCTGAAGCCTTTATACAGTAATAATATATATATATATATTTTTTTTTTTTCTTTTCTTCTCAATGTCAGGTTTTGCAGAGGTTGGGGGATTTCAGGCTGTCCTGGACAAGTATCCTCAAGCTATTCCCTCCATCCGAGTGCCCAACACCACCTGTGGAATCCCTCGTGATGATGCCTTTCACATATTCCGTCACCCTGTGACCTCTGACCTGCCCTGGCCGGGAGTAATCCTGGGCATGTCCATGCCCTCCATGTGGTACTGGTGTTCTGACCAGGTGAGGCACCAGCAGTGTTGATTGAACTTACTTATTAAATGCATTACCCATAATGGGTATGATGGCTTCTATATATTTAAATTGATCTATCTCTAAGTTCTTGCTTTAGAAGGTCTAGATCTACCTTGAGTTCTAGTTCTAGGTAGCTAGACTGAAGTTCTGGATCTGACTAGAAGTTCTAGTTCCACCTATCTAGCTACTCTTGTGAAAAATTAGTGCATTGAATGTGCACATTTGTCTTAAATGTAACTAAAGCATATGTTTTCACAAGGGTAGTTCTAGACTAGTTCTAAACTATTTCAAAACTAGTTTCTTTAGCTGCGTTTCCACCACAGGAACTTTCCCTAGGAACTACTCGGTGTGTTTCGACCGCAGGGACCAGGGTCTAAATGAAGTTCCGGGACTCAGAAAGTCCCTGCTCACGAAGTAGTACTTTTTCAAAGTTCAGGAACTTTTGGGGGTGGGACTTGGGTGCTGAACATGCTGACTGGTTGAGTTCATGCAGCATTTTGATTGGTTGACTCCACGCAAGTCTCTTGTGGTGCGTGCAGTAAGAGTTGTTTGCTATTTGAATCAACAGTGGAGTTTAAAAATTTGACAGATGGAGCGACAACAAGGTTCAGGCTTTATTAAGCTTAAATGCGGAGGACGAAATCCAGCGGGAACTGGAAAGTAATGCGCAGTCTTATGTCACTGGACTAATCTTCACGGTACTTTAGACTGTGATGGAAACGCAGACAGCAACAAGTCTGGGGGTAGAGGTGTTCGATTCCAGGTTTTTCTGAGTTGACTCAGATTTCCGACTCCCACCATAGGAGTCAATGGAATCAACTCCCGGAATCTACTCCATTTGCTCCATTGACTTTAAGTCAAAACAGGGTCTGCAATATAAGAAAGAATACAAGACTGCCGTCATTATTACACACTAAATGTGGTCTATTTTTTCCCTGACACAAAGCCTAAAACTACTTTTATTGGAACAACACACTTTTAGCATGATTGGCCAAATTAGTCCAGTTTAGAGATGCATGTCGTTTCCTAGTTATTGCCAATACTAGCCTACCTAATTTTAAAGAGGGAAAAGTCAGGAGAAAAACCTGGTCAAATATTATTTCAGAGTTAAATAAATGAGAAAGAATGTATTCTATGTCATTGTTTCTGCGACAGCTCAGGAGTCGACAATGAGAGTCGATTCCTGTGCTGGAGTCGACACCAACACTGGGGCTATTAAGACTCTTTTGGAGTTGACTCCCCATCACTATCTAGGGGGAAAAAGTAATTTCGATGGAAATGCAGCTAAATCTCTCTTCTTTAGCAACCACCTTGTAATCGTCCATAATATCTTAGCAACTGCCTAGCAACAACATACCTTCCAAACATAATATATTTTGTTGTCGTTCCTGTGTGCAGGTGATAGTGCAGCGTTCGCTTGCTTCCAAGAACATTCTGCATGCTAAAGGAGGATCTCTGCTCGCCGCTTACCTCAAAGTCCTGCCCTTCTTCATGATGGTGATTCCAGGCATGATCAGCAGAATACTTTACCCAGGTGCGCCACTGAAACAAACACCAAAGTTTAAGGCCTCTAAATGTACAATTTGTTCTATTGAAATGCATGTGAACGTGTGTGTGAATTGTAGACGAGGTGGGCTGTGGAGACCCGGATGTGTGTAAACAGGTTTGTGGGAATCCCGTCGGCTGCTCGGACATTGCTTATGCCAAACTGGTCATGGAGCTCCTTCCTGCAGGTATCAGTGAAATTCAGTGAATATTTATGTATGTTCGTTGTTTTTACATATTTTTCAGTTACTACATCAGCTGGCTGAGCTGAATCACTTTCTTTCTGTGTGTTTGTCCAGGTCTGAGGGGTTTAATGATGGCTGTGATGTTGGCTGCTCTCATGTCCTCTTTGACCTCCATATTCAACAGTTCCAGCACCATTTTCACCATGGACCTGTGGAGAAACATCCGCCGCACTGCCTCAGAATGGGAGCTCATGATTGTGGGAAGGTGTGACATCAACAAGCTATTATACACATATATTAAATTTTAAAGGCAATTTAATCCATTTCTCCAGCCTTTAAAGAGCCTATTTGCGTTTAAAAGTACCCAGCTGGCTCTGGACGCTAATTTGATGTCAGAAAGACTCCAAAATTGGACAGTCATTAAAATTTGGTTGAAATTGAAAATTGGGTTGCCGTCAACCTCCGACACTGGAAAGATGTTGAATTTGTTTTGGAAATGAAAATCATGTTGATGCCAAAACCCAACAATGGCATGACGGCAATAAAATATCAGTGTTTATGATGTTATAATTTAACATTGTGTGGACGTTAACATTGCGATGTTTAGATGTTGGGTTTTGATTACCGTACCTCATCAGTATGATGTTGACATTTGAATTTTGGTTTCTTATTACCAAATACCAAAAAATTGGTTTCTTATTAACTTAACCAACAAAATATCAACGTGAGTTGTGTTGGTATTCTACGCCAAATTGATACTGAACTGAACCTATATTCAACCAAATATCAACATCTTATGATGTTGGTGGCCAGCTGGATAGTTATACCAGTTAAATCCTTCTTTAGTCGAGCTTTTGTTTATGGTAAATTAATCTAGTATTGTCATTCTACAACTACAAATATTTTTTTCTCTCTGGTAGTTTCAACTGCTGTTTATGTGTGTGTGTGTTTTCATGTCAAAGAGTGTTTGTGTTAGTGTTAGTGGTGGTGTCAGTGCTGTGGATTCCTCTAGTTCAGGCCAGTCAGGGTGGGCAGCTCTTCATCTACATCCAATCCATCAGTATGTACCTGCAGCCCCCCATAACGGTCATCTTCCTTGCGGGATGCTTCTGGAAACGGACCAATGAGAAGGTACAAAACCAATCAAGCATTGAGAGTTTCATATATATATATATATATATATATATATATATATATATATATATATATATAATATATGAAAAAAGTCTTGATTATGACATTGCTTTGTCTATTTTTTTCTGCCAACAAAATGGTTCAAAAGCTACAGCAGAACCTGTGTATATGAACTTATACTATGCACTGTGTAATATGGAAACCCATTTCTGACACATAAAAATCATGCTTTGGAAAATCATAATTATGACATAAGCAGTCATAATTATGAGATGTATAAGAGAAATGACAAAAAAGTCTATGCCATGAACATTTATTTATTTATTTTTTTCATAACTGACTTGTCTCATAATGTCAATTTTCATTTGTGTCATAATTTCAACTTTTTATCTCATAATTGAATGTCATAGTTTTAACTTTTTGTCCTAATTTCAACTTTTTGTCATAATTTTGACTTGTCATAATCAAGACTTTTTATCTAATAATTATGAGTGTCAATGTAAACTTTTTAATCTTATAATTATAACAGTCACAATTTAGACTCCATCTCGTAATTTCTACTTTTATCTTATAATTGACAGCGTGTCATGTCAACTTTTTATCTCATAATTAACTTTTTATCATAATTATCAGTCACAATGTCAACTTTCGATATAACTCTGTAACTGACAATATCATAATTTAGACTATCTCATGATTTCTACTTTTTTGTTGTCAACTTATTATTTTATGAATAAACCTTTCATCTTACAATTATGACATAATGTCATAATGTCAACTTTTTATCACATAATTTTGACACGCACACTACATTATGTACACAAACTGGGATGCACCTGGTCATTTCTGAATCACTGATAAATCCCCATACAGCACTTTATATACATTGCATTCCTAATTAGTTTCTGAGGAAATATGATACTTTATTAATATATATTATCAATAAATAAACTGATTTTATTTTTTTTTGTGATGTTGGTATAGGGTGCATTCTGGGGTCTGATAGTGGGCATGGTGGTGGGCTGTATAAGGATGATTCTGGATTTCGTCTATCCTACACCACTGTGCTACGAGAGCGACACTAGGCCTGACATCATCAAATATGTTCACTTCCTGTACTTCTCCATCATTCTCACTCTCCTCACACTCATCGTGGTGGTGTGTGTTAGTCTGGCTACAGAGAAGCCCAAACCGGAGCAGGTAAACACACACACACTCAACATACCAACACTAATCCAGTTTGCAATTTCACAAAAAAAACACACTTTGCACTCAGAAATGCCTTTTCATAAAGCTTGAGAATACACACACGTACTGTATAAAGGGCTTGTTATTTTTCAGATCAGTCGTTTGACGTGGTACACGCGCTTCGATCCTGTAAAAGAAAGCGAAGAGGTTGTGGCTTCAGATCTCTACACGATCGAAGGCGCCACACAGTACACAAAGGACAAGGAAAATGATGCACATCAAATGAAAGAAGGTACCCTTTCCACTTCACATGCATTTGTTGCATTATTTTGTGATTTTAATTAAACAGGGACAGAGAAGTCTCAGTATGCTTTAGGATAAATAATACATCCAATGGTTTGACAAGGTGTTGTAAAATTGTCAAGTTTATCCTGATTTATTCTCAGTTTTATGCTTAATTCTTTGACTTTAATAGACCAGTTATCCAGCAGATGGAGACAAAGTCATTTGATGTTTTTAAGGTGTTTAAATGGGTGGGTGGGGGAGGGGGTGAGGATCAGAAAAATCTCAGTGATATGTGAAAAATTTGAAGAACATGAAATATATTTAAGCATACAGTGACATCACACTTCATATCTAAAAATCATTTAATTACATAATCTCATTAAATCATGCTTTGTTAAATCAATACAAGGTATAATTATGAGATAAAATGTAAAATTCATAAATAAAAAAAATAAAAAGTCATAAATGAGATATATAGTCTAAATTCTGACCAAAAAAAAAAAAAAGATTATATGAAAAGTTGACTTTTTGTCATACTTTAGACTTTTAAGTCCAAAAAATATTGACATTTACATCACACTTAATATCTGAACGTCACTGTATTAAATAGAAGTCACAAAAGTGGCAAATGATATTGGGCTATTTTTGTGCAAGGCAGTTCCTGTTTTAAAAAGTGTCTACATGCATTTGGCAGGCGATATAAAATGCACTTAATACATCATGTATATTCATGCAGGTCACAAGTGTTTAGTTTCGATCTGTGTACATGTGTTTCTCATCAGACTCCTGTAGTTCTGTGTCCAGCGAAGCGGGCTCCTCTAAACTGAAATCTGCTCTGTTCTGGATCTGTGGATTGGAGAAGCAGAAAGGAAAGGAGCCCATGTCTCCTCCCCCAGAGGCTCCGATGTGTTCCCTCGAGGAAGAGCCCAGTATGAGACACCTGGTGAACGCCAACCTCATCGTCTGTATGTCAGTGGCGGTGTTTCTCATCGCTTACTGGGCATAGTCACTTGTCCTTTATAATGGATTGTTTATTGTGACTGATGTGAAAGTAAATCTTCATGGGAGTATGTAATTAATAATAGACCGATATACTTATTTATTTATCATCAATCAGTTTTTAGTTTTTTGATAACGACATTTTAAAGCTAGGGTAGGCAACTTCGGAGAGGCTAGCTTATGAAAGAACTAAGATCCCACCCTCCCTTCAGAGCATCTCCAAAGCCACGCCTCCTCCAGTCCAAAACACATGAATACGCACAGCTAGAGCAGAGTCTGCAAAGCATCACGAGAGACGGTGTTAAATTACCTCATGTCACAAAGCCGGGAATGTCACAGGTTGCCATCTCTTAAGCCCGGAACACACCAAGCCGACGGTCAGCCGTCGGGCAGTTTTTGTTCGTCGGCCGACTAAGTTTTCTCAGTGTGTTCCGCACCGTCGGCTGAAGTTGGTCCTCGTCTGCTTTTTTTCGGCCAATTCGACATGTTGAATCGGCGTCGGAGCTCGTCGGTCCGTCGGGCCATCTGATCATTCTGATTGGCTGTTCAGCTACTGCCACCTGCTGGTATGGAAAGGCATTTCTTCTTACGCAGGCGCAGAATGGACGTGCTACTTGGCCGTCGGGTGTCGAACGCAACTTTGGACTCAGACGCTGCCGACATGAGCTAACCCTGCAGTCTGCTTTCGTCGCCACTAGTTCGTCGGCGTCGGCTTGGTGTGCTCTGGGCTTTAAAGTTGCAGTAAGCAATTTCTGAGAAAAGCTGTTAGAAAAGTGGATCAGACCCGAGCACCAAAACACACTTGTAGCCAATCAGCATAAGAGGTGTATACACTCATTGGGGGGAGGTGCCTGTGTTGCATAGCGTGTTCATGAATTTGGGGGCGGAGCTATAAAGATAGGGGTGTGGTCATTTTGGGTAGGGGCGTGTTTGCTTTGGTAATTTCAAATATCAACAGCATTTCTCAGAAATCACTTACTGCACCTTTAATAACCATTGTTGGGGAAAGTTACCTTTAAAAGTAATGCATTACAATATTGCGTTACTCCCTAAAAAAGTAACTAATTGCGTTACTTAGTTACTTTTTATGGAAAGTAATGTGTTACATTAATTTGCGTTACTTTCTCTGCAGTTACTCATGATTTCTCTCAACATGGGGACAAGAGAGCTGTTAGTTGAAAAAAACAAAGTAACTTGAGTTTCTTATTTGAAAAAGTAACTCAGATATTTTGTTGTAAATTTAAAAGTAATGCGTCACATTACCAGTTACTTGAAAAAAGTAATCTGATTACGTAACTCAAGTTACTTGTAATGCCTTACCCCCAACACTGTCGGTGAATTACTGAGGCAGTAAGACATCCTACCATTGCATTTCAGATTTATATCAGATATATGTACTTTATATATATATATATATATATATATATATACAGTGCCCTCCACTAATATTGGCACCCTTGGTAAATATGAGCAAAGGCGGCTGTGAAAATAAATCTTCATTGTTTATCCTTTTGATCTTTCATTAAAAAAAATCACAAAATTCTAACCTTTCATTTAAGTAAAACAATTAAAAATGGGGGAAAAGGCTCATTATGAAATAAATGTCTAGTTCACGTTGGCCACAATTATTGGCACCCAATTATTGCAGCGTCCTTTTGCCAAGATAACAGCTCTGAGTGTTCTTCTATAATGCCTGATGAGTTTGGAGAACACCTGACAAGAGATCAGAGACCATTCCTTCATACAGAATCTCCAGATCCTTCAGATTCCCAGCTCCATGTCGGTGCTTCTTCTCTTCAGTTCACTCCACTCATTTTCTTTAGGGTTCAGGTCAGGGAACTGGGACGGCCATGGCAGAAGCTTCATTTTGTGCTCAGTGACACATTTTTGTGTTGATTTTGATGTTTGTTTTGGACCATTGTCCTGATGGAAGATCAAACCACGGCCCATTATAAGATTTCTAGCAGAAGCGGTCAGGTTTTGATTTTTTTATCTGTTGGTATTTGATGGAATCCATGATACCATGTATTTGAACAAGATGTCCAGGACCTCCAGCAGAAAAATAGGCCCACAACATTAAAGATCCAGCAGTATATTTAACCGTGGGCATGGGGTACTTTTTATCCCTGTTTGCACCAAACCCATTTGGTGGGTTTGCTGCCAAAAAGCTCTTTTTTTTTTTTCTTTTTCTTTTTTTTTAGTTTTATCTGACCATAGAAGCCGGTCCCTTTTGATGTTCCAGTCTTGTCTGACAACTGAATATGCTGGAGTTTGTTTTTGGGTGAGCGAGGAGGATTTTTCTTGAAACCCTCTCAAATAACTTTTGGTGATGTAGGTGCTGTTTGGTAATTTGTTTTTAGGCTTTCTGACCCTAAGACTCAACTAATCTCTGCAATTCTCCAGCTGTGATCCTTGGAGAGTCTTTGGCCACTCAAACTCTCCTCCTTACTGCGCATTAGGACGATTTATACACACGTCCTCTTCCAGGCAGATTTGTAACATCTTTAGTTGATTGGAACTTCTTAATTTATGCCCTGATAGTGGAAATGGGGATTTTCAATGTGTTATCTTTTTTTCTTATAGCCATTTTCTATTTTGTGAAGCTTAACAATCTTTTGCTGCACATCAGAACTATATTCTTTGGTTTTTCTCATTGTGATGAATGATTACGGGAATTTGGCCTTTGTGTTTCCTCATGTTTATACTCCTGTGGAACAGGAAGTCATGGCTGGACAATTTCATGTTCATGATCACCCTGGTGTGCTAAAAAAATGTAAATATGAATGGGAATATACTTCAGAGATATTTTACTCATAAGAATTTCTAGGGGTGCCAATAATTGTGGCCAACATGTATTGGAGAAAAACATTTATTTCATTATGTGAGTTTCCCCCCACTTTTAATTGTTTTACTTAAATGAAAGGTTAGAATTTTGTGAATTATTTGAATGAAAGATCAAAAAACAATGCAGATTTATTTTCACAGCCGCCTTTGCTCATATTTACTAAGGGTGCCAATATTAGTGGAGGGCACTGTATATATATTTAGACCACTTCTATTATTGATTACTATCAGGATGTGAAGAGAGTAACATTGCCTACCCTAGCTTTAACTAATATGCAAACTATTTTGTCCTTGATGTTTCTGTAAATTAAACAGTTTAAAAAACAACTTGAGATCCATTTTGCTTCTGTAATTAAGCATTTTATTAGATATATAATCAGAAAAAAAGTTTGTGTTGAAAAGAAAAATGAATTTTTACAACATTTGTTCATCTGAGGCACTAGAGAATGTGAAAAACAAATTCAGAGGCAGGAAATGTGCACACAGATATACAAAAGGGGGAGAAACTGGGGGGGAAAAAATCAATATGTACAATTAAGAAAGCCTATTAAAGAGAACATAACCACAGAAATAAAATATTCCCTCATGAAAGGAATGAATGACTTTTGGCTTTCTAGCTGACGGTTCCTGAGCTTGACTGATCCATAAATCCTTTCATTCACATTAATGTTGTCAGTGCAGTTTGTGCATTGCATACAACATGAAACAAACCCCTAAAGCTCTGATACAGGATCATTTAAGAACATCTTTGGTCATTTTGAGAATGAACTATTTCATAATAGTATGTGCAGGGTTTATTTTAGTGGATCAAAAACTGTGGACGGATGAATCAGATAAATTGATATTGGTATCCACTGAAATAAACCCTGTAAAAGAAATAAACTAATAGAAAACTGACTATAATGCTGTAACACTACACTGCAGTCAGTATTGCACCCCAGGAAAAATACTTAAATTATATGTTTCAAATGAATAGTATCTGTATAATAATTATTTTTCATTGTGTCTGAACCTCATTTTAATCCAATTTGTGTCATTTTTGAATTATTAAAAGAGAAAATGAACAATTAAAATAAATTTGAATAAATGACATTCACCATGATAACCAACATAAACATGAAGTGTGTGGGATATCAGCCACACAAACTCAGTGATTTCAAGGCACATATATAACGCTTGTTACACAAAACACCACAAAACTCAAAGACATTCATATTTGATTAGAACCCAAATCAGCTTTATGCCATTTGTGAATGAAATCAAGATCAAGGGCATGTTAATGTGTGCGTGCTGATTTCTTCCCGGTATATGGTTACAATGTGCCAGCATTGTGAGGACAGATAGACTCCTGGAAGCTTCTAGAGTGTTTTTGTTTCTTGTATTTTTTGTGTAAATTGACTGTTTTCTGCAGGGGCCAAAGGTTAAAGTGGCTATGTTCGGAATAGCATACTACTATACTACTTTTACTGTATGTAGTATGTATACTTTGCATACATTCTATATGTTTAGAATACCCAGATGACCTACTATATTTGCACACTGCTGGATACCGTATCCCACCATGCAATGCATCAACTTGACCTTCCATTTCCAGTGTGACGTTTGAACTAGAAGCAACTGTTTTGACTCATTGATCATGCTACCAAACGTTTTACTTAAACTTGAAGAATGCTTAATAACTACATTTATTCATGAGGTAACCAGTATATAAAGAGGTCATGTGACAATGTTTGGATACTTTCATATCCTTAAAAAGGGTAGGAATATACGGTGCAGTATGCTAGTATTCCATTACGAACATAGCTTTCGATTTGCTGTTTGAAGACCGAACTCCGCCCACCTCACAGGGCGGTGTTTTCTGATTGGTGTTCATCTTCTGAGGGTGTTTCCGTGGTTTTATCCTCCTCAAGCTCCGGGACAAGATCCAGCCCTGGTCCCGTAAAAGATCTCTCCTCTCCATCTCCATCTGTGCAATCATAATGCATAGTTTAAATGTATAAAAGAAAACATTTGATCATCTTTCCACCATAAAACCTGCAAAATTTGGAAACCATGAATGTATAACTGAACAAGAAGCACTTGAATGTATTTTGGATATCAAAATGCATATTATATTATTAACATCGATATATTATTTTATTGAATGGTAACAGAAAATAATGCTTTTAGTTGTGATATAGCCTTTCAATTAAACTAGTATTTATATTTAACCATTAACAATATTAATATTATACATTATTAATATCCAAACATAATAAATATACACTACTGTTCAAAAGTTTGGGGTCAGCAAGATTTTTTATGTTTAGGAAATAAGTATGCTCATCAAGGCTGCAATAATTTGAGAAAAATACTGTTAAAAAACTGAAATATTATTACAACCCATAATAACTGTTTTCTATTTGAATATGTTATAAAATGTAATTTATTCCTGTGATCAAAGCTGAATTTTCAGCATCATTATTCCAGTCTTCAGTGTCACATGATCCTTCAGAAATCATTCTAATATGATGATTTGATGCTCCAGAAACATTTCAGATTATTATCAACGTTGAAAAGTTATATTTAATATTTGTGTGTAAATCGTGATACATTTTTTCAGGAGTCTTGGTTGAACAGAAAGTTCAATGGTAATCTTTTCAATAAAATGTGCCCTTGCTGAATAAAAGTAATTTCCTTTAGCAAAAAAAAATTGACCCCAAACTTTAAAACAGTAGTTTATTATTTAAAAAAATTAATAATGTTAAATAACACCGTATCTATGGCACACCTAAAACTGACCCTGCAGAAGCAGCTGAGGTTCATGGGTAGGGAGTTACATGTTTAGTTGCATAAAGCATGTGCTGGTATTCTATTTTAAAGGGGTAGTTCACCCAAATATTACTCCCCCCTCAAGTTGTTCCAAACCTGTATGAATGTCTCTGTTCTGCTGGACACAAAGTAAGATATTTGGAAGAATGTCAGTAACCAAACAGATCTTGCCCCCCCATTGACTACCATAGTAGGAAAAATAAATACTATGGTAGTCAATGGGGGGGCGAGATCTGCTTGGTTAAAAACATTCTTCCAAATATCTTTCTTTGTGTTCAGCAAAACAAAGACATTCATACAGGTTTGGAACAACTTGAGGGGGAGTAAATGATGACAGAATTTTCATTTTTGGGTGAACTATCCCTTTAAGACATGTCACAAAAACACTGGTTAGGCAGGCTGTCATGCAGGTTAACTTGTTGTTAGTCAGGTTAAACAAGCACTGTGCAGAAAGCTTTCAGACACACAGATTGAGCTCAGAAAACATCAGCGGATACGCCCAGAATTCTTACCATCGCCTGCCACTCAAATCACACCTCACAGGCAGAAGATCACACATCTGTAACAGTGCAACAACGTCACAACATGTTCAAAGGATCAAACACTGATGACGACCACCCACCAGCAAAGTGAAGCCAATCATGATTCAGATGGCTGTGAGCTTCCATAAAGCCAATCAATTTCAATCAAATGACCTTTTAAAGTCAACATGAAACACTGTCTGCAACCTGTTTTACTTTTATAATGTGTCAAAGTAATTGAATTATGCAAAGTTACAAATATACTGTACAGTTCAAAAGTTTGGAATAATTAAAGGTGCAGTGTGTAATACTGACAATTAGTGGTTGAAACAGGTACTGCAGTCCAAATTCAAAATACGCAGGTTGTCAGATTGAGAACGTGCAACAGAAGCGAGCGCAATTGACAATGGAAGGCAAGGAGACTTAAGTTGATAGAAATAGAAATTTTCATAGAAAATTTTAGATGGATGCCGAGGCTTTTTAGGTTGGGTAGAATCTGCGATCTCTGACTCAGTTTGCTGGCTTCCATGGCTGTGTTTTCCACCAAATGGCAACCCGGGGTGTCGAAACACTATTGGGTAAATTGGAAGTGGGCGGAATCACACAGACCAAAACAAAAACAGACATTCCAACACGGAATGCACATTTCAAAGTAAGGCCCCGTTTACACTAGTGCGTTTTCGTTTTAAAACGCATAAGTTTTGCTACGGTTACGGCTGTCGTTTACATTACGCAGGCGTTTTCGAACCTCGAAAACGGAGACTTTCGAAAACGCTGCACACCCCGTTTTAGTTTGAAAACACCGGGGTTTCGTTTCAGTATAAACGTACCAAAACGGAGATTTTTTAAAAAACAATGGCGTGGCTGCCCAAGTTCACTCTGCGTATCCTTGACGACCATGTAAACAATAACATGGAGACTGAACTGCAATCTTTGCTGGCTTTGTTGTAATTTTTAGCAGCCATTGTTCAGTTAAACTGCATTTTTTTAATACTGCAGCTGCCTACATGCGCAAGAGGCAACTGTTTACACTTGTACGCGCATGCCCATGCCATCGTTTCTGAAACGCTGTGGAAACGCCAGTGTAGACGAGGAACGTTTTCAATTTAAAACGCTGTTTTAAAACAAAAAAGCACTAGTGTAAACGGGCCCTAAAAGAAACGGCTGTAGCATGGGTTTCAGAGAAACAAGTATGTGAATGTGACATGTAAATATCCTAAATATCTACAAACATATTATGGTATTTTTATGCTTTAGTTCAGTCAAAAAATTACATACAGAACCTTTAAAATGTTTTAATGTTCTTTAAAGACATCTCTTCTGCTCCCCAAGACTGCATTTATTTAATCAAAAATACAATAAAAACAGTAATATTGTGCAATATACTGAAATAGAGAACAGTTATTTTAAATGGTATTAATATTTCACAATATTACTGTTTTTACTGTATTTTTGATCCAATAAATGCAGCCTTGGTGAGCAGAAGAGACATCTTTCAAAAACACTAAAAAATTCCAAACTTTTGGACCTGTAGTGTATTTTTTCTTTAAAACTGTACTAATTAAGACCAGGGATCTGTATTAGGAAAGTAAATAGGCTGAATTTTGACTTCATGTTGACTTTTCGGATGAAGGTCTGATGCCGATGAACTGCGTGTCATTAAACACTGAAAGTGGTGATCACTGAGATTTCTTTAAACAGTGCTAATGCATGAATCACAGTGGTGGTAATGTCAAGAAGCGTCTGCAGTGAACGTGGCAGCATTGCAGAGTTTTCTCATGCTGCAATGCAGTAAACCGGGAGATCGTCTGAACCTCAGGCCAAACTGTGAAGGACTCTGGGCAGCTGCTGATATTTCCACAACCACTGGAAATGGTTTTGTCTATCGCAGCATGTGGTTTCACCGACCCTAACTTACGGCTAAGATTATTACACACGATGGATCCTGCAGAGAGGTCGATGATGAAATCTTGTGTTATGGGGGATAAATGTGAAATCCAGATATGAAGATATGTGTGTGTGGCTGAAACAGGGTTCAGTAAATATATTAATATTAAACACTAAACTAAAGATTTGTTCAGCTGTGAGCTTAAATAATGGATGTAAAGGACAATTAAACATCACAAAGGTGCTGAAAGGAATGATGAATGATAATATAATGATGTCACGGAACATTCCGTTTTCAAAGAATAGAACTCATCTTTCAAATTCTTCCTCATTGTTTTGATTTCTTTGGACACAACTGTGTTTGATTTCAGCCATGTTCTGTGTCAGGAAGACAACCAGAAGAATAAATCATCTGAGATTTATATGTAATATATTTGCTGCCAATTTAAACATACAATTTTAAACATTCATTTTCTATCGATTACATGACATTAAAGGAATGTTCAAGGGTCAGTACAAGTTAAGCTCAATCAACAACATCTGACATTCTGCTGATTTTCACAGAAAAACATTTTGACTTATTCCTCAATCTGCAAAAATGAACAAGAATCATGTTTACAGTTAAACATCTATAATAACTGACTTTACAAACTTCCACTGTAAGTGCATTACCATAAACAAGATTTTTGCTTGTTTTTACCAATATTTTATATTTAATTTTATTAATATTTTATATTATTTTTAATTTATTTGTAACTAATTTTCTACATGCCATGGATGCTGTCTATAGAGTTTAACTTATATTTAACATGGAAGCTTGTTTCTGCCACGGAATAAAAAAAAACTCTCTTTTTATCTCACAATATCGACTTTACATCTCACAATTCTGACTTTTTTCTCGCAATTGCAAGTAATCGCGAGATATAAACTTGCAATTGCGAGAAAAAAAGTCAGAATTGCCAGACATATTTGAAATTCTGAGAAAAAAATCTGAATTTTGACTTTTTAATCTCACAATTGTGACTTTACATCTCGCAATTCTGACTTTTTTCATGCAATTGCGACTTATATCATGCAATTCTAAAAAAAAAAAAGAAGCAAGAATTGCGAGAAGTAAATGTGCAATTGCGAGAAAAAAAGTCAGAATTGTGAGATAAAAAGTCGCAATTACCTTTTTTATTTTTATTCCATGTCAGAAACAAGCTTTCATAATTCACTGAGTCAAGGACGTGACAATGAAATAATTCCGTAACCTATGTACTGCATATTTAAATGTAAATATTAAATATAAACTAGACACAACTATACAGTATATAACGCATAAAACAAAGACCTCTATTAATGACCAGTGCTGTATGCTGCTAACAATTGCACACTCTGTACTACATCCATCCTGACCCAAGACCTACTTGTGAAAATACAGCTTGTTAACTCTGGATCTGGGAATGTTTAAAAACTGCAGCTCTTGTCTATAATGACCTGGCATGGATACTGTCATCTTAAGATGAAGTTCTTTGTCTCCACGGCATCTGCAAGTTTCTTTCGTCATGTAAAACGATCCTAATGGAGGGAAACCCTCAGGGCAGCTGTTTGGCAGGGGCTAGTGTTGGGCTTCCTGCCCAATAATGAGCTATTAATGAGGTACAGATATAGTGACACTGGACACCTGTGCTTTTATACAGACTCTAGTTGAGTGTGTTTCCATATTGTAGTTGATTGAGATGTCATAAAGGGAGTGCAAGTGACATCCATTGAGCGCTTGACATTCCCATAAGACTTGCATGGACACGTTGATTTTTTTTTTTTAATAGTCGTGTGCATTTGCCCTCAGGAAAAGGATAAAGATATCTCTGGTATTGTCTTTAAATTTCCATTTTATTTTTATATTATTTTTATTTACAAAGAAATGCTATCATAGCTTGCAAAAAAAAAACAACAACAACAACAAAAAAACATTTTGGTCATATGCTGTGTTTTTATTTTATAGAAATAAAATAATGAATCACTTAAAAGTATAAAATTATTTTTATTTATAAAATTGTTTAATTATTTCTATTATTATTATAATTATATTAGCTATACAACATTTTAGTCCTATCCTTCATTTTTATTTTATAGAAAAAAAAAATCATTTTATAAATAAAAAATAAAATAATTTATTATTTTTATTCATAAAAAGTAGTTCATTATTTCCATTATTATTTATTATAATTATATTAGCTACACAACATATTGGTCATATCCTTCATTTTTATTTTATAGAAAAAAAAAAAAAATTATAAATAAAAATAAAATAATGTATTATTTTTATTCATAAAAAGTATTTCATTATTTCCATTATTATTTATTATAATTATATTAGCTATACAATGTACAACATTTTTGTCATATGTTGTATTTTTAAATTATAGAAATAAAACTAAATAAAAATATATACAAAACTAAATTATTAAATATTTATATTTAAATATAATGAATTAATTTTCTTAATTATAATTATAAACAATTATATAATATTATTTAATAAAATAATTAAATTATTTTCATTGTTATTTATTATTATTATCATTATTAATTTTTTTTTTTGCCAGCCTATGCAAAAATGTCACAGTGTTGTTGTTGTTGTTTTTTCATTGATTTCCATCAAGTTTAATGCTTTTAATATGTTTGTTCAACTAACTTCAAGTATGAGCAATAATAAACCTTGCCTTAGTAAACATAATAATAATAGTAGTAAAAATAATAGTAATACAGATCTAAAAGCAGATATTTGATAATGCTCATAGTGTCAAATAAAAATGCATATTCTTACCTGAGATGATCTTGGATCCAGACACACAGACACCATTGGCACCATCGCTAGGCGGTTGGGGTGGTGGCGGGCCGGTGGGTTTGGGTCGCGTTCGAGGAGTGGGTCTGGGGCGCAGCTGGGAGCTGTCATGGGGCGGTGTACCAGGTGGGGTGGGGGTTCTGGGAGGGGACGGGTCTGGTTCTTCTGTGCTCTGGGAAGAAGGCTGGGAAGGAGGTTGAGGAGGAGGGTGGCTGGGGGCTTGGATGGGGGTCTGGTTGTTGCGACGGGGTGCGATGAGAGGTTGAGGGATGCTCGGGGCAGAGGGCTGGCTTGGTGTGGGATAGTTAGGAGCCGCCTTTACGCTCTGAGGTGTGGTAGGCGTGGCCTTATTGGGAGGTGCCGGTGCTTGTTTCTTTGTACCTGAAACAAAAATATCCATTCATGATTTTTGTGACTGATTTTATGAACAATAACAACATGCATTTTAGTTCATTTTATTTTATTTTAATTATTTCCCACACACTAAGCCATGTCATGATCAAAATGTTTACCATCTAGGATAAGGACCATTAGGACTCACCTCTGCGCATCATGAATGAGGTAGGGGTCCCCACATTCGCCTGAGCGGGAGTCCCACTCGAACCTCCTGGTCCGTTCCTCATGGCTGGAGGTGTGGACGCAGGTTCTCGGGTCATGTTACTGGGGAGGGAAGAAAAGCGGGAACTCATATCATGGGATTACACTGCAGTATGTATAAACAGGTCAGTTAACATGCAGGGAATTAAAATGTAGTGGTCCGAGTTGAGTTAATGACTTGCATGGAAAAGTTAATACAGATGCCTTAAAGAAAAACAGTTAGCATAATTAGCGGTGTTGTTTCTGCATGCAGTGCATCTTTTTCACTAAAGAAAGAATAAGCAATAGAGAAAGGCAAGGCAGGACACACAAACTCAAGCAACACAGAATATTCTACAGAAAAGACAGAGAGAAAAAGACTAGACGGGTTTTTGCCCTGACCGGGGTGACATACTGTGACAGCATGATCGTGTGAAGAATCATCCTTGACTGGCATTTTGATAGGTGTTTGTTTGAATCCTTCACATTTGATTATCAAAATAGGTTGCGGAAACTCTTCTTTTAAAAATATTATGGGTAAAATATTGGGTGCAAACAATAATTAATTTAATCAGTTATTGTTGATTATATTGTCACATGATTTCCAACTACAGTAGTCTTTAGAAAACAGTAAAAAAATTATATAATAAAATAATGACATAAAACAGTAATTTTTATTGAAAAATTGAGCACTATTTTTTCTTGTATATATTTTTTTCATTAATATAATTATGTAACATTTATTTTAATTTTAAGTAGTATCATTTAACTCTTTGATGTAATCGTGTGTGTGTGTGTGTGTATATATATATATATATATAAAAATATATAAATATATATACAAAATAAAAATATATATATTTATTTATTTTGTATATATATATATATATATATAAATATATATACAAAATAAAAATATATATATTTATTTATTTTGTGTATATATATATATATATATATACATATATATATATATAAAAATATAAATATAAATATATATATATATATATATATATATATATAAACGAACACTATTTTTCTTGGAACAAACCCCCTTGTAACCTCGTCAACCTAGGTTAAAACCCTTCGTAAAGCTTATTATTTGCGCTTGGGGGCTACCAATAAAAATGGTGATAGTTTATAACTTTACCGGTGATCATTTTCTGATTTTAAAAGTGTTTTGAACAAAGAAACATGAGAACTGCACAATAAGACAATGTGCATGACACAGAAATGACGGCATTTGATTATTGCCATCCCAGGTATCTTGAAAGGTTTGTAACCTTCCTCTTCGATTGTACCCAGCTGATAGCAATTTGACTGATTTTAAAGCAGCATTTTGAAGCAATAATCAAGACAGTGGCACAAAACGATGTGCACACAACACAGATTTCGGCGGCCAGCTCCTGACATCTGGCAGCGGATGGCGTGGTGAGGTAGCGGGATTTTACGGTCGCACCAATCCTTACCTGTTCTCCGCAGCAGGGTTCTGCTGAACTAAAGGCTGCTGCGTCTGAGGCACCGCAGCTCCTGCCTGCCCAGCCTCCAGACCCCCGCCAGTGGGTGACTGAAGGGAGGGCTCAAACACGGGAACCCCCCCGGCGTCAATGGGAGGGAGAGGGGGCTGGAAGTTAGGCGTGGAGTGCTGCTTTTTATTTATTGTGCCAGGTCTACGAGGGGCGATTTCCGGCTGTTTGTTAGCAGGGCTACAGGGAAGAGGGGAGACAGTATGAAACACTCACACAAGAGAGTGACAGTGGGGTATTAGTCTCCACAGAAGGGAAGGAGGAGAAGGACAGGACCACCACCTGACCACTGGGACAGCAACCAGAGAGATATGTTGGGAATAGATGAGATTTTAAATCGTTTTTGGAATTTAGTGATGCAGCGTAAAAACTTTTTTTTTTCATACATATTTCAAAAATATATAAAATTAATTATATACATATAAGTTACATAGTTTCATCAGTAGGGCTTTATGAGTAGGTCTTTTGAATCACTCACTCAACCAATTCGTTCAAAAACATGGATCTTTTAGGATCGCCACTACTCTGTGTTGCTTGGAGACCCACAATGGTTGATTTCGTTTGGAAATATTTTAGTTGACAGAGCAAAAACAGTCAATATATAGTACAATACACATTATGCATTGGAATGTTGTATCCTTATAGGGATAGTTCACTGAAAAATGAAAATTATCCATGATTTACTCACCCTCAAGCCATCCTAGGTGTATGTGACTATCTTCTTTCAGATGAACACAATCAGAGATATATTTAAAAATATTCTGGCTCTTCCAAGCCTTATAATGGTAGTAAATGGGGGGTGCGATTTTGAAGCCCAAAAAAATGCATCCATCCATCATAAAAATAATCCATACGGCTCCAGGAGGTTAATAAAGGTTTTCTGAAGCGAAGCGATGCGTTTTTGTAGGAAAAATATCTATATTTAAAACTTTATTAACTAAAATAACTAGCTTCCGGCGGACGACCGTACGCATACTATGCAAGTCGACTTGCGCCACAAGAGTAACCTCCTGACACGATGTATGACACAGGATGTAGGAGTATTATAAGCTTAGACGCCTCTTGCGGTTTAAATAAATAGGGCTGTGCAACAAACTCAAGCTCCTCTTCAAAATAATCTGACATTTCTCTTTAAAATTTCTCATTTTAGATTTCTAATTTGTGACCAGTGTTTTGTTTTGCTCTATCCTCTGTGCTTCCGTGTTCGTCAACGCATCATGCGTCGGGTCAGAGTTCACTCTTCACCGCAAATCGTTGCGTATACTCGTCTGTTGGAAGCTAGTTATTATAGTTAATGCATAATAAAGTTTTAAATATAGATATTTTTCTTACAAAAACCCATCGCTTCGCTTCGCTTCAGAAGGCCTTTATTAACCCCCTGGAGCGTATGGTTTATTTTTTACGATGGATGGATGCATTTTTTTTTGGCTTCAAAATCTCACCCCCCATTCACTTATAAAGTTTGGAAGAGCCAGGATATTTTTAAATATAACTCTGATTGTGTTTTTCTGAAAGAAGATAGTCATATACACCTAGGATGGCTTGATGGTCAGTAAATCATGGGATAATTTTCATTTTTGGGTGAACTATCCCTTTAAATTACAAAAAAACCTGTATAAATACAGTATATTTACATCAGTAAATGACACAAACTTTGACACATTTTAGTATTTTGCCCCTAAATTTAATTTCAAAACCTAGTTTAAATTTTTTGTATTCTAAGATTTATCCCATAGTGCATGAAAGCGAATGAAGCAGTCATTCATTAATGAAGCGTAAATCAATGTTATTAACTAAAACAATTTTAAAAAATGCTATTTGAAATAAAGCTGATATGTGCTAAACAAAACCATAGAAATCACAAAAGCGCATAACAAAATGACTAAAAATTAAACTAGAAGTAAAACAGAAAATCTAGTGTGAAGAAGTACTATAATAGAATATAAATAATACTAAAATAACACTGACATTAATTTCGTTCATTAATGAAGCAGTCAAATCTCTTTTAGAGAGTGACTGCAGCAGCCTGACATTCAACTGAAGGACGGTCCTGTACCTGAGGCACAAGAACATTCACCTTTTCAAGCTCTGAACTTTTGGTATCATCGCCCACGTGACAGGAGCTGTTTGACTCATTCTGAACATACCAAGCCTATAAGAGCGCTGCTGATGGGACTGAACACTTCCTGCTTATACACTCACTAGATTAACTAAAATTGCAATTACTGAAATACAAATAATAACATTTTACTCCTTTTAATCATTTTATTCTGACAGATGCTGCATTAGTGCTTCTGAAACGCACGGCAAAAACGTGACTTTTTTCCCCCTCTGACTTTGGCACCCAGTTCATGATCATGAAATATATCAATAATGCGTTTATACATAGCTATGAGTATACATTTTATTTATTTCAGAAAGCATACAATAAGCAACGGTTGACAAAAAACTAAAGTAAAACAAAACAAAAAAGTATAAAACAAAAACAAAAAGAAAAGCAAAGCAAAACAAAAAACGAGGCAAAACCACAGAAAAAGATGCATGTGTCATATGAAATGAACATGTCTAAACAGCCCCCAGCTCTGGTCTCAGACTGTCTGCTTGGACTGTGACGGACTCACTGGCCACTACATACGAGGCGGACACTACAGTGGAGCTGGAGTCATGTCTGTAAACACGGGGGTGAGACTTGTACCTGTCTTTGCGGGGTGTGTCAGAATCGAGCGACCCCTGGCTGCCTTGGCGCCTCTTGTCTATGGTTCCGGCTTCGGAGTCAGGGGTACCCGGGCACCCAGGCATGGCAAACATGCCTGAAACGTTGAAGTCCACATCTGAAGAGCAAAAGAGCAAAGGATATGATTATACAGCCATGACTGAGTAAAAGTAAGTTGTTCTTAAAGAGGACAAGCTCAGTTCAAAACTCTAGTGTTTAGGCAACATTTCAAGATATACTTAGACAAAGGCAGAAATTGGCCAATTGCCTTTTTTTGGCCCAGTTACAAATAATATTACATGTTTATTTAATATAACCGCGCTTTTTTTTTTAAATCACTGGTGTTTGTAACGCATATCATTAACCATGACCACTCTGAAGCAGGACAGTCTCACGAAGCCAGGGTATCCCGGTATATTTTTCAATGTAGTGGGTGTATGATGTATATTACGATGTTATGAGGAACTATATGCCTTTCTCCACTGACGTTCTGAGTTGTTCAAAGCGTTTCTAAGGATATTAAAAAAGGCACACTCGTATGGTGAATGGGAACATGGTTTGAGTAACATTAGCAACACATTGTTAGCTGTTTGACAATGTAAGCTAGTCAAGCAAAAGGCTAATCATATTAATTACCGTTATGTGTCTGACATTGTAAAAAGCGATGCCATTGTGCAGGTTTACTAAAGTAAAGTTGACTGAGTGGATCTCTGAGCTCATGCGAGTGAGTGGAGGCGGGGCTAATTAGCATATTCATAGATCTGCATATATTAAATGAAGCAAGGGTGTAGAGTTACATTCAAGCTATTTTAAGGCATGAAGAAATTTTTTCTTTTTCACAGGAAAAAATTTTTAAATGTCATTTTGGTGATCAAAGATGAGTTTTAAGGGATAAAATTATCGACTACAGGGGGACTTTAAATAAAAGTTTGTTTGCCACGAAGCTTTGGTTTTCCTTCATCTTTTAACTTTTAGTTTTACAAATCACATTAAAAAATTACATTAAAATAACATTAAATTTAAATCTTTGACGTGTTAGAAAAAATGTAAAGCACTTTAAAAAGTCCTTAAAACGTTCTTGAATTTCACTCTCGAAAAGTTTGCATGAACCCTGAAATGAATAAATGTAAAACGACCATGGTTACAGTTAGCATTACTACATTAAATTCATGGTGAATGTTGGTGATTTTTTGTGGACTGGAGAGCCTTATATAACTTGTTCATTCCTGGCTCAATATTTCTCCTGGTTTCCATGTCAGCGCTGTTTGATCTGATACCTGTAATTTATAATAGAGAATACTTCGCCAAATTTAAACAGTATTGCATGATCAAGATCGGCGCGCGAGAGCCTGTTCTGAGCTCACGCTGCGTTGTGCTGTTTATTATTGTCTGAGCTGATAAACTGTCCAGGCTTTGCAGCTCAAACGAGTAACACGGTTTCTTTCCGCTTTCGTTTCGTTTGCCGTTTAATGTTTCTCATATGAAACAGAAATGGCAGCTCTCATCAGTTGGGTAATGTGGTGGTCGCACCAGTGTGACCTCTAACAAAATTTAGTCACACCGGCAGGAAAAAAGGTCACAAAATGCGACCATTTGGTCACAGACTGGAGCCCTGATATTAGATGAGCAACTTAACTTAAAAACTTAAATTAAATGGAAATTGACTTCCATAGTATTTTTTTTCCTACTATGGAAGTCAATGGCAACCGTCAACTGTTTGATTACCAACATTCTTCAAAATATCTTCCTTTGTGTTCAACAGAAGAAAGAATCTCATACAGGTTTGGAACAACTTGAGGGTGAGTAAATGATGACAGAATTTTCATTTTTGGGTGAACTATCCCTTTAACTGTCTTTTAAACTCTAACTAAGCCAGCCAAAGGTGACAGTGACAAGGATATCTCTATCAGATATAATGTAGACCAGCAGTTCTCAACCTTTCTTACTCCAAGGCCCCCCACAGTCAAAGACAATATTTGAAGGCCTCCCAATATATTTCTTGAGGTCCCCTTGGAACCTAGTGGGCCCTGACCCTCTGGTTGAGAACCACTGATCTACACAGTAAACAGCAAGGAAAGCTTACTAGGTTTGGAACAGAGCTTCAGTCAATGGTAGTCTTACCTTCTGGAAAGAACCAGCTTGCATGGTTGATCATCAGTTCAATTATTGACACGACATGGACGGAAGTAGTGGCTGCCATTTCAGCAAGGCTTCTAGGAGCAGAACAAAACTGTAACATGTTAAACTGTTCCACGAGTAACAAGGACATTTAACTCCATCTAACATTTGTATATAAACGATGTAATTTGAGAAGCATTTTGTGTAATGGGTAATGTGAGCGGATCTCACCCCTCTGTTTTGGCCCACAGCAAATTGGGGCCCAGTACAATGGCGATGTTGCTTGCAGTCATCTTGTTGATGTCGCTTTCCAGAGAAAGCTTGGCAAGAAACTTCACCAGGTACCTTCAGAGACATGGATTAGCTTGTTACAATCATAATAGTTAAAGGTCAATGCTAAAAGTTAGTTTGATGTAGTAACAAGCAGACCTAAAATTGGTTTTGTTGGGCTTTGGTAACATGTCACACACCACCCACAGCGCCTGAAGCCTCTTATCAGGGTCAGAAATACTGCAGACGAGAGAAAAACAAGAGATATATACAGGGCTTGACATTAACACCCACCAACCCGCCAAATGCGGGTGGATTTCAGTAGTGGCGTGTGAACGCAGTCTCCTACACTTTGGCGGGTTGAATTTTATTTAATACATTTTTGCATTTGTAGTCTTTTAAAAAGGCCTCTGAAATAATAAACTAAGTACAATGTAGTGTTGTCAAAAATATAGATACTGAAATATCTAAAACACTTCCAATACTCATTTTCCGCAGAATAGATACACAATACCAGCTGGGCTTTCTCGCTCACTCATCTCTCCGACAGCCAGTTGAAAGTACTCAGTACTAAATTGAGCTGCTTACTGCACTCAAACAGTCAAATACACACAAAATAATGTTGAGTATATTACGAGTATTCACGTAAAGAGTTATGTTTTAAGTGAACGTAAACAGTTGAGAAAGAAAAAGCATGTGTAACAGTATAATGGATCCGTGCGTCAGGTCTTAAAGTGACAGCAGCCTAATATATATTTATATTTTTCTCCCATGGTATCAATGTCAAAATTGTGGCTAGTGAAAATGGCTAGTAACTTTGGAAAACCACTAGCCACAGTGGCTGGTGAGCAAAAAAAAAAGTTAATGTCAAGCCCTGACATTATATATGCCTATGACACAAGAGCCTCACAAACAGCTTTTGCTGTACCTACACAATAAAAACTGATTTAATTACATTTTAAATGAGTTTAATATCTGAAACATCTTCATCAATATAATTTCTAATATTCTGAAATTCACATACTGTTTAATCAGTATCATTTTAGCATGGCTATCATTTTTTTTATCAACGTTTTATTTAGCATTTAGAGTTAGAATTGAATTTCACAAGAACTGGGCACATTCATTTGGGCATATTTCAAGCCTGACACCCTCTGATAAACTTTGATGCCAATCATTTGATCCACTGAGACACTTGCAAGCTAATTCCGCTTTACAATCCAGACCAGAAACCCTTTGAGTTGGAAATCAATCGTCTTCCAGTTGACATTCCAGTTGACCATGGACATTAGTGTATGTGAATGTGCTTTACTTTGAGGCTTGAATCCACTCTTCATACAGCTGGTAGCTCATCAGAGGTTCAGGCAGCTCTCTCAGGTAAGATTTGAGGGCTCCTAAATAATCATGAGAAAGAAAACCCAACATCAATTGCATTTGCAAGCCCTCGACTGTGTTTTAACACGACTTGTAAAGTGTAAAGAGTTTTTCAAAAATATGGCTCTAGTTGTGGTACTCTTAACACTGATGAACAGATATAAAAAGTTCCAGATTTCAAAATAGCTCAGTGCCAATATCCTGTTTTTGTAATCAATAATACAAGCAAGCATGGTTTAAAATAAAACAAATCAAGTCACACTGTCATTTTGGGAAGTCCTTCTAAATGCAGAAATGACTTTTTAGCTAACTCTGTAGCTGTGTACCACAACAATTTCATTTACGAAAAAAAGCACATACCAGCAACAGCGTGAGGGTCAGAGTAAAACTCCTCTAGTTGGGAAGTGGAACAGTCCAGTGCCGCCTTTAACTTCTTCAGTTTAGAGGCTCCAGCAGCGATACGGAACAAACCCTGACACGAAAGAAAATGTAAATACACAAGACCTTTGCAAAGCGCAGTAAACTGATTTGTTTATGTATAAAAATGTCTGAAAATGCAGTTTTTGTATGTGTCAGTGATGGTTTCACAGGGAAATGACTGTCTCCTTTCACTGCTATTATTAGTCTGGGTTTAGCTGAGAAGCAGAAGTGAACCAGCAGACGTCTGTAACATGGATATACTGCTACAGAGTTGCTCTTGAAATGTTTAAGGTCATCCAGAACTCATCTGTAGCTCAACCTTGAGATAATAGTGACTGAACATGCAGCTGTTTTGAGATTGTTCTGAATCTGTATGTCATTGTTAAAGGGAACCCATTATGCCCCTTTTCACAAGATGTAATATAAGTCTCTGGTGTTCCCAGAATGTGTCTTTGAAGTTTCACCTCAAAATACCCCACAGAACATTTAATATAATTTGACAAATTTGGCCCTATTTGGTGTTTTGTGTGTGTCCCTTTAAATGCAAATAAGCTGCTGCTCCCTGCCCACTTTCCAAAACAGGGCGGAGCTTTAACAGCTCACACTTCGGATACTCAACAACAAAACTGGAGAATCTCACGGAGCCAGAATGTCAGAAATTGTCAGTAACGGTGTTCAGCCTTACATTGCTCAAAGTGGAGTCGGACACTGACGGAGAGACTCAGGAAGAAGTTACAACTTTTAGAATGCATCTGGACGTTTCTGAACAGTTAGTGGATAAATTTATGTAGTTGCTGTGGAGTTGATTCAACTCATCGACTAGCATGTGCCGTCATGTTAATCTTTTGTGCAAATCCAGCGTTGAACGGACCCTCGTTTGTGAAGGAGTCTATCTATCTATCTATCTATCTATCTATCTTGTCTTCTTATTGAGACAAAAGGAACTGGTTCTGTATAAAGTGCCCTTTGCAAAATATTCAAAAGGCAGAAAGACTGAGCACTTCCCTGAAAATGACAACTATCTGCCATTGTGTATGCAGTAACAATGTGCATCAACTTCCCCTCGGGATGAAAACCTTCATGTCATTTCATCTGTTAGTTCTCATGTGTTGTTTGACTGTCAGATACCTCTTCCTGCATGCCGGTCTCCAGCAGCATCATGACGCAGGCCTCTATGGGCAGAGCGATCTCTCTGCTAGTGCGTTTCAAATGTTCCTCCAGAGCTGTGCCAAACGCAGGCTTCTCTGTCCATTTATCTATGTCAGATGATGAGAGAGAGTGAGAATGATTTGAGTTATGGCAGGATACATTTAAGAATCATCACTAGGTGTGTGTGAGGTGTGTGTGTTTAACAGATTCTGTTAGACAAGATGATATACAGTGTGAAAAAGGATACATTACAGTGCTGGCCAACAGGAAGCTTTGAAAGAGAAAGAATGATTCATAGCTGGATGATTCATAGCCAGATCTCTGGGTGCATCTCATAAAACCAGTCAAGAACATGTCTGGGTCATATTTCACCCCGAAATCAAAAGAAAAAAATTACAATTTATTTATTTATTATCTGTCATCTATCTATCTGTCTATTTATCAAATAAAAGGAACATTCTCATTACTAAAATGATAAATAAAATTAATAATTATTATTATCATGAATTAAAAATACAGTATTAGTTAATGCAGATTTTTCATGTTTTCCATTATGAGAAAACATACTGTAATGACAATAAATGACAACTAAAAAATAAACCAAAAGTAAAATGTCTAAACAAATGACAGTATCGACAATAAGAATTTGAGGGGAAAATGTGCCTAAATAAATGTCACAAATGCAAATTTGTGCAATATAGACATATATATTAGACTGAATATGACCCAGACATATTCTATATATTGTAAATAAATAAAATGAAGCTTTTATTCTACTACTGTGATATGAAAAAAATACATATATACACTAAAGAATTGACAATATAATAAATTATTATTAATTTAATATAGAATCATGCATAATTTTAAGCGTTATTTATATACATTGTGCTGCCTTTCATTTCTGTTGATTTTTCATGTTATTCATTATGAGAATATTTAATGACAATAATTATAGTGAATAATGACAATAACAAAAGCTCAAAAGTAAAATGTCTAGACAAATTACAGTGACAGTGAGGTTATTTTGCAATACAATAATAAGATTTTGGGTGGAAAATGTGCTTAATATTGTTGTAAATGTCACGATGCAAAAAAAGCTTCATTTTCTTTGTTCCTTCTTTTTTTGTTGTTGCTATTTTAGTGAAATGTGCACTAGCAAACAAGTTCTTAGACAGATTTCGTGAGATTTACCCTTTTAGCTTGTAAGTTGTGACAGTTTGAACGTTATAGAGATCAGATAAATATTGTCTGTTTCAGCACACAAAACATATGCTCCATAATACACTCTGTTTATTGTACTTAAAGGGTTAATTCACCCAAAAATTATGCTTTTTATAAAATAAAGTGCTAAATCATAATTTAGCACTTTATTTACAAAATATTATTCTCCAACGCACGTTCACGCAATGACGTCTGCTCTCACTTCATCACAACACACGAGTCATGGTGCTCTCGTGAACGCGTTGGAGATTAATATTGTGTACATAAAGTGGTAAATTATGTTTTTTGGCACAAATAAAGCACTCGTGTTGCTTCGTAAAATTGAGGTTAAACAGTCACATGGATTACTTTAATGATGTCTTTACTACCTTTCTAGGGCTTGAAAGTGGTAGTTGTGTAGAATGGAGGGTCAGAAAGCTCTCAGATTTCATCAAAAAGATCTTCATTTGTCTTCCGAAGATAAACGAAAGTCTTACGGGTTTGGAACGACATGAGAGTGAGTAATTAATGACAGAATTTTCATTTTTGGGTGAACTAACCATTTAATAAGGCCATGATTTCATAAGTGTTTTGAGTGATTCATATGAAACATTTATCCAGCAGATGCTCTGTCCAGGAAGTGAAGAGTAAATATCACACCTTGCTGTGACTGTATGGTGGGCAGGACGCTTTCAATGGACGCCAAGGCTCTTCTGTGGTAATCAGCTTGAGCTTCTAACAACTGTCAAGACAAATACAAACCTCACTTTTCTATTTTTGTTTGACAAGAAGAAAAGTCTGTGACTAAATGATCTTTAATCTACTCACTGGCTATATACTGTAAAATATAGTATATAAACAACAGTTAAATTAACTCCACTGGTTAGACATGCTAACTACTAGCATAATAGTAAGAAGACCTATGAATACCACCAAAGTCCCTTTAGGCAAGTCATTTCACTCGGCGGCCATCTTGGATACGCCTCTCAGGCAGCTATTTCAGTCATGCAAGTGCAGCTCCTCTCTTTTTGAACGGGAAAACATCAAATTCTCCAAAGCTGTTCACTAAGCTTATGATTAAATTTCATATTTGAAATCAATGAAATCTGACAACAACTCTCACAAATTTTATTTTTAAACACTCAAATCATGACAAAAATCTGCATTTTTCAGCCAATGCGCATGTGCAGTCCTAAGCGCGCGTCTCAGAACACTGACTGTTTCTGTAGCAACCGGAGCTTCTAACGGCAGCTGCAGTGACATGATGACTTTACCAATTGGCGATTGGCTCTTTTATTTAGAAGGCGGGACTTATTCCGCAATATTGCGTGTTGCACTTTCTCCCATTCATAGTAATATGAGTGCACAGTCTTTGTATATCTAAAGTTTTTGATACCACTGACCTTTGACCAGTTTCTTACTGATAATTAAAGTTAAATTTGCAAGTTAAATTCATTATTCCAGTATAAATCGCTCATATAAAGCTCATAGAAATGACTTACCAACACATAATAGCGGGCATATTCTCCTTCCTTGGAGGAAAAGCTGTACATTTCAGCTGCCAGTTGATCCTAAAGACAAAACAAGATCATACTAGGCTTAAAGTGCTACCAAAGGTCACCTAGAAACCTCAATCAAATCTGACTCATATCCATACCTTGCATATTTCCATTTTGTTCTGAGCTTCATCCATCTCCTCCTTGAGTGTGTCAACTTTGGCAGCCATTGCTTGAGCATTTGCAGCTGTAGGAAATGCCTTTGTAGCCTGGTGATACCTGTATTACAGGAGTTTGAAGTGTTTTCTCTATTAGTCCAAGCAATTTGCATTGCAATGTCATCAAATGTCTCAAAGCACCGGAAGATGCTCAGCAGATGCTGATGTGGTTATAGTGTCATGCATTTACACTACAATTCAAATTTGGGGTCAGTAAGATTTTTTTAAAGCTATTCAAAGAAGTCTCTTATGCTCACCAAGGTTGCATTTATTTGATCAAAAATAAAAACAGGTATTTTAAATTGTTAATAACATTTCAAAATATTACTGTTTTCTATTTGAATACATTTTAAAATGTAATTTATTCCTGTGATCAAAGCTGAATTTTCATTACTCCAGTCTTCAGTGTCACATGATCCTTCAGAAATCATTCTAATATGAAGATTTGCTGCTCATAAATTTTTTTACTATAGAGTGCAACAGTGCCTGTCCCCTTTTTTCAGTGGCTTTGGTTCCGGAAGTATTTTTTCCATTCATTTTTCCCATAGGGATTTTTAGGGATCTTTATTAAAGAGTTATAAGCCATGAACCAAGACAATCAGCTACGAGGTGAATCATACCCAAGTTTATTGTAAAATATGCATATGCATATATATATATATATATATATATATATATATATATATAAATAAATACAAACATTTAAGTATTTTGAGAGGGTAGGGAGACCGACTCGATTACATCATTCGCGGAGCTAACAAGCTCTTTTGTCGCGTTGCTTGTCTGGACTCTCTGATTGGTGTAAATTTCTGTGCAGCATCCTGGGTAATATAGTTTTTCACCACGATTTCTGCTGTTAAACACGATTATTTGATTGTTTTTACTTCCCCCGACCGGAACCCGACTGTTGCACTCTATTATCGACATTATTATTATCAATATCAATGCTTAATATTTTTTTTGTTACAATTTTTAATGATTCTTTGATAAATAGAAAATTAAAAGAACAGCATTTTTTTTATTTGAAACCATTATACATGTCTTTACTGCCACTTTTGATCAATTTAATGCATCCTTGCTAAATAAAAGTTTTAATTTCTTTCAAAAATAAATAAATAAATAAATACTGAACCCAAACTTTTGAACAGTAGTATATATACACACCTGGCTTTCGCAGAATCAAAATCCAACACAAGCTTGGCTAAATGTTTCCTCTGCTTCAGGATGTTAGGAATATCCACCTTTAAGCAAAAAAATTGAGATATAACCTACATTGCATGTTTTAAAAGCAGGGTTTTTCCGCAGGTCTTTGGCGTTACGTACCTCTGCTAGCTGGTTAAGAGGGTCTAGAATATCTCTCTCCAGCTGAACTTCATGTTGGCTCTGCTCAATGGCCAGTTTGTTTTCAGCTTCTCCACAGACTTCCATCATCCTCCTGTAGATACAAACAGGGATAGTTCACCCATAAATGAAAATTTTGTCATCATTTACTCACACTCATGTTGTTCTAAACCTCTATGAGTTTCTTTCTTGACTTCCATAGTATTTTTTTTCCTACTATGGAAATCAATGGCTACAGTTAACTTTCTGGTTACCAACATTCTTCAAAATATCTTTTTTTTTTGTGTTCAGCAGAAGAAAGAAACTCATACAGGTTTGGAACAACATGAGGGTGAGTAAAATGGGATGACAGAATCCCTAAAACTATCCCTTTAACATAAGGTCACTTTCATTATTCTTGGATTAACAGATGCTAAATAATACGGCTTGGCGATATGGACAAAAATATCACTTTTTTTCTCTCCATATCATTTGATACTGATATTAAATCAAAATATTAATTTCATACCTCCACAAGTAAACTCCACAAAATATGCTACCTTTTCATTTAGAGCCTTATGAAATCAGTGTTATAGTGTTTTCCATTTTTATTTTCTCAGGATTCTGGCTTTATGATTTATCATGAAAACAGTGTCAAATGATATGAATTTTAAAACTTTAACATTTTAATCAGTCTTTTAAATTGTAATCAAATGAAAACACTTAATTTACAACAAAACACAGCATTTTTACTTTTTGTCAAATAAGGTGCTGTACAACAGAATTGGTATACTGTATACTGGAAAAAATCTCGGTTGTAAGACATTCCTTAAAATAATATCAAACAACTAGTATAATTTAAAAAAAGAAACAATGTACTCTTGCTGAAAACCCCTATGAACCAATCATCATCAAGCACCATAAGGGTCACATTTTCCATCATGAACAATAATAAGTTATAATAACATTTTACATCATTCTATTATGCATTTCAATGAAATAACAAATGTTGTTGGATAATCATGATGCTTCCACTCTGTATTTTCACAGATCAGGACCATAAATAAACCGCCTGCCTGAGAAAACAGATGACTCAATGATGTTTGGTCACATTCAAAGTTCTCTCATTTTGAGTATGAATCACAGGTCAGGAGGACCAGATTAGGGTATGATTTTGTCTGTCAAAGAGCCAAAGAATTCATAAACTCACCCAATGAGAGACTCGTCTCCGAGCTGATTTCCTCCATCCAGCATGGATTGTGAAAGGGCCGTGAGAGGAAGCTTTTTCTAAGAGGGAAAAAAAACAGTTCAGAAGTGTGTACTATGGAGGTATTTGAAAATGTAAAAGCAGCTGTTACTTACATGCCTCTTCTCCGCATCTGTGCCAATGCTACCCTGCAGACACATGATCATCTTCTTGTGCGCATTATGGGAGACCAATCGCACATTTTCCAGGCGGCGCTCGATCTGTATTAATGCACACATTTGATTCAAATTTAAAATTATTTGGGACTTCAGTGATTCCCAGTTCCATCATCAAAAGTTCCATTCCTGTAATGCTCGGCCACTTCAGTCTTTGCAAAGTATTGTATGTCTTGTACACAAACACCCTTCAGAGTTGCATGTTCTTATAAATGTGCAAAAGGCCTGTTCAGTGATTTCATCTGGACTGTGATTCTGGTAAAGCTGAATTTACAGCATCATTACTCCAGTCTTCAGTGTCACATGATGCTTCAGAAATCATTATAATATGCTGATTTGATACTCAAGAAACATTTCCTATTATTATCAGTGTTGAAAACAGTTGTGCTGCTTAATATTTTTGCAGGATTCTTTGATGAATAGAAAGTTCAAAAGAGCAGCATTTATTTGAATGAGAAATCTTTTGTAATATTATAAATGTCTTTAGTGCCACTTTTGATTGATTTAATGCATTCTTGTTGAATAAAAGTGCCCCTGTTATGCTTTTCGGCTATTACCTTTCATGTAGTGTGTAATATAATGTAGCTATTTGTGAAAGTAAAAGGTCTGCAAAGTTTCAAAGATCAAACTGCACACAATAAATGGAGTTATTGTCTTCCTAAAGAAAGAACCGATTCTGAACTGCCTGAAACATGTTGTCAGTAATTCAAGTCTTACTTTCAACTCGAACCTACGTAGGTTTGTAACACGTTTGCATAATGTCAGCATATGGTCTTCATTGGTTGCCCGTAAACAATGTCTACTTTGACCCTCAAACACTGTAGTTGTAGCTGAGGCCTGGAAGAGCTTTGTTCGTGTTGTCGACATGTCGAGAAGATGCTGTTTTCTGTGCTGCAAAAGCAAATCCACTTTGATGCACCTCCTAAGGATGATGACTGGGTCATCTGACCAATCAGAGCAGAGAAGACCAATCACAACAGACTGGACTGTCTGACCAATCAGAGCAGAGTAGGTTTGCAGAAAGGAGGGGTTTAGAGAGACCAAATACTTTTCAGGAACCGTTTCAGACAAGTGTTTTTGACGTTTGATGCATGTAAACCTATTGTAGGAGAACTCCAAAACAAAAATAGGAACCTTTTAAATAGGGCACTTAAAAAATCTTATGTGCGTCTATTATGAAAAGTATAGTCATCTCCAGAAAAAGCAGGAAAATTGTGTTTTCTGGTTGTCTCTTCATAGAGTTGGCCATCAATTTATGTTTTTGACCTGCAGTCATAAACACAGAGGCTGCAGAGGGGTCTGGACTGGAAAAGCTTTTAAAGTGGACAATATGTTAAAGAGTTAAAGCTACAGTGAGCATGAGGAACCAGACAAGAAAAATGTCTGCACTGTGTGTGCAAAGTGTGCACTTTAGCACATACAAGCAGCCTGAGTTTAGAGACCAGCTGGTTGTTTACTGGCATCTTTCATTTTGAGAAAAACTCTGTCAAATGTATTTTCAATTCACACCTCCCACCTTGTTGGTTCTTTTTTCCTTAAACCCTGGGCTCTGTGCGCAGATGTTAATTTTTAATGTTAACTATATAAGAGACAATATAAGTCAGCCACTTGTAGGTTGATTTCCCTGAAAAATGTTAAAACTGTGCTGCTATTAAAATATTGGAGCATCCCGATCAGCCTGATACAGCAATGTCAGCTCAACCAATGCCATAAGTCTGTTTGTCCAACCACTGAAGTGTTCGGGAAAAAAAAAAAATGCACCTCCCATTTTAACCAACACTTTTAAATTTTTAAATTCACCATTAAATCAAAATTGACAATTCTCATTTTTTAAGGAATATTGCAGTATTTATTATAAAGGATTTATCTGTGCACATCATATTTCTTTTTTTAAATTCATGTGTCCTCATAATCTTTAACCAAAATAATTTCCCCTCCCTCTTGAAGCAACATCTCTTCTCTTCGCTGATAATGTTTACTGGTATGAGGACGGGACAACCTGTCACTCACATGAGATCCACCAATAGCAAACCACAACAATCCAATCAATTCCCTGTGGACAAAATCAAGCCCGCCCTACATTTGTTCTTGTTTGAGAAGCAGTTTCACATGGATATACGTCACAATAGAGAAGAAAACATTTCCATTACATGCCAACTTTAAAAATAAAAATTGTTTATACTTGTCAGAGTTGCATGTACATATTTTTTTCAAGTTACTTAGACCAGGAAATTTGGCCGGTTTGGATCCAGAAAGGAATCAAGGTTTGTTTACAGTTTGTGCACAAACCACTTCAGCAGTTACAGTGCAGAAGCGATGCGGTCTTCTTAGAGCTGGAACATAAAGCAGCCAAACTGGTTGGCTTTTTTTTTTATAGAGACACTCTCGTTTCTCTCTATCTCACATGTATGTGCAAGAGGCGAATCCTCAAAGTGTGACAGTCCCTTAAATAACTTCAGACAGTCGCAGTGGAACTGAAACTCTCCGTGTGAGATGAGTGCTCTTTTCAGCATCTCAGAGTCACGCTGCTTCTGTTTGCAACTCAAACTCATTTCAATAAAAGCTCACCACAAAGGCACCCAATTCACCGATACATGCAACCTACACTTACACCTAGAGTCTAGGTCTAAGTGTACATACTGTCTGTGTTTTAGCGCAATCTCAAATTTCTCAATTCTCAATTTAATGTAATATATATATATATATATATATATATATATGTAAAACTTAATACTAAATTTTAAAAATGTATCACAGTTTCACCAATATTAAAATATTAAACAGTACAACCGTTTTTAACATTGATAATAATAAGAAATGTTCAAATGATTTCTGAAGGATCATGTGACACTGAAGACAGGATTAATGATGCTGAAAATTCAGCTTTTCCATCACAGGAATAAATTACACTAATAATTTCTAAAAATATAATAAAATAGAAAACAGTTATTTTAAACAAACACACCTTTGAAATGGTTTCTGCTAAAAAATGCATATAAAATGTAACCGTCCACTCATTTTCCATCAACCAGCTTTCATTTTTCAGATACAGGTTTGTTAATGGAATGAGGAAAAGGGAAAAACGAAAAGGAAAAAAGCTGCAGTACAGATGTTCTGATCAGCGCTCCACAGTTCCAAGCAAAGCAAACGAAACAAACAGGAAATGATGACGGGCCATACCAGCCTGTGGCAGCACTCACCCAGCAGGGGTCAAAACTCCCACTGGAGCACACTTACTGAGAGTGACTCAAGACCTAAATGACTTGGGAACGGTAGTTTGTCACGCTGCTCATAATTTAAACTACAGTCAAGCTATTCTGTTAAATGAGTAGTCAGCTACACTGCAACCTACTAACGACCACATTGAAGCTCTTTAAGGGGACAATGTACATAACTAACATACATAATAGATGATATTTAATTTATTTTTTCCAATAAAGGATGACACATTAAACATTAAGCATTTAACAGATAAATTTACAAAAAAATACAACAAAATACATTAAGAAAACAGTATTTTAAAGAGGACCTATTATGCTTTTAGTGTGATGTTGCTGTTAAAAAACTGGACCAAATGGTCACATTTTGTGACCTTTTTTTTTTGCCGGTGCAACTAAATTATGTATCGCGATTCTCTCTCGAATTGATTCTGAGCTTAGTTTTCAACAGCAGATGGCACTGCGCGCTTTAGAAACACCCGTACTCTGCTTCCTTCCAACTCCTTACACACACCACTTGAACCTTCTATGAAATAATCATTCATAAAGTTCGAAAAGTTGGGTGTTTGCAAGTGCTGCCAATTTAACGATTGTATCACTAGATTTAGCGACTTCCCCGACCCTTTTGAGACTTAGCCTAGCAACAAACGACTTCTTGGACAAACCTTATCTAGATTCCGTGACTCTCCCACTGATCTATATTTATATTAATATAGATCAGCGGACTCGCCAGTATGACGTCGACCAGTTTTAGCTACTTTCTACTGAAAGCAATTGGCAACACTGTTGTTTGCAGTGGGCTGTTTACATTAACCTCGCGTCATAAAAGCATTAAGAGGTGCAAATACAATCTCAGACTCAGCCGAACGCACGAGCGCTCTTCTTCGTGAGCATTTGAGTGTGCGGTTAAAAAATAGCCTAGAGCGCCATCTGCTGTTAAAGCAACACCATGAGACATTTGCTCACGGTTTCCACATATGGTTGATAAGCGCAACTGTCTGTTATCAATGTCGTAAATACTGTCGCTGTATAAGCTTCCCCGTGGGCAGCGCAATACACGTGAATTTGTTGACTAAGCTGACAGAACTGGCGAATGCAGAAACCTCGTTTGGAAACCATGTCCACTGACCAGGTTAAGTAGCCCATGTTACACTATGTTCTACAAATATCATTACATAGTTTTATTTATTGTTACTCCAGAATTGAAAAATACAATGACAAAAAGAACGGTAGTATGTTAGCCTAGTTTTTTTGCTCACATAGCTTGCATTGTTTGCAAAGGGTGTAATTTGTATAATAGAATAAAATGTTGTCCGCATGGTTTTGAGACTTGCATATTAGATCGTTTCATCTTATAGTTAGCTGTTGGCTAACTCCACCCAGGCTACGAGTAAAATATGTGACGTATGCCGTAAAGCAGGTTGCACTCTTCCGCTGGCAGGGGATGGGGAGGCTGTGTGAACCGACCCAAACACGAAACTTGCAGAGTGTGGTTGTAGCCGCTAAGAGGCTGCTCAGGTAGCAGCGGCAGTATAATTAGTCCGGTTAAGAGTTGTTCTACCACTGAAATAATTGTAGAGAGATTATTTTAAGGTCGAAAAGCTACATAGTGTTGCTTTAAAAACTAAGCTCAGAATCGATTTGCGATGCATTTGGAAAATATCAGAAATAATCCATGAATCGTGATGCATCGATAGTATTGTCCCAGCCCTAAATATTATCCAGTTTTAATGTTATTTTTAATGTGATGATTTGTAAAACTAAAAGTTTAAAGATGAAGGAAAACTAACACTTCTAGGTGCAAATGTATTCTAGTAGACCCCATAAACAAAATTATGACCATGTAAATGAACACTATAGGGGCCTTTTAAAACATTTTTCTACAAAACAGGACATAAAATGCAAAGCAGAGACAATCTATTTATTTAATCTATTTATCTTTTTTGACCAGTTCCTTTACACGAATCATCCGAACTAAAATGAAAGGGACTTTCTAATACTATATAAGAGAGAAAATATATTTTAGGAGAGTGTATGATTATTGCTTCAGTACTCTCAGTTGTAGAGTTGTCCATACAATACAATGTGTCATAAAAAGCAGTGTTTAGTGAAGCTACACTGCTAACACTGTTTGGAAAAAACAGCTCATTATGGGAAAAAAGCTCCTGTTTTGAAACCAGCTACTGAAAAATATAGTACAGTTCGAAGTGTTACTCCCCAAAGCTGGATCTCAAAAACTCCAACCACAACCAGAGAAAGCAGCTCTAACAGGGGCCGTCTGCCAACACCGCTGACTTTTAATCTGGCAGACCTTCAAAACCCAGAAAACATCCAAACCACTCCGTCTGAGTCATTTTGAGACGGAGTTTATGGCCCATTATCATGTTCCTTTTCCCTCCTGCAAACCCGAGGCGGTGTAAGACGCAGAGCAATCAGGCAGTTAAACTTTGACCCTTGGACATGGAATGCATGAATGAAGGTGAAGGAACAGCATATAAAGCTCTGGTGAGAGTCCGTCGAGTCTCAATGATTTCCTGCACGCACCGTTGTGCACAGACATGTTTGAACATGAGATCCTTTTTAAACAATGAGGCAGTCATTAGACTGATTTGTTTTGTTTTCAGCAAGAATGTTTGCTTTGGAAGATTATGGCTGTCGTGCAGTATATTGAAATTAAAATCACAATCTACATACGCTATCATAAAGCTGCTAGGGCTTGGTGCTTTTCAAGATATTTTTAAGCTATCGTTTGTTCATAACAGTCGTAGCTGCATGCATACTTGTGCAAACATTGCCCTTGTGACATTAGAAATGCCTAAATAAAATCAATTAGTCTCAGATAGTCAGTTGCTTTTCTGCTATCTGCAAGATGCCAGAAAAAAAAGGAGTGGGGAGGGGTGTGAAGGATGAGAGATTGTGGGAAAGAAAATGAAGAATGTAAAGGACCAAAGTTCAACTGAGATACTCTTACTATAACTGAAAGCAAAAGAAAGAGATGCTGGGAAGCCCACCATTAACACTGAATAAGAGCTAATGTAATACTTGAGCACAATATCTGCTATGCTGTGTCTTTATATTCGTTCATGTTCAATATTGATGTTAATATGAATACATACAGAAGGGATAATGTGCAGTCAGTTGGTCTATATCGCAAAATATGGTCTTGTTTTACTCCAAAAGCATTTGTTTTGCCATAAATGACTGGTACATTATCCTGCTTATTGCACAACTACTCACCAAATGAATAAATAAATGGACATAAATATTAAAATATTGATACATAAATATTGATTTGAGTTTATGTGTGAGAAAAAAAGCCTGTGGAGTGATATGAGAGGCACCAAATGTCTCACATATGTAGGAAGTCGTGCACTAGAGACAATGGATCATAGCTGTACAGGGCGGGTTTTTATTATATCTCCATAAATATATCTATTAGTAGAGCTAATGCTTACGCTGTATGTCCTACGCCTTCCCTATTCTACTTACGGAAAAAATGTAACGTAAAAATGTTCGTTCCGTAAGTTGAATAGGGAAGGCGTAGGACATACAGCGTAACCTTTTTGAAGAATACGAAAGTACGGTTTTGGCGGAAGCACTTGGAAGGCGATCAGTTGTTTATATAAAGCATATACATTTACATTTTTTTTGAAAATGACTGATCGTTTTGCTAGATAAGACCCTTATTCCTCGTCTGGTATCATTTAAAGCCCTTTGAAGCTGCACTAAAACTGTAATTTTGACCTTCAACCGTTAGGAGGCCATTGAAGTCCATTATAAGGAGAATAATCCTGGAATGTTTTCATCAAAAACCTTAATTTCTTTTCGACTGAAGAAAGAAAGACATGAACATCTTGGATGACATGGGGGTGAGTAAATTATCAAGAAAATTTTATATGAAAGTGAACTAATCCTTTAATTACTCACCCTCATGTCGTTCCACACCCGTAAGACCTTCGTTCATCTTCAGAACACAAATTACTTTGACAGTTTGATACACTCCGAACCACTGATTCAAAACAAAAGATTCGTAAAGCTTCGAAGCTTCATGAAGCAGTGTTTTGAAATCGCCCATCACTAGATATTGCTGAATAAAGTCGTTATTTTGTTTTGTTGCCGCACAAAAAGTATTCTCATCGCTTCATAACATTAAAGTTGAACCACTGTACTCACATGAACTGTTTTAAATATGTCTTTAGTACCTTTCTGGGCATTGAAAGTGTTAATTATCTTGCTGGCAATGGAGGCCTCACTGAGCCATCGGATTTCATCAAAAATATCTTAATTTGTGTTCCGAAGATGAACGAAGGTCTTACGGGTGTGGAACGACATGAGGGTGAGTAATTAATGACAGAATTTTCATTTTTGGGTGAACTAAACCTTTAAATAAAAATAAATGAAACCTAAAAAGCGATATTTAAAAAAAAAAGAGGCAAAAGCACATAACAAAATTACTAAAAATGTAATTGGCAATAAAATGAAAACTAAAAAATTAAAAATAAAAGCTAATTCAAAATATTAAAACAATTTTATAAAACACAACAGACACTAAAAATCACACTGGTGACTTCAAGCTGGAATGCTGGATGATTTGTGCAGTCATTCAGTGTTGTGTGATAAAGTCATGGAGGGAGAAAATAGTCACCATAAGAAGGTCGTCACTCAGTACTTCTGTCTTCTCCGCTCTGTGGACAAGAAAAGGAAAAACAGTGTTTGGTTATATGGACAGACTACATAATGAGCAAGCTTCATGTGCTTTCTGATGCTCTTCAGCTTGACTGTGAACGCAGGTTAGGTCAGTATCACTATAAAAAGATGCCAAACAAAAAAACACCATCACACAAGAGCAAGGTTTGAAGCCTTCACTCCACATGTAAAAATGACTGAATCATTCTGAACATCATCCATTCAAAACAGCCATTGCAGTTCAATATTCTAAATTAAAAATTATTTATTTTCCAACTGTGTCAACAAACTGTTGATTTGGCACATGTCACAAAAAAAAAAAAAAATCCACTTCCTGCTTTCTGCATTCCACATTGTTTGTTATGGCAACAGCAGTAAAGGGGGCGGGGCTGGTGATGCTTTACACACACTCTTGTCAGCAAAAGAGGGTGGAGCTTCATAAATAATGAGCAGAGACTCCCTTTGACCAGAGACCATAAAACTATCACAAATTTTGCCACGTGGACATTGTACAGTCTGAATGTTCCCAAGGCATGATCTGTGATAGTTTCAGCACTTTCATTTATTCATATAAAGTTGTGTGTAACAGTTATGTGTGATATTTTGAACACAGCTAAAAAAGAAACTGTCACCTTTTACACTGAAAAGGCCAGTTCACACTAAGGACGATAACTATAACGATAATGCTAGTTGTAATGATAGTTGTAAAAATTGTTCTAAATATAAAAGAGTAGCAGAGTTCACACCACAACTATAATGATAACGACACAGAGGAACAATATCGTTGGAATCACTTTCAGAAAGATTTTTTCAGCTGATGAACGATAAAAACATTGAGAGCCAATCAGAATCCATCCTGATTTAACACGCTCGAGCATTTAAAGCGGCAGACGACAAAACTGCAGCTCGCACTTAGAATAAACTGAACGATATCATCCGCTGGTGTGGACACCAATATAGTTATTGTTATAGTGGTAACACTTTACAATAAGGTTCATTAGTTAAACATTAGTTAATGTATTAACTAACATGAACTAACCATGAGCAATGCATTTGTTACTGTATTTACTAATCTTTGTTAACGTTAGTTAATGAAAATACAGTTGTTCATTGTTTGTTCATGTTAGTTCACAGTGCAGTGTTAACTAATGTTAACAAGATTTTAATAATGTATTAGTACATGTTGAAATTAACATTTACAAAGATTAATAAATGCTGTATAAGTGCAGTTCGTTATTAGTTCATGTTGACTAATGTAGTTAACTACTGTTAACTAATGAACCTTATTGTAAAGTGTTACCGTTATAGTTATCTTTATAATTATCGTTCTTGGTGTGAACAGCCTTTAATCTATCCAGTAAAAATATCTAAACAAAAACAAACTTACTTGAGAAGCAATGAGAGTTAACTTGAAGTAAGGAGGTTTATGCTTCAAAACAAGAAAAAACAAAACTAAACTTAAAGATAATGTTGTCTTCATATAATCAATATATTAGGACTTATACAAAACAAGTCCTAATATATATTTTTTGCATTTTGCCTTCTCACAAGTTAATTTAAATAATAATTTAAGCCTTTTATTAGTTATAATAAAGCCTTTTTATTATTATCAGTTTATTTTAGTATCATTAGGATAATATTATAGCTTTTATTAATATTTTGAATTACATTTTTTTTATGTTTTTTATGTTTATTGTTTATATTTTCCATTTTCATTTTAATTTCACTTACAAATTTTAGTAATTTTGTTGTTTTTGTCGTTCTTTTAAAATGTCTATATAGTTTTTATTAATTTTTATTTCAGTTTTAGTTTTTTAGTACATCAAGTTTCAAATGTTGCCTTGTCATCTAGCTGAAATCAAATTTTTTTTTTATATTTTATTTTATTTTATTTCAGTTAACATTTACTTGATTTCAAGTAACAAAAAAGATTTTATATTTTAGTTTCAGTTATAATAATAACAACCCTTTCTTGATTATTATTAATAATAATATTAATCTGTTAATTGGGTGTACATCTGGCTAGCTTTCAAAAACAGCAGATAGTATTTCTTGAGAAATTGGCTGTAGGGCTTAGTGCTTTTTTCCATGTGCTAAAACTGCTGATCCAGCAGTGAAGATCAGTCAGAACTAGAGCAAAAAAAGCCCAAACCATTAATCTTTTTAATGTCATAGAATCTTTATCACCACACAACCAGCGCAACTGCTATTTATGTCTACAACTTTCATGCGATGGCACCAACTGACACACACAAACAATCCATCAGGGTAAAAGGACCTTTCTCAAGGGCACCATGGTGATTATTTTGGTTCAGTAGATCAATATTAAAGTTCTTGACAGATATTAGAGGTTGTCGTCATAGACATAATTTCATTTCTAAAAGAGAGAAACAATCCACATTCAGCACAGAAAACTTAGATAAAAGCCACAAAACTGGTCACGTAACAAGAGAAAATATCCCTAAGATCCCATTACACAGGCTGAGAATGACCTCACATTATGCGGGAGGGAATTTTTAGATTTCCATCAATACTGAATTAGCATTGATCTTGTGTTCAGCCAATGCATATCGGGTTGGGTATCAACCTCCAGAAATACAACAGCTAACATTTCACACACATTTAAAGTTGAAAATACAGCATACCGGCGGCACCCAACTAACATGTTTAGATAAAGATCTATGAAGATCTAAGCTTTAGCTCATCAAAATGTCCTTCAAGGAACAGGTTTGATCTCAAAGTCTGTAAATGTCTCTAAGTAATCTGATTCTGAGTACAAGATTAACTGGATCATAATGAGTAATGTTTTCTATTCTGTGATCATATTGAAGCAGAATCTGATTGGTGGAAGCTTTAAATGTATGATCAACAGTACTGGAGCTCAAATCTTCAAACCGGTACTCTATATTATCCCTAACAGACCTTTGCAGCTTTTGTTTTGACCCTAAAAAACAAGGGGTTTAAATGAAAAGATTAAAGTCTCTTAGTTGGTATTTGGTCACCCAACAAAAGATATATTCACCACCTTTTTGGAATATATCCAATGACTAATTTTTAGCTTTGAAAAACTACAAACCGCTTGTCCTAGAATCCAACTCCAGCTCTCAGAGGAGACACTCATAGCTAACAAAATATATTCTACGAATGTTTTGCTAACGTTCCCGTTAAGTTATGAAACAGGATTACTTCTGAATGCTCTCTGAATATTTAAAACATTCAGTTTTTTTTAAGGAAACATTCTATTTTATCAATCTTCAAACATTATTGGAATGTTACTTTTGAAAGTTCTCTGAACATTCTGAAACAAGTAGTAACATTTAAAAAAACGTTAGATGAGCGTCCAACTATAATGCTTCAGAAAAATGTTCCATTAATAACATAGTATAAATAACATTTTTGCGCTAATGTTTTGAGAACATTATTAAAGACCAGAAAACTTTGAACGAATGTTCTATTACGTTACTGAAAGATCGTTTGTTCATAACTTTGAGAGAACCCTGCCAGAAAGTGCGGCAATGATCTGAGAACATTCCCTGTTAGATGGGCTGCTGTTAGATGAACTGCTAAGATCAATGACACATAATAAAGCTTTAGACAGAGTGACTCTTGCCATGATTTTCATTTGACCAGCTCATTGAACATCTGTTTTTGGTTTCAGGAAAAGAAGGAAATTCAATGTTCATCAGCATGGTTGAAAAGCATAAGTATCCTGTATCTAAATGGACAGATTTGATGAGTAGAGCCCTGCTGTCAGCGCCAACATTTTGTGCTTAAAACATTTGAACAATTCTACATTCAGAAATAGCAATAAATGACCCAATTTTAGAAATTACGATGGTCACCAGAGTATGTTTTGGATGCAATTGTGTATTTTTTATGCCATTTCTGATTTGCATCTGATACAAAATCAATTACATTTCCAACTTACATTTTCTAAGTTACGCACCAAAGTTTAAAACTTCATTACAAATCACTTTGTGCACAAGTATACAGCATGACTAAAGACACAGGATATTTTTAGGGGCTGTTTACACAACACAATTTTCAATTTCAACTAAAAATGGAAAACTTTTTATGCATTTTGGCCGTTCATTTACATCACAACAGCGTTTTGTGGGCTGAAAATGCAAACTTTTGAAAACGGTACCGTTATTGTCTCTGTGTAAACCACAAAAATGAGAATTTGTGAAAACCGTGACATCACGCGTATTACGCATTCAGTCTATAGGCGCGTAGTGTTTCTTTACACGTGGATCCGTCTGAACGGGGATCGTTTTGACAACAATGCCGTCTATACACGAAAAACACAAAGAAAAACTTTTCAGTTTCTAGTACATCGCTGTCGTGTAAACTTACCTTTAATCAATGACTAAAAATTATCAGAGTTAAAAAAAATATCAGCAACTTTATATATATCACAGAAGACAGAACAATTCCAAAGCCTTTCAATCATTGTAAAATCTCTGACAGTGTTTCCTTTGCAGCAGAGGCTAAACTAACTGGAGCCGTAACCTAACCGACTGTATCAAAACGTGGCGTCTCTCTGGCCTGGAAAGCCGCCATGAAAGCTGGCCCGACTATTATACCTCCAACTCTGGATTACCCCGGATCTGCATTCTGCATCAAATACTCTGATAGATTGTGACAAGCGAGTGATGAATCTACCAGCTGCCTGAGATGTTTAACTCTGAGATGAAGAGTGAATCTAAATAAAGACATTGCAAAAACAATGTCTTGGCAAAAACATTATGCAAATGTCAATGTTTATGCAAAAAAAGCTCAATAATGAAAAGCATAAGATATTTTGACCTAACTTAACCCTTTCACCCTTGTACAAGTAAATATGCAAGGGAAGGCAACTTATGCCTTATGTCATTCTCTGACAGGCCCTGAAAAATCTCTCCAGGGAAACCAGTCAAGCCAACTCAAAGTTCCTCTTGCTGTTTCTGAATGAGTTTGTTTCTTAAGATCTGCAGAGTTCAACAGAATGCTTCTGTATGCAGTAAAAAGGCGAGCAACAGTGAGCAGTGAACAGCAACGTGCTAACAACCACTCAGAACACCTTAGGAACCACATAACACATTGTTATTAATAGCCGCATTTCCACTGTCGGGGTGAACGGTTCTAAGAATCTAAGAACAGTAAGGAATGGTTCCAGTTGTAGTTCCACTTGAGCTTGGTTCGGCACAGCACCAAACTGTTCTCGCTCCAGAATTCTTTCAGGGTTTGCTAACCGTGTTGGTAGAATGCGTGTAGTGATGTCGCCACTCAGGATTGGTCAATTGTCTGTTGCCTGGCTGTCAGTTTCTCTGTAGCTTGCAAAGCGGGCTATTTAAGTGACATAAGCGCAAGTTTATAATAAAATAAAAATAAATATCTGATCGTCCTCCATAATGCGGTTGCTATTTACATATCTGTAAACTCTTGCGTTACTACCAAGGCAGTGACTGACGCATTTTTATTACATTCCAAAGAGCTTAGTTTTTATCCCCACACAGGGAAAATGAAACCATATCAGTAATGGAACGGTTAAGCAATGAGAACGGGTTGGCCCGAAGGAGGAAAAGCGGCTAATATGGTTAATAATAGCGGCTAATATTTAATTAAGGGCACTCATTTCCAAATACTTTTTGATATTAGATCGCATTTACATTAACATTTAATTTTTTAAAGTCGGCATGAAATGGAAGTCGGAGGTTTCATATTGTGAGTCAAATGGCTTCTCAAACAAGAATAAATGTAGGGCGGGACTTGATTTGGTCCATAGGGAATTGATTTGATGGTTGTGGTTTGCTATTGGTGGATCTCATGTGAGTGACAGGTTGTCCCGCCCTCACGCCAGTAAACAAATCATCAGAAAAGAGATGGAGGGAGGGAGGGGAAGTTATTTTGATTATGAGGGCTAATGAATTAAAAAAAAAAAAAAACAATGACATGCAATACTGCTATATTCCATTAAAAAAAAAGAAGTTAATTTTGATTTCATGGTGACTTTAAGAGCGAATTCCTATAATAATGGTTCCAACCTATTCTCAATAACTACTCATTTTAAATCCATATTTAATACTGTACATTATGTTGTGATGTCTTAATTCACTTAGGCATAACAACATTGTTTTGAAATTGACAAAGAAAATGAATAAAAAAATTAAGTGACAAACAATATTTTTATATTGTCCATAAAATGAAAATAATCATCATCAGACCAGTATCTGTCAGTTTTTCAATATATTGGTGCATCCTTAATTGTTGAATGAGCAAAATCACAGTACTAAATTATAGTAGCTACATTAGCCTAATGTCCATTAATAACTGCTAGAGGTGTACAGACTTATCCAACAAGCGATATGAATTTGTTTTATATTTATACAGCTCATATATTTGCATTTATTATTTCAGTCAAATAGATGTTTGATGATCCTAATAGAGATATTGCCCCTAAAATACAGAACACCAAAATGTCTCAATCTCATTCTGTCAGTTCAGTTCTGCAATGTTGTGTTCATGGGAAACTATTCATACTTCTACACATAATGTCAAAGTGTCAAATCAATGGAAAATAAAATATATGACCTGTAGTTTATAACTTTGACCACATCAGACCTTCCTTTTACTGTGCACTTCAGTCCTGCTCGCGCGCACACAGTGACACTCCCAACTTTAGTGTGCATTTTTACACGAATCAGAGTAGAAATAATCAAAATAATCAGTATATAACACACTAACCTCCCAACAGTCTGGTTGGCGAGCTGTTTCATGCGGTTGAACTGCTTCTTCATCTTGATTCTTCTTCATCCACCAACATATAAAACTTTGAAAAGTCGTTGTTTTATCAAACTGACGCCCGCACGCGCGACGCTCCCATTGCGCGCTCAACTGGACACGAACCTGAGAGTCATTTACTGCTCATATTCATTTATAAACCGTGCGTCAAACGTGTTCCTTTCGTTTCTCATCCTCTCGATTTCTGGTTTAGTCAGTGAGCTGCAGTAACACTGAGGAAATAGGAAGTGCAGTTCACTTCCCTATTGTGGAGCAGTGGGTTGTGACACATGACACCTTGACTGAAGTAGTTTGATTAAACTGGATGGTTAAAACTCTGGTTCATATAATCAAATAATAATCATGTTAATAGGCTAAGATTAATGATAACTTGAGTTTGTTTATTGTAAAAAAAAACAAATAAATAAAAAAAAGTGTAATTGTAAAATGCATATAATAATTCACGCCATTTAAATAGCCTACATTCACTCTGTATGCTGAAGTCACATTATTTATTTTTCTCTGTAATAGCGCCATCTTCAGGCCAAAGCGGAATAGCTGATAAAGCTAATCAGCTTTAAAGGGTTAGTTCACCCAAAAATGAAATTCACCCTCATGTCGTTCCAAACCTGTAAAACCTTCGTTCATCTTCGGAACACAAATTAAGATATTTTTGATGAAATCCGAGAGGTATATGACTCCTCCATAGATAATATAATCAACACTTTCAAGGTCCAGAAAGGTACTAAAGACATTGTTTAAAAAAAGTCGACGTCACATGGTCAAAGACATTACATTTAAAATTTGAAGTCAAATGTACTAAAAACCCCATATTAAATCTTTAAAAGTTGAGACATTTTTATAACACCAATGGTGCAGAATGGGCATAAAACCTAGGACTGGTTTAGACGAAAAAAGTCTGTATTATGGAAAATTTCCTAAGTGGAAATAAATAGGGATTTCACAGCCCAGTGTTCCAATGCATGCCATTTTATTTTCTGTTGTTTGAGGTCATTGGTCCACATTTCAATATTTACAGTTTTTCTGTATTCTGTGTTCAGGTAAAAACAAAGTATTATAATAAAACTTGGTTGCACACCTGATAATGCATTTAATAAGGCTTATTTAAGGAAAATATCTGCCAAAATAAATCCACCTGACCTAAAGGCGCACTCTCTTATCAACACCTCAACTTCTAATGTCTTATGTTGATTCTTAGGAAATTGTTTTTACAGTTTTTCACAATTGCTAAGACACATTTCTTGAAAGCTTCACCCATTTTCTCACAACATTAAACACAAAACCAAATCTTCAAACTACATTCACAAAACCCCTGACTCTTCTGGCAAAATCAAACAATTTCACCTGTTCTCAAAATCAAACAATGCTTTCAGATCAAACACACATCAGTCGATAATTTAAACACTATAGATCATTCATTAGACATTACATTAAAAAATGGAGAACATATATGGGGGAATCATATATGAATATGTTGTATACTGTAAAAACTGCAAGTATAGATTGTATTCAATTTTGTATACTATTGAATGTCTGTATATTCAGTTTATTCAATCAAAGTCAATGAGAGATTAATTCTGCCTCAGAATGACGTCTTCATGTTGGGTCCTGCTTGAGGACTTTGTTCACATCACAGATAATGTTGTCTCTTGCCAGGCAAAAGGGAAAAACCCTCTGGTGTGCCGGATCCTGCCTTGACAACACCCTTGCTCTTCCTCTTCCTCCTCGTCCATCACCTCTTACATGTCTTCCTCCTCTCCCTCTCGATTTTTTCCACCCATTGTTGGTATCAATATTCAGTTCACATGTGCACTCTGAGCTGCAGGCTTATGTTTTGTGTAGGTGGTTTGATCACATCATTAGTAACAAGTGTAAACTGTAAACTTGAGTGTCCAGATTTAAAAAAAAAAACAATTTGACATTTAGCAATTCAACTTTTTTAACCCTTTCATGCATAGAGATCACTACAGTGGACAGCTTTTTTTCTTGCATATGCATGGGTTTTGATGGCATAGTTGCACATCAACCTCTACAGTGGACCCTAGTGCATCATCCTATTCATTGCCACCAAGTGGCAAGCCGTTGTATGTTGTTTTTTTCCCCCTTCCAAACCAAGATGGCCGATGGCCAGTCAGAAATGTCAAGTTGCTCTGGAATATCCATCCATTCCTTCTATCCTAGAAGACTCTTGCAGGTGAAAAAAAATATTGTAGTATCAAGCAATATCTAATGAGTCATCACAGTTAAATTTTCCAAGTATTGTTTTTAGATTGGGAGGAAATTCTGATTAATCATCTGTCCACTAAAGTGGACATCATGCATTACTAGCTATATTTCAGCTACAATTCATACTATTACTGTGACTGTTTTGTTTTTTACAAATACTTCATCTGCAGTAACTTTTTTTTTGACTGTAAATAAATGTATTTGTGTTATTAGAATGTAATTTGCATTAACAAGAAAAAAGTAATGTGATTACATACGTAACGTACAAACCCGATTCCAAAAAAGTTGGGACACTGTACAAATTGTGAATAAAAAAGGAATGCAATAATTTACAAATCTCATAAACTTATATTTTATTCACAATAGAATATAGATAACATATCAAATGTTGAAAGTGAGACATTTTGAAATGTCATGCCAAATATTGGCTCATTTTGGATTTCATGAGAGCTACACATTCCAAAAAAGTTGGGACAGGTAGCAATAAGAGGCCGGAAAAGTTAAATGTACATATAAGGAACAGCTGGAGGACCAATTTGCAACTTATTAGGTCAATTGGCAACATGATTGGGTATAAAAAGAGCCTCTCAGAGTGGCAGTGTCTTTCAGAAGTCAAGATGGGCAGAGGATCACCAATTCCCCCAATGCTGCAGCGAAAAATAGTGGAGCAATTTCAGAAAGGAGTTTCTCAGAGAAAAACTGCTTCACGAGTTTACACGTACATGAAATCAAAGTAAAGTAATTCGTATAGTAATTTATGCGTATTTGGCGTGCTGTCCGGGGGAGGGCTCCGAGCTCGGAATTTGGCCCGAACCCAGAGTACTCCCCCTCCTTAACTGGGATAGAAACTAGCCAAGAGTGAGGTGATGGGGTGGTGGAGGGATGCTGTGAAACTTGTCGCGGGATAGAGGTGAGAGACGGCTTTATATACCGGCTTCCTCTTGCACTGATTGGTTGATTACCTGAACGTGCGCCTCCCGAATTTTGTTAAATAAAACTTCATAAAGAGTTTGAAGTTATCATCATCTACAGTGCATAATATCATCCAAAGATTCAGAGAATCTGGAACAATCTCTGTGTGTAAGGGTCAAGGCCGGAAAACCATACTGGATGCCCGTGATCTTCGGGGCCTTAGACGGCACTGCATCACATACAGGAATGCTACTGTAATGGAAATCACAACATGGGCTCAGGAATACTTCCAGAAAACATTGTCGGTGAACACAATCCACCGTGCCATTCGCCGTTGCCGGCTAAAACTCCATAGGTCAAAAAAGAAGCCATATCTAAACATGATCCAGAAGCGCAGGCGTTTTCTCTGGGCCAAGGCTCATTTAAAATGGACTGTGGCAAAGTGGAAAACTGTTCTGTGGTCAGACGAATCAAAATTTGAAGTTCTTTTTGGAAAACTGGGACGCCATGTCATCCGGACTAAAGAGGACAAGGACAACCCAAGTTGTTATCAGCACTCAGTTCAGAAGCCTGCATCTCTGATGGTATGGGGTTGCATGAGTGCGTGTGGCATGGGCAGCTTACACATCTGGAGAGGCACCATCAATGCTGAAAGGTATATCCAAGTTCTAGAACAACATATGCTCCCATCCAGACGTCGTCTCTTTCAGGGAAGACCTTGCATTTTCCAACGTGACAATGCCAGACCACATACTGCATCAATTACAACATCATGGCTGCGTAGAAGAAGGATCCGGGTACTGAAATGGCCAGCCTGCAGTCCAGATCTTTCACCCATAGAAAACATTTGGCGCATCATAAAGAGGAAGATGCGATAAAGAAGACCTAAGACAGTTGAGCAACTAGAAGCCTGTATTAGACAAGAATGGGACAACATTCCTATTCCTAAACTTGAGCAACTTGTCTCCTCAGTCCCCAGACGTTTGCAGACTGTTATAAAAAGAAGAGGGGATGCCACACAGTGGTAAACATGGCCTTGTCCCAACTTTTTTGAGATGTGTTGATGCCATGAAATTTAAAATCAACTTATTTTTCCCTTAAAATGATACATTTTCTCAGTTTAAACATTTGATATGTCATCTATGTTGTATTCTGAATAAAATATTGAAATTTGAAACTTCCACATCATTGCATTCCTTTTTTATTCACAATTTGTACAGTGTCCCAACTTTTTTGGAATCGGGTTTGTATGTCACAAGTTATTACAAGTAATGTACATTGCTTGTAATGCATTACTTGTTACATCAAAAAAGTAATCTGATGACGTAATGCACGTTACTTGTAATGCTTTACTCGTAACACCGAAAAAGTAAGCTGATGACGTAATGCACGTTACTTGTAATGCATTACTAGTAACACCGAAAAAGTAATATGATGACGTAATGCACGTTACTTGTAATGCATTACTCGTAACACCGAAAAAGTAATATGATGACGTAATGCACGTTACTTGTAATGCTTTACTCGTAACACCGAAAAAGTAATCTGATGACGTAATGCACGTTACTTGTAATGCTGTACTCGTAACACCGAAAAAGTAATCTGATGACGTAATGCACGTTACTTGTAATGCTGTACTCGTAACACCGAAAAAGTAATCTGATGACGTACTGCACGTTACTTGTAACACCGAAAAAGTAATCTGATGACGTAATGCATGTTACTTGTAATGCATTACTCGTAACACCGAAAAAGTAATCTGATTACGTAATGCATGTTACTTGTAATGCATTACTTTACTCGTTACACCAAAAAAGTAATCTGATTACGCAATGCACGTTACTTGTAATGCATACTTTACTCCTTACATCAAAAAGTAATCTGATTACGTAATGCACGTTACTTGTAATGCATACTTTACTCCTTACATCAAAAAGTAATCTGATTACATTATACATGTTACTTGTAATGAGTTACCCCCAACACTGCTCATTTCAGATGAGATTGAAAACACATGATCACTAGGTTTTCTCAGAGGAAAGCTAAATGTGTCCATCTTGAACATAATCAGAATTATCAGATAATAAGATTATATCAACATACTCCGGTAGACTGAAGGGCGCGTGAGCGTTTTCTACATCATCTGAGTTAGACAGGTTGTAGAGATCTCTTATGGAATCATATCCTCATGTTCTGATATCAAAGAACTTGTATGAAGTTCAGTTGCATTTGCAATATTTTTTGTATATATATTTTATAGTTTTCACATGATCTTATATAATTTTATTCATTGGTTTGTTAAATACACATAATATTGGTATGTTATTACTGTATTATGTTTAATACAGTATCTCTTCACTTAAAACCATAAACGCATACAAGTCCACTCAAGTGGACATCTGAAAATTTATTTCAAATCTTGTTTTTCATGCCCTAAGAGCAATAAAAACACATAGGGAAAAAATCCTGACTGAGGTTATCATAATTCATGTAAGAAAAGGATAAATTTTATACTGAAATAGGCCTACAAGAACACTAAACATACAAGACTCAATCAAATATATCATATGAGTTTACTTTTCGGTCTGTTGATCCGCACTTTTGCGACGTAATGCCGCTTTGACTGTCAGGTAGAAGTCTGCTGCGGAGCTTGGCTCGCTTCAATGTGGACTTGACAAAACTCCACATCGAGGGCACATATAGACTGCAAAGGGGTAGGCATCCTGAAACCTAAAATGACAATTGGGACACAGCAGGGGTGCAAAACTCAGTTCCTAAAGGGCCACAGCCCAGCAGAGTTTATCTTCAACTCTAATTAAACACACCTTATTCAGCTAATCAAGTCCTTCAGTCTTATTTGAAAACTACAGATGTGTTGGATAAGGGTTGGAGCTAAACTCTGCAGGACTGTGGCCCTCCAGGAACTGAGTTTGCCACCCCAGCCCTATGGTATCGGACTTCACGATCACGCACATGTGATGGCCATTTTAAGTACACAAGACCGTAAGTGCATATGAAGTGTGCCATTTGGGTAGGAATCAAACACTACCACTGATTAGACTTTTATGCTGCTGCTGCCACCTAGTGGCCATAAATCTTCCATTTCCTAGCACCAAGAGAGGGCTACAGCCTTTTCAGAGGTTTTCATATAAAAAAATATACATTTTCTTGCCACAATGTAATATGATCCATTAGTTTATGTCTTTAGTCTTTGTTACAGAATAAGCTTTGCATTTTTTTTTACCTAGTAGTAGTTACAAAAGTAAATGTGATCACATAGTGCTAGGACTTTTATAGTCTCCACTATTTGGTTAACCTTTAACTTTTCATTTTTGTTTTTGGTGGGAAAATAAATTTCCATTATTAAGTTACTGTTTCAGGTAGTTTTCTAAACTTGAGCTAGTTTTCCTTGTAATCCATGTAACCAGGACATGTTGCAGCACAGGTTAAACTTTCTGGTGTTTTAAATAGTTTCAGGTATGTCTAAATTAGCTGAGTGCAGAGGCATGTTAAATTTTAATCTCCTTCAGCATATTTTCCTCACCACTGGTCAACATTTTACATTTATTATTAGTCTTTTCAATCATCAATTGCCCTCAAAGGTCATTGAGGAATTTAATGCTTGCTTTCTGTCACTCACATTCAAATGATGAGTAGATGCCCTCCAAGGTATTAGGACACAGCCATCAGAGAGATATTTGTGCCTCAGAAAGAATGGCTGAAGATAAAGTGGAACTTAACAACATGGAGAAAGCTCTGATGGATAGGATGGGCCAACATACTGTGAGAGAGCCCAACCTATTTGAGCGGGTCTTTCAGCCGTGTGTAGCTGAGCTGGTGGGGACCACCTTCTTTGTGTTCATCGGATGTGTGTCTGTCATTGAAAACGTGGAGGATGCCAGCAGACTCCAACCTGCTCTGGTTCATGGTCTCGCAGTGGCGGTACTGATTGCATGTATGGCAGAGATCAGGTGAGAAAAAATGTATTTTTGTACTCATATATGTATATTTTATATATAAACACACACAAATATATATAGGTCAGGGTTGTCTTATAAATATGAATCCACCGACCCACTGCAGTACTATTATTACTGACCCCCTTTGAAAACCCTGCATCTTTGGGGTGATGAGGATTTGTTGATCTAGTCTGCTCTGTTTGCTCCAGGGGGTTTGTCCCAGTCCTGGAGAGTTGCTTTGGATAAAAAGCTTATTGATGAATAATGCAATAATCTTTTCCCCTGACACAGTGGTTCTCATTTCAATCCATCATTCACCATAGCCGTCTACCTCTGTGGTGGAATGAAGCTGAAAATGGTGCCACCGTACCTGATCTCTCAGCTTACTGGAGGTTTACTTGGTGCAGTCATGGCCAAGGTGAGATACATGTGACATTGAGCAATTTTTGCATGCAACATTATATTCACCAGTCACACTTCAATGGATTGGATGTTTTTCTTGCTTCCTTTTTAGGGAATGACCTCAAATGAGAACTATGCAAAAGCTCAAGGTGCGGCATTTACGCTTCTCCAGGCTGATGACCATATTGTGAAGGCATTATTTGGAGAAATTGCCATGACGTGTCTAGTTACTATGGTGGTCTTACTGGGTGCAGTTAATGCCAAGAGCAAAAGTCCTTTGGTTCCATTTTTGGTGGGCTGCACAGTCATTATTAATGTGCTAGCGGGGTGAGTTTGTTGATTATGTTATGCATCATTTCCTGTGTGTGGTCTGGAGATTAACATCTTCTGTGGGATTCAGGGGTGATGTGTCTGGTACTTGTCTGAATCCTGCAAGAGTGTTTGGTCCTGCAGTGCTGACCAACTATTGGACTCACCACTGGATCTACTGGGTGGGGCCCATTACTGGCGGCCTTATTGCTGCGGCATTAGTCAGGTGAGGCTCCACAGAAAGAACTGAAATCCTTCTTTACATCAGCCATTTCCTATCATTCCATTTTGGGATTAAGGAATTTTTAAGGGACTTTTTTTTTCTTTCAGGTTATTGCTCGGAGACAACAACACCCGCGTACTGATGAAGTAACATTCAATACATCTTTCAAACAGACTTTTGATTTTGTTAATTCTCCTTCTCTTAGGTGCACAAGAACTGAACTTATTTTTAACTATATGATGCTTAGCCAATTCAATTTTCTTTGCCAGCTACATTAATGCAAGCTCAAAATAGTAATTTGTAAATCATGCTCTGTGAATACGGAAATATGGGGAAATGTATTAATATTTGAATTTTACATTTTAAATTGGGAAATTTTGAAATTGAAAATGTTATAGCAGTGTTAATTCTAATATAATCAAATAAATTATATTCACACTTTAATTTACACACTCATAGTATTCTATTACTTTACATGCATGCATTATTTTATGCTTTATGTTATCCATATGTTGAAATTAATCAGTATAGCTAAATAAAACAACACATATGTCTCTTTTACATATTTCACATATTTTGAGAGCTCAAAGGGTTTTTGAATATATAAAAACAAGCCCCATACATTTATATATAATAACACCTATTTACCAAAAGTGGTGGTATGTGTTTGAGCCTGATAACATCTATGGATTTAACACGGGTTATACATGAACACAGTTTGGGAACCTTTCAAAGCACCATGTCAAAGGTGATGACCCTGCCATTTCTGTCATAGTTAGAGAGGTTAGTCATCAGCTGAGTAAATGAGGTGGACATGTGGAGTATTAACACTTTAAGTTCCCTACAAAATTGTGCACCTTAAAAAATGATCAGTTTCAAAATATATAGGCCTAGGCTATACTATTAAGAACGTATAGGCTATATTTTCAAACATAATATAGATTTATAATAAAGTCAACTTATATTAATAATATTTTAATAATAATATATATTGGATTTTATATTGAAAGCTATTAAGTGTCAGAAAACGAGTATCAGACGAGTGCGCGCACATTATTGAGCGCTCTGCGGTCGCGCGCGCATAATTTAAATCTAAGCATGAAATAATGCACACAACTTATAAACGTGGTCGCAAAGAACAAAATACAATCTTTTTTCTCTCTGTCTGTGAAAACCCACATCTTAATGTTACCCTTCTGAAATTCTGATTTGGCAGAATATAGCGGTGATTTCTAATACTGAAATATAATTCTCGAATCTCGACAACAGGCGTCAAAACAATTGTATACTTAAGCTGCGCTTAAAATGTCTGAATGTCACTGCATACGATTAGAAATATAAAAGGGTGGGAACGTAAAGAGCAAAGATATTGTCAAATTTAAAAGCCATTCATTGTCATGAAAATAAATAAATATCGCAGCCTTTTTTCCTTAAAAAACAAGAACAAAAAAAAAGTACAACTTTTCATTTAAAAACTCAAAACATTAGAATTACTTTACCATTTATTTCAGTGTTATAATGAGTGTTGACTCCTTAATGCCTCAGATGTGTTTATTTTTACATTTGAATTATAAAACACAAAACACTGACAGTCCAAATTTAAACCAATGAAAATATACAGTACAAACACGGCGACATTTGACACATTGAACATCTGTGACTGTTATACATATCAGTGTATTCTTGAATATTTAATTTTGAAGCAAAAATCAGTTCGATATACACGGAATTATAGGCGTTATTAAGAGGAATACGGATCTGTATCAAGTTCATGGCGACATCTTGTGGCTTTTGGTGGACTGAACTTCCTCAAAAAACGCTTATTATCGTTTTTACATTTCAATTCAAAATCATGAATTCCGTTTTAGCGTTTGTATTTTTTGCCATTATTTAAGTGTATTGATAATGTCTGATAATTACGTTTGTTGCCCGACATTAAACGCTAGTCCAGAAATTCTACGAGATCTTTAAAAAATAAATCCAGAAATTACACTACGGTAGAAATGTTTTTTTTTGTTGTTTTTTTGTTTGTTTGTTTTTTTTGTTTGCCGCGACGCTCGTGTGGCAGTGCAGTGGCATATTATTCGAATAATAATAATAATTATTATTATTGTTTATAATAATATAGGCTAATAGAAATATAATAGAAATAAGTCTGAAACGGAGTGAATACGACGAATGAACATGATTGGTTTTGACCAGTCGCCATTTTTTTTCCCCCACTCCCTTGACAACTTAAACAATGTTTAATGTTTTTGAATGTCATTAAAAGCGCACGACGCTATCGGTAAATGTGATCTAATCTTGCCAAAACAGGCCGACATGCTGTTTAAGATATATTTATCATATATCAGTTTACTATTTAAGATCTTTAGTCTTTGTTTACAGGCACTCAGTCTTATAATGAAAACCCCGACCTAAAGAGCTTTCTGTTTTTATAACAATTTAATTAAATTAAAGCAAGGCAAGATAAAAACGATCTACAAGGATTTGTGCGCGAACAATGTTTAAAATCAATAATGGGAAAGGCTCCTAGAAAAAGCTAAATTACATTTTTATTTTAAGCTCTGATACACATTGTTCTCTCCGCAAAAATACTGAACTCTTGTTTACGCTAAACCGTTAAACAAGTTAACATCACATAATTGTAATAAAATTTTATTTTTAATTTCACCACTTAAACCAGGCTGCGAGCTTACTTCAGAACTTCAGCAATTTATAAATTATTTGTACCAATCAAACACTTTCGTTTTTGACGGGGACTAAAAACCGCATTATAATTAAATATTAAGACACAGAACAGCCAAATCAATTATATATTCAACAGAAAAACGAAAAATTACGAAATACGATTCTAAAGCCTAAATTATTGTGCCTTAAATATTTAGGCCTAAAATGGTTTTAATTATATATGCAGCTTATTTCCCTTCTCTCTTTCTAAAGGGTGTGCTTTACTGTTTGGACCTTCAAATATATACAAAATCTAACCAGAAAAATACCATTAGTTCATAAAAGAGGGACTAAACAATGTGTCCCTTAAAAAGGTGCGTTAAGTCGAAACGTTAAAATGTGTTAACAGCATCTATGCCCACATTCATGATAAAGCTGAAGAAGGCAACCAAAAGGAGGAATCAACTGGTGTACGTTACATAAAATCTGGGAAATAGAAAAATAAACTTCATTTTCATAGAAAATGTGAATGGAAATGTAGGCTAAAGATAGACTATATATATATTTTTTTTTGCATTATGTACATGATTGCAAGACTTTACATTTATAGACTACAAATGATATAGAAATGTAGGTTGTTTCTAGTTTGATTACAATATTTCATTCACATACATACATACATACATACATACACACATAAACTAAAACCACATCATCTGTTTTCTTTGAAGAAGCCTTTGTCCGTTGAACTCTCTTTTATGGTTACAGTCAAAGAGTTACTTGTTACGTCAGTAACAACAATTTTCTCCATATTCTTCAAACAAGGCAACCAGGACTGCTCTGTGTCGTCTACAAAACTCAGAGACAGTTGCTCTCTGGTTTGATCGGTAGATCGGAATAAATTGTTTTTGGGAGGATGCTTCATCTTGGGTTGTTGGTTTATGGCACCACTGGAGCTGTCCTTCCGTCGATGTCCCAAAACACCAAGCCCAGCTTTTAAGATGGTGCCACCATGTGTAAATTTGACATCACTTGACCTGCTTCCCATTTGCTTATGAACGAGGCTGGATTCTGCTTGGAACTTCTGGGATAAACGGATGACATCACAGTTAGAGGTCTCTCCTGATCTCTCGGTTTTGGAAGGCCGATAAGATAAAGGTTCATCTGCCTTTCTTTTAACGCCTTCATTGGATGAACCTCCAGTTGGACGCAACTTTGGCTTTGGTCCTCGCTTTTTTGGTGAGCTGGCAAAATCCAGCGGGCGGTGAACTGGTGTCCCGTGAGTCAGTGGGTCTCTCTCAGAGTCCGGTGGATGTACACGGACACTTTCACCTCTGTTGATGGTGCTCGGTGGAAAAATCGTTGGCACGACTGCTCGTAGTCCTTCACGTGCTCTGGGAGTCACAACCGGTTCTGCTACCGGGAACGACACCCGTATTCCTCGAGACATCTCCCGCCTGAACTCACAGTTTTTGCCTTTTTCTTTAGCTTTTGCCTATAAAAAAATGTCAAATATAATTTAAAAATGTATGCACAACATTTTAAAAAAATCTATTCATAAAAGTGCAATAATATTAAAAAGAAAGAAAGCCAAGGAAAATTAAACAAGTACAAAATCGATTTTTGTTTTAAGTAAATGTAAAAAAAATTTCACCTTCATTAAAAATGTTTCTGGTTTGGGTCCCCTCTTTTTTGGACCATACATCTCCCTCTCACGCTCTCTGCAATAAGAGAAAAAAAATGAATCAGAGAAATGCTATTTTAAAACGTCAAAAAATATTTAATTTGTCTACTGGAATTACAGAAATAACGAAAATACATTTACCTTTCTTCAAAAGCCGCGAAAAGACGCTCATCCAGAATATTCTCCTCTGGTTCCCAGGTGCTGTATCTGCACCAATAATTGCATGCTTAATTATTCGCAAATCACAACGTCCGAAACCAATTCAAAGCCCATTTTTAAAAACATTTATTACTATTCAGTGCCATTTTTTTATCACTTCAGGGGATTTTTTTAATGTGCAAGCATAATATGTATTGATACATATATAAATGGATATATATTATTTTTTATTCGTGTTTTTTCCCAATATGAACCGTTTTAATCAGCCAATAAAGCTTGTATATTGACTGTTTCTCATCACTGGCCTTGTCAGCTAACGTTCACAGGAGCCCCGTTACACAGTCCGTGCTGCAGCCGTGCTAACGCTCAGCGAGCTCGGGGAGCCTGAAACCGCTCCTTCCGTTACAACAACTGCCGTTAACGTGTCATTACCACTCACTTTTGAGACCAGCCTTTCCATTTGACGAGATACTCCATCCGGCCCTGCGGGTAAAAGCACAGAGAGATTCAAATTAGCAAGCTAACGCTGCTAAGCTAACCTATCGCGTATAAAATGTCAGCGGACATAAACAAATAACCAGGCGCCTCTGTAACAGAGCCGAAGCCGAGACGAGCAGGCTGGTATGATGACTTACTCTCCTTATGCGCCGTTTAATGATGGATTCGGCGGCAAAGACCCGCTCCCCGACGGCTGAGAGCTCCATGTTTACTTCAACCTCGCAGCTATTTTTTTCCCCTCAGCCCTCTGCCTGAATAATCCTCGATAGCCCATAATACTCTATTCGAAGAGACGTCATCACGTTCTAAACTGTTACCATGGCACTGCAGGACGGCTGTACTGTGTGAGTGGAGCTGCCGCGCTGGGAGGAGGAGTCAAGTGATCGTAGAGCTACACTAGAGGAAGACGAGGCGAGAGCTTATAAAATGGCAATTTTGAGCGTTGTTTTGAAAGCAATTATGTCGTGTTTATTACATATACTAGTCTGGACTAACTGCAATCAGGGCTTTTTGATAAGTCCCCTATTAATCGCATATTTACGCAGATTTATTTAACAGAAAGGACACTGTCCCTTGCGTCCAAACACACGGCAGGTTTCTTGTTTGCGATGTCGATACAGCAGGTGTTGCGAGTCTAAACCCTATTGTGGAGTTATCTTGATTTATCTTTTTTATTTAATAGGACTGAAATCTGTACATTCAAACGCTCAGTCTTCATTTCAAACGCAGTGGAAACCTACATGGACCAAACGCAAAAGGGCATCTCAAATCTGTTCCTCCATGTCATGCCACCACTGCCCTGTCAAATGACAGCAGAAAAAAAAAACCGTTTAAAAACAATACAAACAACGAAATAAATAATAATAAAAAATAAATAAACAATAAGATAGCTAAATAAGTGCATAACAGTAACAGTTGTAGTTATAAATCCACTATAGCGTGCTGCGGCGTATCTATAGATTTCACCCGGCCGCTCCAAATCGGCTAACAGGCAAGAAAATAGTTAGGTCATTTTGTCCATATCCTTTATATTCGGGTTGCTGGGAGGTAGCCTAATTTGTAACATTGTACAAGCCATAAACCACAAGGCTCTCAGCCTTATTAAACGATTTCAAGATTTTAAAGATGATTTGAAAAAATCAATAGGCTACGGTAAATTTGGCTTCAGACGAATTTGGAAATTACAAACGTGTAGTTTTCTTTCTTTCTTTCTTTCTTTCTTTCTAAATAATAAATAATAATTATAAATAATTAGAATTATTATAAAACAATAAACTTAACTAGGCTACTTCGGACAAACAGTCTTGTAAATTTTATTTTAAGCCAGTCGTTTGACTGTCTGTCAAGACATTTTTTTAATAAATAGGCCTATCAGTATTCATATTATATTATTATTAAGAAATATCATATTTTACACACGTGAAATTTTAAGCCTGATTGTGTTCGGTGTTGAAGTGAAAATGATCTGCGGTCTAATAAACGGTAACTAATCTTTTATTGATTTGAAAGATTCATTCGATTTTTATACGATTCTTTCGATGCAACGGATAATAAACTTGGAAAATTAGCTTGTTTTTAGTTTTCTCCATGTTTTTCTTAATTTTATTTCGATTCGATGAATTCAAATTAATCCAAAACATGTTGTTTTTGTTATTATTATTATTATTATTATTTACGCATATAAATAAGCAACCACAGCATCAATTTGATTTTTTTACTACGAAAAACTACGTGTTCTTTTTAAAAACTTTTTTATCGAAAAAATAAAAATATTGTATTATTTGTTATAATGACAAGAAATGTCCTAAATTCATGCTAAAAGAGAGACAATGTGTACAATGAAATTTAATGGTAAATTAGCTTCTTTTTTAAACTGTCTTTAAACAGTGATAAAACATTCATATTAATCAATAAAACTGCAAAAACTTGTTTTCATCCTATAAAATATAACACGACAAATAAACAACGAAATTTAATAATTCAGCGTTAATTGCTTGAGCTGTGGTTAATTCGACAGATCTTAAATAATCCGTATTAGTTCCGAAATATTTTTTATCGAATTATCATATGTAGCCTATGATAATAGCCTATATCATATATTTTAATAGTTTTATCTTCTAATAAATTAAATTTCAAAGAGAGTTTCGGAGAATATTTTTCGTTTGTTTGTTCATTTAATTTGATTATTGTGTTGCTTTTAGCAGGTTTTATTTTGCCATACATTTGATGTTTGTAGGAAACAGTTCACAAATAGTCTACGAATAGAATACGATAGAATAGAATAGAATAGAATAGAATAGAATAGAATAGAACATGTCATAAAGTAAAGCAGAATTCACCCCCCCCCCCCCCTCTCTCAATGCATTATTATATCTTGTTGGAACAGAATTTTGGGTCAGAATTATGATGGCAACTGTACATCTCAGAAGGGGACAGTATCACTATCATGTGGATCTAATATCATATTCAAATCAGTTTAAAGATCATCTTGACAAAATATGGATTTAGTTTAGCCTACTCACCAAGAAAGATGGCATGATGATACATGTATTTTAGATCGCTCATTTTCTTAATCAGTTCACTTTCCATTCATTATTTACGCACGAGCCCATAGGCTGCAGAATGATGTGGGGTTGATACAGATAAGGAAGTGCTTTATGAATATGGTACTGCACCTAGGAGGCAGCATTGCTAAATTTCATTAATCACAACTCTGGAAATCTTATTAGACCATACAATGTTCAACCAAATAAAACAGTGGTAATGTAAGGTTGTGGTAATGTAAGGTTGGGGCAGAGGAAGAAAAATAATGCTAATTTATTAGTGCCTCTCGCTGCGTCCGAAATCTGTCTGTGTAGGTACATTTGACTTTGAACTTAGCCTACTTCACGACCGTTAAAAATTATATAGGCTACAGTGTTTGGGAAGGTTATTTTGGATTTGTAATACAGATTACAAGTTACCCTATTTTAAATGTAATAAGTGGTGTAACTATCTCAATTACTTTATTAACTGATTACATTTGATAACTTTTGATTACTTTTCTAAATTTCTAACGAATGTTTTCAACTGTTAAACATTTTCAAACATTTAAACCAGGCAGGGTTTAAGTCAACACTGATTACTGTCAGACTTTCAAAATCCTTCATCACATGAATTAAGATTATAATATTTTAATTTTAAAGCACAACCACCACAAAATAGGAAATAAAACAATTATTGATTAACCATGTGTCCTAAACTCCTGAAACATCGGTGTCTCATATTTCAATGCAACGTGGTAAAGAAATCAATTAAACAAATTAATATTATTCAACATATCCTAGTTTTTTACAGAAAATATAAAACATTTTCATAACTGTAATTTAATTACACTTTTTTTTCTCAGTAGCCTAACTGTAATGGATTACAGTTATATTTATTTTGTAATTAAATTGCGTAACGCCGTTACATGTAACTAATTACTCCCCAACACTGTCTATGAATAGAGTATATGAAAGTAATCCAGACGTATACTACATTCGCCATGTTGTTACTGTCAGGTGACCTACCAGTGTCAGTTGCGTCGCTTCACTGTCACTCCTGTGGCCTCATGGGATAGTAAAGTGTCCATCGAATGTGCACCAGAGATGGTCTTATTATTATGATCTTCCATTGGCTTTGTGTGCATTTCAGAATCTCAGCAGAAGTCGTAAATCATCCGGGGACTTTTCGCCTACTGCTTTTCTAATATATGTATTCGGACATAGGCTAGGCTACTACTCTTTTGGCGTAGCCTGCTGTTTTTCCACATATAGGGAAGTATTCGATTTCCGACAACACATAACATAACGTAAATTTGCTTAATATATTTCGTCCTTGAAGTCTCTGTATGCAGTCAATTAGACAAAATTAAATTATAAAACTGAACACAGCGTGACACATAAAACAAATCATTCGTTTTTATTATTGAACAGAGTTTAATATTGATTTAAGAAGCATTTTCAAACTGACACTTAATTGTGTGCATAAAACATGGCGTTATGCATATAAATGGCCTTAACATTGATGCCATTATTGTGTAATTTGTATATTACATACCGTACATCTCATTCCGTAATTACAGTACATTGCACTGACTGTAAATTGATTCCAATACATACAAAATCTATAGCATTACACTGTCCAATGTAAGCATCAAACGTACATTTACTTTCTGGTCATATGTAACAGTTTTGATGATCTCTGACCATAGTTATACTGCTGTTACAGAATTATTCTGCATTAAGGATAAACAGCCTTTGTTGGGTTTATTTATTTTTTATTATTGAATTCATTAATGAAAGAGATCCAGGAGATGATAAAGTGCAACTTAAACGTCTTACGGATAGGGAACATTAAACAATCCAGTTGTTTTTCTAGCATTGCACAGGAAGACCTCACAGGCCAACAGCATCTGGAAATCCAGTCAAGTAAAATATTTTCAGCAAAACAAAATCTGTTACACTAATATCCAAAAATACTTTTTTTAAGGTACATTCATGTACATTATGAAGACACCTTTCCAAGCAACTCAAAATGTATAGATCTCAATTATATGTACATCTGAAAAAAGCTTAAATCCCCAACATTGGAAGAAAAAAATTACGTGGTCCATGATGGACATGAACATTGAAAGGTGTAAATAAGTGCATTTAACATAAATCTTCAATGAATTCTTCCAAATCCACCAATGTGCTTTCTCCAAAAGGGCAGATATTTTCTCAGGTAGCAAAATTCATAACAATTCAAAGTTTTATAAACAATGTTACACACTGTACAGTCATGGGGTTTTCAATTCAATTCCAACAGCAGCAAAATGCCAACCATCACAATTTTATGTGTTAAAAAACATACAACCGGCATCTAAACAAACAAACCCTATATGGTTTATGTGTTTAAATGTGTAAATATATCTTCAGGAATGACTATGATCAGTGCATCTGAAATGAATCAAATTTGAGCTGGTTCAAACAAACAATTGACAGTCCAACATATTGTTGTCATTCTCCTTGAACGTATTCCTTAAAGGTCACAGTTAAGCAGTTTGTAGTGATATCTGTGATGATAACGTTACCCACAAACGGTTTCAAATGGCTGTCTGTTTTCTCCACTTGCACTGAGCTTCCTGAAACCTTCTCCCCTGTAGGAAACTGTTTTAGAGTTTTGGTTGGACCACAGCTTAAATCAATAGGCTCTTCAGGAATGGTGTCGCTAAAGTCATAACTATACGCTCTGGTGGCATGACTGCCTCTGTAATGCAGGTTTATAGGTTCTCTCTGAGGGGAGGAAAGCATGGTGTTTGGTGCACTGATGCTCCTGTAGCTGAAGAACTGCTTACAGTTTCTCACATCCTCACTGGGTTCTGACAGGTTCCTCTTAAGGGGATTGGTTCTTGTGTCAATGTGGGATGGGGCAGCTTTCTTTGCTGCCATGGGTGAAGAGTTTGGTTGGTCGCATATATCCATCACTTTTTGTTCAGTCTCTGTAGGCGTATCTTTTGGAAGTTCAATATTTTCGAGGGACTTTTCATGAACACATTCACTAGTAGAAGAAAGATTCTTATTGTTCTCAATAGAACCATTGTCACTGCCTTCTCCTTGATCTGCCGTTTCACCATCAGACAGATTGTCCGTATTAATCAGTGTAGATTCCTCATTGTGTTGCATTTCCACTTCAGAAACGTCCCTGTTTTTTACTTTAGATGAATGCACACCTTTGTCCATGTATTTGCTCATTACAATCACAATCCGTCCGTTCTTGTTTTTGTTCTTGATTATTTTCATCTTGCTGCTGATGGCATTAGGAAGCGCAAACTCTTTGGCGCTCGTTTTGAGTGCCCGCTCCGCTTTGTTAGCGTTATCCGGCAGACCCTTGAGCTCGATAGACAGATCTTTCACTTTACTCAGGCAGCCGGTGTCTTTGTTCCGAATCCACTTCTGTTGCAAGGCTGGAGGGAGGTTCCAACCTTTGTTGGAAGGGTCTTGACCCTTAACCTCTTTGGGTCCCGTGAGTGGCGTGTCATACATCTTAGGGTCTGGCTGGTAGTGATGATGTTTCTTGCTGTTCAGCTGGTAAAAGTGTTTCTTTTTCCCGCTCATATGTTGTTCAACGGATATCTCCTTGCAGCTGGGCTGGTACTGATGGTGTTTTTTACTGTTCAGCTGGTAGTGCTGCGGCCGTGAGCGGTGGATCTGGAGGGAATCCACTTTGGGCTGGTTCTCCTCATCCAGTGATGTGTCCTGAAGACCACCCAGGATGCTTGATCTACGAGCAAACGCAGGAAGCTGGAACAAAGAGAGAATATTTATTGACTTCTCAAATGAACTGGAAGTTCATCATTTGTTATTTATTTTACAACACATTTAGCTGTACTCTAGGGGTTTTCATAAAGGTTCCTTTGATTGGCATTGATGGTTCCATGAACAACGTTTGGAACCATCAATATAAAGGTTCTTTATAGTGGAAAAAAGTTCTTCAGATTATTAAAATGTTCTGGTAACACTTCAGTATCACTTCACTTGTAACTAGTTGCTTATTAGCATGCATATTGGCTGTTTATTACTACTTATAAAGCACATATTAATGCCTTATTCTGTATGACCATATTCTACACCCCTTAATCCTAACCAATACCTGAACTTAACCACTACAACAACTACCTTACTAACTATTAATAAGCAGTAAATTAGGATATTATTGAGTGAAAAAAGTCATAGTTAATAGTGAATATGTGTTCCCCATACTAAAGTGTTACCAATGTTCTTCACACTAAGAAAAATAATGGTTCTGTTTGCTGAAAGGTTCTTCTTTTCGAGGACCAAAAAAGGTTCCTCTATGGCATCGCTACAAAAACCCCCTCTTGGAACCTTTATTTTAATAGCGTGCAGTCTTATTATGTTTTGAGCTTACAAACGCCATTCTCATTAATATTTTATAGGTAAAATCAACTACAGAAGCACATGAAGTCATAAAGGACCTCAGTACATTAAGATGCATGCAGACTGAAAGGAGCCTTTTATTGATTCATAATGAAACGAAACTTTTATTCAGACTGTGCACAGGAATAACCTTTTGCAATAATATTGCCAACTTATGCACTGACTGGAAGATAAAAACTGTATTTGGAATAACAAATGTTGTCCATATAAAAGCTGAAGTACCTGGACCAGGGGGTGTTTGGGTTTAGGTCCTCTTTTTCGATATCCCACCATTTGCTCCTGCCTTTCTCTGAAAACAGTGCATAAAATGTATATAAATCCACAGTTTTCAACTAAAGCTACAATGTTAAAATGCTAGTGCTGTTACAAGGTTAGTTCACCCAAAAAATGAAATTTCTGTCATTAATTACTCAACCTCATGTTGTTCCAAACCTGCAAGACCTTCGTTCATCTTTGGAACACAAATTAAGGTATTTTTGATGAAATCCGAGGGTATCTGAACCATACATAGGCAGCAACGTCACTGCACCTTTTGAGGTCCAGAAAGGTAGTAAAAACATTGTTAAAATAGTCCATGTGACTGCAGTGGTTCAACCTTAATATTATGAAGCGATGAGAATACTTTTTGTGGGCAAAAACAAAAATAACTTTATTTAACAATTTGAACTGTTGATGTTGTACACAGTTGATGTTGTGAACGTAGTGCAGGCTTCCGTGTTTACGTCTGAACGCCGGCTCAGTATTGTTTTGTTTTTGCGCACAAAAAGTATTCTCGTCGCTTCATAACATTAAGGTTGAACCACTGTAGTCACATGGACTATTTTAATGATGTCTTTTCTACCTTTCTGGACCTCAAAAGGTGCAATGACGTTGCTGCCTATGTGTGGATCAGATACCCTCAGATTTCATCAAAAATATCTTAATTTGTGTTCTGAAGATGAACGAAGGTCTTACAGGTTTGGAACGACATGAGGGTGAGTAATTAATGACAGTATTTTCATCTTTGGGTGAACTAACCCTTTAAAGAAACATTCATTAATCCATTCATGTGTAACAGAACCATTATTTTTATTCACTCAAAAATAAAGGTTCTTTATTTGCATCAATAGTTCCATGAAGAACATTTAACATCAATGGAACCTTTCCATTGCACAAAAAAGTTCTTTATAGTGAAAAAAGGTTCTTTAGATTATTAAATAGTTCTTCACACTAAGAAAAAATGATTCTTTTAAGAATTGTTCGCCGAAAGGTTCTTTGGGGAACCAAAAATGGTTCTTCTATTGTGAAAACCCACTTTTGAAACCTTTATTTGTAAGAGTGTTCTTATCAACAGTAGCGCAACATTCAGATCACAAGCCACAGACAATCTCTTTGATCACCAGGTTACAACACAAAACAAGCACACAACGGGTAACATGATACTCTCACACTTCTAGTGCAGCTAAACCAGAGAGTGAAACACAACAAATATCTTGCAAAAACTGCTGTCTAAACTTAACAATTCTTGTCCTTTAGATTCTGGAATGCTTTGATACTTGTTCTACTTTTATCTTAAGAACAGAAGGGTGTGTGAACATCACAAGACCTTTGACACAGCAGATTAGATCATAGACATGATTGTAGGGGGCATGTCCACTTGTGAGAACACTGCTACTGATGTATTTTTCATATATGAATATATGAAATTATTTGATCTAAGCTGTTCCGAAACAAAAGTTGGTTCAGTGTATGCGCTTAAAGTAGCCTTGTTCCAAAGAACAGTGGTTCTCAAACTTTTTGACAACATTAAAAGTCCCCTGTTCTCAGAAATGAGGAATGTCTACATATTAAAATTAATATTTGCAATTAAGTTTGTGATCACAAAAGTTACAATAACTATGTTCTTGAATAAAAACAACAGGGTAACAAGAATTTGCATTCATATTTATACAGTTATTTAAATTACTTATTAAAAATACATTTAATCATCATCATCTTGCAGTGACAAAGTTTAATAAGGCTCCTAAAAGGTTATGGCCCCTGGTTGAAAACCACTGCTCTAAAACTGACAGGAAGGAAATTAAATCTTGATTGGTCATTATATACAAAGGCACATTCATTTTGTACGACTTGCACTGGTGGTAATAACAATGGAGTGTTTCCAAAACTGGATAAAAGGCAAGCATCAAGAGGGTCTTTGTAGCAGGCAGACCTGACCCATGGGGCTACCATTAATCTTCTGCTACACTGTGCAGGGAGTTGGCCCCGCCTCCCGTGACCATATATGGGCATTACCACAAGTTCAGTTATTCGTCCTCCATCTCACCTGTTTTGGAAAGCGACAAGAAGGCGCGGATCAAGAATGTTTTCCTCGGGTTCCCATGTGTTATATCTGTAACATTGACGGGAGAATATGATAATGTAATAAATCATATGTTAAATTCAAAGCATGCTACAATAAAATATAGCTATCGTAAACATGTTAAGCAGCGCAAACAAAATACATTGTAGCCTATTGAAAATGTAAACATATAAATATACGAGCAATATGTATTACATAAATAATGTACAATGTCAGTACGATGGCAGAACGATATTCGCTCGCGTAAATTTTGTGATGGAATCCATACAAAACAGCCCAGCGCGCTACCAATGTAGGGTACCGGACGACCAAGACCAACATCGCTCGGCATTTACTGTTAATGCATCTAAAAATAACGCATATAAACCAATTAAACACTTACTTGGCTGACCATCCTCGCCACTTCACCAGATACTCGATTCTGCCCTGAAAAACGATGGAAAATGTGTTGGGCACAGTACAGGAACAACAAATATATCCTCCGCACCATTTACGGTAGTTCTAGTTCGCGGCAGTTTTACCTTCCGTAAGCGCTTCTTTTCGATGCCCTCCACCGCGAAGACATGCTCCCCGACGGCAGGTAGATCCATTCCGTCTCTGCTGCCCGTTTGAAGCGAACGAGCCAAATAAAATCTTCGCTGCAATGCTTCACTGTCTCGCGTTCTGCCACCGCTGTGGCCCAAGATTAATTTGTCCCTCACCCCTCCTCTTCCCCTCTCTCCCTCGTATTTGTCTCCACGTTAAGCGGCGGGCACTGGAAAAGCTCAGTGGTGCTTCTACTACAGAAAATAGTTCATGCAATAATAAGCCAAGGCAGGCGCGTGACGTCAGCGCGCGAGGAGGGGGAGGTTGAGGAGGATTGTGTGCCAAATGCAGAATATAAAGCTGTAGTGTGTGTTTAAACGGTGTTTGCTTGCTGTAATTAAGAACTTGGAAATATGCATGAATACTGACAAGCTTGCTTTGGTTTAAAATCTCACCAGTCACTTCTGATATCTATCTATCTATCTATCTATCGCGATTAAGTCGCAAAATCACATTTAGCTAGTTGTCATGCATTGCATAACAAAAAAGTTGTGTATTTTCGATCTATAATACGTTAGAAACGTTGTAATGATAATTTGCAATGCACTATACTTGAAGCAGTTAAGGATTTGTATCCATTTTTAAGGGGAATAATGCTGTTTTCATGCTCTCGGAATTATCGTAAATACGATTTCCCAGGTAAAAATTTGCACTTGAACGCCCTCTCATGTCGAAACTTGAATGCGATAAGCTCGTAATCACGATTTCAGAAGTGGGAATTATTTCCTATAGCACGTGAAGGCAGCAGGAAACCCTCAAGGGAAGCCACGCCAAAATACACTTTACTTTGCACTTTATTTACCATGCAAAAAGCTCACAGGAGCCACATATAGCAACAAAACACACACACACACACACACCTCTAAATCTGTCCTCTAAACGAGCTATTCTATTAAAGGCACCTCAGTTTAACGCCAGTAGGTAAATTAACCATTCGTTTATAGCGTACGTCAATAGCTGAACGCATTAACACCTAATGTATGTACAGATTTATAGCCTAAAACAGTATATAAAGCGAAAATATGAGGTAAAATTTTTGCAGCTGTGGATTTTAAATCACAATCCTTGAAACGTAATATGTAAAGTACATCAATTATCACACCTTTATCTCTATATCGTTTTTACCAGCGAATAAAATTCAGCAACTAAAGGGTTAAAATGAGGTTGAAGCGTCAACAGCCAATCTAATCTCCATATATGGCCATGAAAAAGAAAGGGCAAATATATCGCGTTCTTGCGGGTTTATTACATATTTTACATACAAACTGAAATATTCACACAAAAACACACTATGCTGCACAACATTTGTGCAAGAAGTGTGTTTTGATGAAGAGAAATTGATCGTCGCGCTGCATTGCTCTTCAGAGAAACACACCCTTTACTGCCGTAGAAACAGAGAGTGGAAAATGACAGAGACTGGTTGCTCTACACCTGCTGTTATGTTAATATCGATGACAGATAAAAGAAGTTTAATTTCTAATAATATGAGTTTAAAATTTAACCCCATAAAATCACAGTAACCCTGCAATGTTTATAATCCAGCACAACATGCATTAGAAAATGAATCAGCTACAACTTCCTGCTGTCTCATTCAATATTTAACTCATTTAGTCAACAGCATGAAGTAGCCTAATTGTCATTTTCAGTACTACTGCATAAGAATCTTAAACACATATTCGGACCTGCACACATTTATCCAAGAAATTCAGCACTTATTTGTTAATTTTTTTGGTCAGACTCAATTTAAAACCATTCTCTCAGATATAGCTGTTCAAATTCATGTAAGACAGACCAGAATTCTTTGTGTTATCAATTAGTTATAATGTATCCCCATATCTGAATATGCATACCTATTCCAAAGCAGTAAATTCAAAAACATATGTCAAATGAGTATATCTGGATATGCTGTATTTATGAAACACTCTAACAATACCAAGATGAATACTGAGAGTATATCAACTTATATTTTCAACTCAAATGGACACTTTTTTTCCCATAAAGCCACAGGCGCTAATGAGTGGTTACATTTGAAAAGATGAAAAATAAAAAATGGCAGAGAAAGTGGCTCTTTTCAATGTAGCCTAATAGAATGCATTAGTGCCCGCCCGGTTCCGGAAGTATTTTTTCCATTCGTTTTTTCCATAGGGATTTAAAAAAAAGTCTTCGTTAAAGAGTTATAAGCCACCAAGCCAATCGGCTTCGAGGTCAATCATAGCACTACAAACTTTGATTTGAAGCAAAAGAAAATTAAGTACTGTGTACTTAATGGCTTTGGTGAGGGAAAGAACTACAATCCCATGAAGCATTGCAAACAGCATAATCAATTTAAAAATGATGGAGAAATATAAACTACTCATTTACAAATGTTGATTATTTGTAAATGAGTTGTCGATTGCATCATTCGCAGTGCTTCATGGGAGTGGGTGGAGCTAAAGAGCTAGTATTTTGGCACACTTTTTGATTGGTGTAATTTTCTGTACAGCATCATGGGTAACGTAGTTTTTCACCAGGAATTCCACTGTCAAACATGATTATTTAAAAAAAATATATGCTGAAATAAAGCAGGCTGATGGCTTCAACAGAAGCAAATACTATCGATTAATAACCTCCTAGCTCACAGTATGTCTGTCTTTAAAGGTTTATAAGTTATCATTCAAAATCAATTTTCCTATTGAGAAAATGAATAGAGTTTTCACTTCCAGAATCCGACTGTTGTGCTGAAGTATCAAGAAAGTTTTTCCTCATGGTTAAATTGTACATGTTTAACAAAGCCTGAGTAAATTATTTTCATACGTCAGGTCAAAGAACCCAAAGGCTAAAGGACAATACCAACATGGCGGATGCAGTATTTCCAGGAATATATTTATACTACACACCTGAATATACATTAGTCGAGAAGTCAGTTCATCATATTCAGCACATGCACAGGAATTCAGACACAGCTCTTGATAATGACAATGACCTTAACCAGTACAAGAGCTCTCTGGTTGGCAGCAAAAGACAGTTGACTGGATGGAAACCTCTCAAAGAGATCTTAAACTGTGATTGTTGCAGAGGTTTTCCATGTATGGAAACTCATTCACAGAACACCCAAAATAGGAGTTCCACTTATTGAGTGCCAGGCACTGAAGTGCTAAAGAAAGAAAGGGTTTGAAAGAGAGAGAGAGCAGTGTGTGCCAGACTATAAGTGTAGCCTCCATTGCCCAACCAAGCGTTGCATTTATCCCACTATAAAGGGTCATGGAAGAGGATTGGTCGAGGGCTGGAAGGGTATTAGAAAATGTTAAGAGGGGCCTACAGGCATTCTATCTCAGCTCAGTGGGAGCTCATTAAGTTCTGGTATCCTAATGAGCTGATATCAAAAACTGCATGCAATATGACAGAAAATACATTTTCGAAGACGTTATATACGCTTTCTTTACCAGAGCACTCTAAAATGTTGCTTTATTTAATGATAATCAAGATTTTCCACATAACAAGCCTTAAGAAAGAAATGCAATTACATCAGAAAGTCATTTCAAATTTACTCTTTATAGCTGCAAAGCTTTTCGCATGCAGTCAGAATGCATCCATGTAATTTTCTCCCAGTGCTGCGAGCTTCAACTTCCATTATTTTTCAATTATTACGTGATTGGTCAGATAAAAATGTGGTGTCTTGGTTAATTTTCTGGTTGCACTTTAATCTAGTCTTCTATCAATTATCAAGACGGTCTCTCTATGTCATTGTCATGCACATCGCTGGTAGGAGTGTGGGCTCATCAGAAAGTACCATGGCGCGCCGCTCTTCTACCCCCAGAGCACATGAAGGGGGTTGGGATTGTCGGCAGAGGGGGAGGGGGCCCAAAACAGACAGCGGAGTTCCCCAGGGTGCAGAGGGATCCGGCAGGACTGCGGTGGCTGACCTGTCAATACTATATCACGCGCTGAAGCATGCTCTCTTCACCATCCATCTACGCTGACTGACTTTGGTCTAAAATACTGTATACTGTCAGTAAAGATGTATAAAGAGAGGTGGGACAGCTGAGTGTGTGCTGGTGTTATCGGCATCAAAGGCGTTGTGCAGCATTTTGATTCTGCATGAAAAATAATGCTGGCAATTTCACACATAGGACAGAAAAATCACATATGAGATCTATTAACATCCCATGTTTCTCCAACATGTTTAAAAGATTGAATTTAGATTTAAAGATTCCAAAAGGGCAGTGATGCAACAGAAGAAGCATTTTTGGTTCCCTAAAGAACGTTTCAGTGAACAGTTCTTAAAAGAATCAATTGTATATATTATATATATATATATATATATATACACACTGTATATATAATCTAAAGAACCTTTATCCACTTCAGAGAACCTATGGTGGAATGGAAAGGTTCCATTGTTAAATGTTCTTTATGGAACCACAGGTGTCAATAAAGAACCTTTATTTTTAAGATGCAGCAATGAGATTAAATGGAGATCAAATGGAGACTATTGTTTGAAGGGATAGTTTACCCAAAAATAAAAATTCTGTCATCAGTTATTCACCATAATACCATTCTAAACCAAAAGAAGATATTGTGTAAAATGTTTTTTGTCCATACAATGAAAGTAAAATGGGTCAAATGTTTGGACCAATGTTCTTCAATATCTTCTTTTGTGTTCCACAGAAGAAAGAAATGAAGGTTTGAACTTAAAGATTCATGCGGTTTTTGTATCAATGCAATAGAATAACCATTTTAGGTTTCAAAAAAACCTTTCAGTGTACGGTTCTTGAAAGAACCATTTTTTCTTAGTGTGAAGAACATTTTAATTATCTAAAGAACCTTAATGGAACCATTGATGCCAGTAAAGAACCTTGATGAGTGTATGTCACCTCAGATGTTTTTTTCCTGATAAATACATTGATATGCATGGTAACATCTAAATAAACTGGTCTGACTGAAGTTGAAAATATTATTTGACCTTACTAAATCTACCTGAATACTATAAGTTACAGTAACAAAACAATTTTAATAGTTAGATCAATTAGAGTGGTGCAGAGAAGATATTTTTTTAGGCTAACCCGGAAGTTAGCATCACCCTGGTTTCCTCGCCAAAAACCCAATAGGAGTTTTCCAATGGCTTTTGAATTATATAAGGTCTGTGATTAACAAAAGCTTATGATTCTTACATGTTTTGTTCATCGTGACAATCTTCAGAAATAAACACAACCTTTATGAATTTTGAAGCGTAAATACAAGTCAAGTCAAAAGCAAAATAGGTGATAAACGAACTACACCACGGTCACTCGACTTCAACGTCACCATCACTAAGTTTCCGAAAACTCTTTCAGACTTTGTTTAAAAACATTTTCATTGAAAGTTTGAGTTATAATAGTTTGCAAAAGCACGATTAAAAACACAAGGTTGTGAAAGTGACTAGTGAGTAGATGAGTTTAACTGTTCAGCTGATGATGTTTAATGTCCCTGTCAACCTCTGTAGACCCATTTAACCACTTGTTAGCAACTGCCTTTTACAAGACACGTAAAAGCTTAAAAAAAAAAAAATAAAATCACAAGAGAGTATTACTGATGTATTTTCAATTGTAGAATAAAACGTGAAAATATCTTGAGCTTGTGCTCACCACAGACCTTATTTCAAGCATTTAACCAAAAACCAATTCAAAAAACCCATTGACTTCGAAACGATGGAACCAGAAGTGCTGAAATGCGAACTCGTTTCCTGGTTTTGGCCTGCAAAAATACATCATCCTTGCACCAATACATCATCCCTGCACCACTCTATAGCTAACATTTTTAGGTTTCCATTATTTACAGTGTAGTAATTTAACCAACAACATCTCAAACTGTGCTCATTTTTGCCAATAATTGCTAGTCTGCAATTAAAAGTCAGTGTTTTCAATATGATTTCAAACATATCTCATCAAATTCTCACTAGACCAATCCAAATACACTTGCAGCATGTCAATGATTGTCTCAGCTGCACTTTGATTTCCCCAAAGGAATTTCAGGAGAAACCTCACAGGCAAAGTTGACACATAAATAAAACATAACTGAGATCTCTATTAAGTATCCTGCAACCTCTGAACAATAAAATGTTCCCCTGGGCAGTGTCATGCAAATCTAGACTGGCATATGTGTACAAGTTTGGAGTTGGCTTTGCCCTTCTCCTCCGTGACTCTCGGGAAAGACTATCTGACTGTTCCCCTTGCATTTTAATTCTCATTTCCCTGGCAGCGGAGCTTAAGGGATTCTCTGTCCACCTCAGCCTTGACAGCGGACTATCCGGTCTCAGGGTCAATGCAGCTATTTCACACTGCAGCCTTGAGTTCTCTCTGCCCTACAATCGTTTAGCCGATGTTACAGCATAGCGCATTCACTTGGGCAGACGAAACCAATCACACACATAATAAAAAGACGATCGTGGATGTGACAGGGAAGGGTGGGAAGATGAAGAATATTAAAAAAAAGAATATCTGGAACAAACGGTGATAGGATAAATGGACAATACAATGCAGTTTAATGTGGTGCTCCATCTATATGGAAATGCAGGCGTGTAGGAATCTGCCAGGGAATGTTGAGTAGCCTGTGCTGGCGATTGGATGGCGGGGGTTTGTTTCAAACTGTGATTGAAAAGATACAATCACATGGAATTACAATGAAGACTGTGGAATTTGGAATTGTCAAGCAGGAATAGAATATCTTCCTTTTTTTTTTAAACAAATCACAAATGGTTTACTTTAAAGATCACTAGACGAGCCCTAGAGACACAGATCCTCAGCAAAGACCATGAGAACCAGTCCTCTGTACAGATCCTTTGGCCAGCTTCAACAAATCCTGGCAAATAATGTACTGTATCCCGATCTTCAAGCAGGAGCTGGATGAAATATTATGAATGATATAAATCCACAATTTGACTTGTGATGCAGCCTGGAATTAATGTTCGTTCGTCGAACCAGAGGAGAACTGCCCACTACCCCCCTTTTTTTCCTCCATTAACTGTCACTGTGTGAGTTTGGGTTCCTTGCCACTTGCCACTTTTGGCTTGCTTAGTTAGGGATACTTAATATTCAATTATATTGATTTGACTGCATTGACACTATTGGATGAGAACTGAACTGAGCTGGACGCTGACATCATCTCCAGAGCTGCTTTATAGATGAATTGAACTCAATTCATAATTGAACTTTACACAGTTATTGAACCAAACTGAATCAACACTGAACTGATTTCAACTGTATAATGACTGCTGTGTTTACTATTGTCTTTTTAGAGCTGCTTTACAGCAGAATTGAATTCTGTTTGCATCATTGAATCATTATTTTCCTATGTTTATCACCGTAAAGCTGCTTTGAAACAATCTGTATTGTATAAAGTAGTGTTGTCAAAAGTACCGACCGCGATACCAGGTCGGTACTGAAATTTTAAAAATGTGAAGCTTTGAGCGCTGTTGAGCGGATTCGTAAACACCTCTGATTGGCCATTGTGTTCACGCACTCATCAGAAATGTCTGTGATTGGCTACAATTAACGCTTCAAAAACATGTTATAAATAGACATCAATGATGCTCTTCACAGAGCGCTTACACAGATACACACGGGAGCATTTGAAAGCAGGCGTCTCCCGCTTTCAAATACAAACACTTCCCTGTGCTTCCAAACGCCCATGCGTTGATCATTGTAGCCAATCACAGACATATCTGATGAGCGCGTCAACACAATGGCCAATCAGAGGTGTTTATGAATCCACTCAAAGTGTCACATTTTTAAAATTTCAATACCGACTTGGTATCGCGGTCTGTACTTTTGACAACACTAGTATAAAGCGCTATATAAAAAAAGGTGACTTGACAAGTCAGTTTTACTCTATAACACATGTATGCACTTGTAAAATAGTACAATAGCACACAAATAGTTATTTCCAGCTCTATGAAGTTACTTAGTTTGATCTAGCTGTAAGCCTATTTGTCAGTCATACATAAATTAACTGAACGTGTTTTAAATACACAATAACCAGATTTATATATTTATCATCACTAAATCCAATTTCTTTTAATCTCATACATTTTAACTAATTGAATATTGCTCGTTTCAAAGCTAGTCATATTTTAACCATGTTCATATTTTTTAACAGAAAATTTTTTGTTGTTTTCACAATGATTTATGCTCATTAAATTTGAATAAATGCATTTGGAAAAATATGATTTTTTAAATAAAATCAAATAATGCAAATAGTTAATAAACTATACCAAGATTTTTTTAGTGCAGAAATCTTACCTGTTTCGTATGGCCGACAAATATGCATCACATAATAAAATTAGTTTGGTTACTAATAAACTGCAGATAAGCAAATAGTCACAGAGGTCCAATCTTGTTTTTGTTTCAAACAAACCACATTTGATAAGAGTATCACATGTTATATTGACTCTAATTCCCACCACACGTCTTACACATTTGCTTGAGCACATCTGATGGTTATTTAAAGAGAAAGCCATGGATTTTTCATTCCCATTGAAGATAATGGTAAATCAATAAGCTTGTTAAGACAATAAGATCTATCTATCTTTCAAATCATCCAGCTGAGAACATCTGAGGAGTGAAAAAGCAAACATAATGTAAAAACAGGATAGATATTTTGTTTAAAATAGATGCTTTCTGATTTTTATTTTATTATTTTCCAGCACACATTTCTGTATGCAAGTCTCTTGCTAAATTGCAGTGGGGGTCACAGTAGCTGTCAGCCATAAATCAATACGAGACTGAAGAAGTTTGCAAGCACAGCTCAATTATGGTTTACATGCGTCTGGAAAACATGGATTGGGGTGTTTTGGTTTGTTGTATTTGTTCCCAATATGAATTCCTTCAGCTGTCAGGGCTTTGACATCAGAGTCCGCAGGCGAGACTTCTGTTTCTCCGGTTCTCTTTGATTCTTTGTGCATCAAACAAAACATATGGATTCGGGGGATTTCATGTTTTCAAGATGGTGTGTTTGTTGAGGGTGTGTTTGTTTTTATACAATGGAGGCTATTGGTCGAAGCCAATAGCCTCATGGGCAGAACCCCGGCCATTTGTGCTTCCGGCGACCCGAGCTTGAGTCGCGGCTTGTGGTCCTTTCCCGATTCCGGCCCCCTCTCTCTCCCACTTCACTTCCTGTCCTCTCTTCAACCATACTATATAAATAAAGGCAAAAATGCCAAAAAATAAATCTATTAAAAATGGTGGCTATTGTTTTTATATCTCTACTACTACTGCTCATTTCTGAAAACACCCAAACACAATTTATCCGTAGCTTATCCTGCGCTATTTGTGCAGTGAGGCCTCAAATTGTGTATTTTATTGATTAGAAGGGAATTTTATTTTTATGCAAACATATTTATGATTTTGTTTCTGGCGGACAATAAAACAATCAAAAAAATCGCAAACACTTACACTAAAGGAAGAATCTGCGCCAAACGCTGCAAAAAATGATTTTCTTCCTCAGTATTTTTTGTCTTGTTTTCCAATACAAATAAATCAAAATGCATTTACTTAAACAAAATGGCATAAGATATAAAGAAAACATCTCAAGACATCTTTAACACCTTTATATCTAAAGCCAACTTGGATTTGGAGATGGTCTGTTTTGGTTTGGACCAGTAAATAACCACCTTGCAACCACCCAAACCACCCTAATGCTGCCCTGGTAATGCATCTTGATGGCGAGTTTTGCATATGGCCCTAAATTAAATCTAATTTTTGTCATTGTCCTCACAATAAGACACAGCACATTTATTTATATATTTATAGTCCTTTTCTATTTATGATCCATTTTCAAGTTCTTTCCCTTTGGCACTGTTTCATCTTCCAGTGACACATCTTTCAATGTCAACATACTGCACCTTGTTGCCTCCGAGCCACGTGAATTCCCTGCTATTGTATAAGATTCACGTAGAGAAGCAGAATAAGCCAATGTTTACAAAACCCTCACTCGTGAGCTTTTCTTACTCTTCCTGGAGCCGGGAGGAGGGCACATACTCACAGACAGCACTGACGCAGGTACGACGCAGAACGCTGAAACAAAGGCTTTGCTCTGACCTCTATCCCCTATAGCCTATCACAGCAGCAAGCCGCACGAGTCCTTCAGATCGCTCTCTTCTTCCTCTTAAGCTCCTGGGGTTTCATAAATATCTGCCACACAAAAACAATCTGTTTTCTGCTCTGCTCAGGCTCTGAGATAATGGAAATCTATGATGTAATAAACTGAATAAACACATTGAGAAATTCATTTAAAAATTAGTTGAAGTACTATTGAAGCATTTGCATCTAACTATCTATATCTGTCTGTCTATCTGTCTGTCTGTCTGTCTATCTATCTGTAAATCAATCAATCAGTCTGTCTATCTATCTATCTATCTATCTATCTATCTATCTGTCTGTCTATCTCTATCTATCTATCTATCTATCTGTCTGTCTATCTCTATCTATCTATCTATCTGTGTGTCTATCTCTATCTATCTGTCTCTATCTATCTATCTATCTATCTGTCTCTATCTATCTATCTATCTATCTATCTATCTGTCTGTCTGTCTGTCTGTCTGTCTATCTATCTATCTATATATCTATCTATCTATCTATCTCTATCTGTCTGTCTATCTATCTGTCTATATCTATCTATCTATCTATCTATCTATTTGTCTGTCTATATCTATCTATCTATCTATTTGTCTGTCTGTCTATCTGTCTATCTATCCATCCATCCATCCATCCATCCTTCTATCTGTCTGTCTGCCTATCTATCTATCTATCTGTCTATCTGTCTGTCTGCCTATCTATCTATCTGTCTGTCTGCCTATCTATCTATCTATCTGTCTGTCTGTCTATATCTATCTATCCATCCATCCATCCATCCGTCTGTCTATCTCTATCTATCTATCTATCTATCTGTCTATCTGTCTGTCTCTATCTATCTATCTGTCTGCCTATCTATCTGTCTGTCTGTCTGTATCTATTTGTCTGTCTATATCTATTTGTCTGTCTGTCTATCTATATCTATCTGTCTGTCTATCTATCTATCTATCTATCTATCTATTTGTCTGTCTGTCTGTCTGTCTATCTGTGTCTATCCATCCATCCATCTATCTATCTATCTATCTGTCTATATCTATTTGTCTGTCTGTCTGTCTATCTCTATCTATCTGTCTGTCTATCTGTGTCTATCTATCCATATATCTATCTATCTATCTATCTATCTATCTATCTATCTATCCATCTATCTGTCTGTCTATCTGTCTGTCTGTCTGTCTGCCTATCTATCTGTCTGCCTATCTATCTGTCTATATCTATTTGTCTGTCTGTCTGTCTATCTATATCTATCTGTCTGTCTATCTATCTGTCTGTCTATATCTATCTATCTATCTATCTATCTATCTATTTGTCTGTCTGTCTGTCTATCTGTGTCCATCCATCTATCTATCTATCTATCTATCTATCTATCTATCTATCTATCTATCTATCTACAGTGGTGGTCAGAATTATTGGCACCCTTGGTAAATATGATCAAAGATGACTGTAAAAATAAATCTGCATTGTTTATCCTTTTGATTTTTAATTCATAAAATTAGCAAAAATCTAACCTTTCATTGAAGGAAAAGAATTGAAAGTGGGCAAAAAAAAAAAAAAAAAAAAAAAAAAATCACATTATGAAATAAATGTTTTTCTCCAAAACACGTTGGCCACAATTATTGGCACCCCTAGAATTTTTTATGAGTAAAATATCTCTGAAGTATATTCCCATTCATATTTACATTTTTTTAGCACACCAGGGTGATCATGAACATGAAATTGTCCAGCCATGACTTCCTGTTCCACGGGAGTATAAACATGAGGAAACACAAAGGCCAAATTCCCGTAATCATTCATCACAATGAGAAAAACCAAAGAATATAGTTCTGATGTGCAGCAAAAGATTGTTGAGCTTCACAAAATAGAAAATGGCTGTAAGAAAATAGCTAAAGCATTGAAAATCCCCATTTCCACTATCAGGGCAATAATTAAGAAGTTCCAATCAACTAAAGATCTTACAAATCTGCCTGGAAGAGGACGTGTGTATAAATCGTCCTAATGTGTGGTGAGGAGGAGAGTTTGAGTGGCCAAAGACTCTTCAAGGATCACAGCTGGAGAATTGCAGAGATTAATTGAGTCTTGAGTCTCAGAAAGCCTAAAAAAAAAATGATCAAACAGCACCTACATCCCCACAAGTTGTTCGGGAGAGTTACAAGAAAAATCCTCTGCTCTCATCTAGAAACAAACTCCAGCATATTCAGTTGTCAGACAAGACTGGAACTTCAAACATGACCGGCTTCTAAAAAAAGAGCTTTTTGGCAGCAAACCCACCAGATGGGTTTGGTGCACACATGGATAAAAAGTACCCCATGCCCACGGTTAAATATACTGCTGGATCTTTAGTGTTGTGGGCCTATTTTTCTGCTGGAGGTCCTGGACATCTTGTTCAGATACACGGTATCATGGATTCTATCAAATACCAACAGATAAAAATTAAAACCTGACTGCTTCTGCTAGAAATCCAATAATGGGCCATCTTCCATCAGGACAATGATCCAAAACAAACATCAAAACCAACACAAAAATGTGTCACTGAGCACAAAATTAAGCTTCTTCCATGGCCATCCCAGTTCCCTGACCTGAACCCTAAAGAAAATGAGTGGAGTGAACTGAAGAGAAGAAGCACCGACATGGAGCTGGGAATCTGAAGGATCTGGAGAGATTCTGTATGAAGGAATGGTCTCTGATCTCTTGTCAGGTGTTCTCCAAACTCATCAGGCATTATAGGTGAAGACTCAGAGCTGTTATCTTGGCAAAAGGAGGTTGCAAAAAGTATTGAATAAAAGGGTGCCAATAATAGTGGCCAACATGTTTTGGAGAAAAACATTTATTTCATAATGTGATTTTTTTTTTTTTTTTTTTTTGCCCACTTTCAATTCTTTTCCTTCAATGAAAGGTTAGATTTTTGCTAATTTTATGAATTAAAGATCAAAAGGATAAACAATGCAGATTTATTTTTATAGTCATCTTTGATCATATTTACCAAGGGTGCCAAATATCTATCTATTTATCTGTCTGTCTGTCTGTCTGTCTATCAGTCATCTATCTGTCTGTCTGTCTATATATCTGTCTGTCTGTCTATATATCTGTCTGTCTGTCTATATATCTGTCTGTCTGTCATCTATCTATCTATCTATCTATCTATCTATCTATCTATCTGTCTGTCTATCAGTCATCTATCTGTCTGTCTGTCTATATATCTGTCTGTCATCTATCTATCTATCTATCTATCTATCTATCTATCTATCTATCTGTCTGTCTATCTGTCTGTCTATCAGTCATCTATCTGTCTGTCTATATATCTGTCTGTCTGTCTATATATCTGTCTGTCATCTATCTATCTATCTATCTATCTATCTGTCTATCTGTCTGTCTGTCTATCCATCTATCTGTCTGTCTGTAAATCAAATCAAATCAATCAATCAATCAAATCAATCAGTATGTCTGTCTGTCCGTCCATCTATCTATCGTAGATAGTATCATATGAATATGAGCATGTTTACTGATGTAACCATATTTTTTAGCTTTATTACTACAATTATTACAATATTCTATGTACTACAGTATATACAGTATTACTGCTTGAATACTATTTTTGAAAGCATAAATAGTAGCCTACACAGTATTCATTGTGGATTAAAATACATTAAATTGTTAATTGCATGCAGAAATTTGTACATGCTGTCATTCATACCTGAGTTTATCAGGTATTTATATTATCAGACAGAAACTGAAAAGTCACAATTAGTATGCAGTTCTGTAAGCAATCTGATTTAATGTCTTCTATATTAGACAGAAATATTTGACACAGCAACAATGTATAGTCAATATGAAACTATTGTGTAATTTGAAAATAAATGCATTTTTGCAGTTTCAAAATGTGCAATTTATATGGTCATAACTGGATTCGGAAAGAAACGCCTTGACAATTCTGTGAATTTAAAAGTCACAGAGGTGCCGCTGATGACTAAGAAGTCTGAAACACACCTAATGGAAAAAACACACACACTTGAAGATGGAATCACTGGCATTCGCAGCTTCTTTTGGCAGCCACATGCTCCCTTCTTATTAAAATGCATAAGAGCAAATGAGATTTGGGAAGCTGCTGAAAGATGCTGCGTATAATCCACTTTTCTCCAGTTCATACCGGAAAGGGGTTTGACGTAGCATTGATGTGCTCAGCCACCACCTCTGAGTCATTAATATTCATTGATGATGTTTCTCCCGCTGCGAGTAGCGGATATTGTGATTATGAAGATCTGGATCTCTGAGGTAAAGGCCCACACAGAGAGCATCCGTAAGATGTGGTGAGGGTGGGCTGTGGAGTTTGAGGGCTGGGGGTGTTGTGGTTACAGGCGTGGAGAGGAGTTCATTATCCTTTGGGAAATGACTCACAATCACTCCTGTACGTCATGACTCAAGGCCCTGGACTCCTCCAATCCTACTTATACTATCAGCAGCACAATTCTCATGAACTTCAAACAAAAGGATGACAGATATTCGAAAGAGGTACTTGAGGCGTTCCTGCAGAATTGTGTAGTTGTTCTGCATGTTGATGATGAAAGCTCATTTACATTTATTCATTTTGCAGCTGCTTTTATCTAAAGCGACTTACAAATGAGGAAAAACACATGCATGTTATTGTAAAGGAGATAACAACAGCGGTGCCAGAATACTAAACTTCTGTCATAAACCAGAGTAATTCAGTGTAAATGATTAGAATCGCTGAATTTTATTCTTAATATATGTTAATGATTTTTAAATAATCTTTTTACTTATTGTTAAATTAATTAATTTAAAATGTGCATTTCGTTTAGTTAAATATAAATAAATTTATTTATTTATATAAATAAATAAAATAAATATATTTATTTTAGGGATGTCAAAATTAACGTGTCATTTAGCAATCAGGTTTTTTTTTTCTTCAGTTTAACGTGTTAAAAATATTTAACGCAATTAACCCTGCATCCGTTTTTTTCTATCATCCTTTGGCTGCGCTACAGCATTCATTCAAGTGCTCTTAAACCATTCACGTGCAATAAGATGCAAAAAAATAACTTAAATCTGTACTGGCACACTTTCTGTGAACAAACACTATTTAAAATACTTAAAATAGGATGTGTCAAATAAAGTGACAGCAGCCCTAAACCTGCTGCTGTCTTTGTCATTAATGTTCATCAAAAATAATGCATCCATCCATCATTTAAAAAAAAAAAAAAGAAAAAAAAAAAGCAATCCATACGACTCCAGGGGGTTAATAAAGGCCTTCTGAAACAAAGCCATGTGTTTTTGTAAGAAAAAAAATCCATATTTAAAACTTTATAAATTCAAATAACTAGCTTCCAGCGGACGACCGTATGCAGAATGCGCAAGACGATTAGCAGCGGAAGAGAATCCTTTGACCTGACCCACAACGTAATGACCAACGAGGAGGCGCAGAGGATAGAGCAAAACAAAACACGGGTCATTAATTAGAAGTCTAAAACGATCATTTTTAAAGAGAAATGTTGGAGGACTTCGATATAAGAGAAGTGGAGCTTAAATTTGTTGCACAGCCCTATTTGTTTGAACCGTGAGAGGCGTCTAAGCTTACAAAACATCCTGCGTCATACATCGTATCAGAGGATTACTCATTGGCGACTTGCGCATTCTGCATACGGTCGTCCGCCGGAAGCTAGTTATTTTAGTTTATAAAGTTTTAAATATGGATATTTTTCTTATAAAAACGCATCGCTTTGCTTCAGAAGGCCTTTATTAACCCCCTGCAGTCGTATGGATTACTTTTTTAATGGATGGATGCATTATTTTTGCCTTCAAAACGCGGCCCCCCCATTCACAACCATTATAAACTTTGGAAGACTAAGAATATTTTTAAAATATATCTCTAATTGTGTTCGTCTGAAAGAAGATAGTCATATACACCTAGGATGGCTTGAGGTTGAGTAAATCATGGGATAATTTTCATTTTTGGATGAACTATCCCTTTAAGTTTGAAACAGTTTGAGACTGGTACCTGTTAATAAATACAACTGTCAATCCCAAACACTGGACTGTGTGAATAGTCTGTAGTGTCAGAGTGCTAAGCACTAGGCCACAACTCTGACTTTATAGTGTCTTTTTAGCTAAAAAAATGACTTTGTGGTATTATTCCCTGTGTATATTATATCCAATGCGCTCACATACTCACTTACACAAACATATATTAATATGAAACAAATGCAGGAGGGAAGCAGCTGGCAAACAGCTGCATGAAGGGGGCCAGCTGTCCACCGCAGAACTGTGATTCTCAATCAGCACAGAGGCCGCCAAACCACAGGTGCAATAGACTACTTTCTAACAGACAAAACTTAAAGTAAAAACACGTTCAATACGTACAGAGACCGCCAAAAGTATTTGGACACTCAAGTCACACAAAAATGTCTGAATATCATTGCATTAGATAATTGTTGGGTTCTAAATGCTAAAACAATAGATAGGCCAATTGTTCAAAATGAAGACAAAAAGTCTTTTTTAAATCGTGAAACATTATTAGAAAAACAAAGGATTATAGTTAACTGAAACTAGAACCATTAAAAAAACATTTTCGTTACTTGAAGTAAAATAAAAGATAACTGCAATAAAATAAAATAAATATAGAAACGTTTATTTTAAATGAAAATGAAAAATTTAGCATTGGCAACTAGCTTAAATGTACACTACAGCCAAACTTTTCGTTACTGTAGTTATACCCATTAATAGAGGGTATGCATAGACGTCTCTTTCCCGCCAGAACGCGCTCCCTCAGCTGGACTGAGTGGAAAAAGATTACACTGTAGGTTGGTTGTCAAAGAAACCTAATCCATGGATATTGGCATGCAGCCGGGAATCGTGTTTCCTGACATTTATATGTGCCTGATTTCGACGCCGGGGAAATACATAAAGCAAATCGGCCTGTGAACGTTTTATATAACTACAATATAGGTAGGTCTAAATCGGAGTGATCACTTATATCATTGTTTTGTCATATCGTCCAGCCCTAAAACTTGTATAGTTTTTGTCAGTGTTTATTTAAAACACCCAATTATGCAGAATATAAGACGGTAAATATTTAATTTATGAGTTGTCAACACAATATATAACAATACAATCTATAGGGTATGATTTTACTCCAAAATCCAACATTTTGACACAAAATGATAACTGCAAAACATGTTTCTTTGCCTGGAGTCCAGCTGTTTCTGTGAATTGCAGCGACCTATTTGCTTCTTTTTTCTGTAGCTTTCAGCATTCTGTAAAAATATACCTCAGATTTTGTGTCAAAGCTATTTGTACAATCAGTCGCAAAGCTCTTTCCTGTTTTGGATGCATTTTGTGTGTTTTTCGCGGCATTCACGCTGAAAACCAATGCTGCCACTCAGTGGGCGTAACCACAGTCATAACGGTCGACGGTGACGTCACGTGCATACCCTCTATAGACACTGTAGGCTACTTCCTTGAAAATAAATCCAAAGCGAGCACATAAAGAAATGACCATTCACAATATAGATAGGCCCAATGCTTTACAATGAACTGTTAGAGAACTACATATGGCAGTTTATCTGTTCAATAAAATACCTTACCTGTTGAGTGATAAAAATGCCATTTCCACGTCGCTTTTACAAATTCTTTTTACAATTTCAAATCCCTTTGTTCTCGCCATGTCAGAAAAGCCAAGCCAGTGTTGATTTTTGTTTTATTGCGAGCTTTGTCACGTTCTCTTTTTGCCAGCAGACTCTCCTCTATTCATCCTCTACTCCTCTATATAGCGATATTTTTAAACAGGCGATTCCCCAGAGGTTGGAGATTTAGTGTGATCCATGTCAACCTTTATCGCTTGTTGTGACAAGTTCAAATAACCGATGCCACTCCCACTGAATACACGCGTCAAAGTAGACGAAGCAACTTTTCTCTTACGGATATGACAAGACACGCATGGGCGAGTGACGTATGTATGCAAATTCCCACGAAAACCATCCCGCCCAGTCTAAAACAAACACTTATAATAGACTTACCTTAGTGAATCAGGGTAAGACAAAAACACATTTTGGAAGATAGATTGATGATATATTGACTCATTTAAATGTTAATTTTGGACAGAAAAAAGTTACATAGTGCACCTTTAAATAAAATAAGTTTAAGTTTAGATTTTAGAAAATCTGTGGGGGGACTGAGTGAGTGTTGTAATAAAATCAAAGGGTGCCTCAACTACACTGTAAAAAAGAATTGTTGGTTTAACTTAAGAAAGTAAGTTACCAGGTTGCCTTAAAATTTTGCGTTCATTGAAATTAAAAAATTTCAGTTAATACAACGAAGACGATTGTTTTAATGAACAGAAACTCAAAATATTATATTATCTGAACCACATTAATTATTGAAGTTGATTTGACAAAAGAAAAAATATTGTGATAAATCATGAAAATAATTTTTACAATTTGACTGTCCACACTAGACTGGACGCCACAATGACAAGCGAGTGTGGGCGGGCTCTCTCGGCAAGAGCACAGCAGACACAATAAAATGGGCAAGTATATAGTAAAATTCATAAATATTACACCATTTAAAGTACACACGGAGTGACTGAACCAATCTTTGTCATAGAATACACTTGTTTGTTCGCATTGAGTTGACAGTTTGAACGTTCTTGTGCCCATTTATTTATTTTCAAGATCTGAGGTGAATTAGCCAGTGTTGTTTTCATTACAGCTAAAAAGCTGGGAACACAGAACGATATTCAAACTCACATTAGACGCTTTTAAAGCATATAAACAGTACCTGATATTATAATTGCCATACTTTGTGTTGTTGTTACAGCCGCGACGTCGCGGAGAAATAGAAACCGTTTCTAAAATAGAATCGTCGCGTGTCGCCGTCGTGGCTGGTTAGGACAAAAATACTCCGATTAACATGGAAAAGATACCTTTTATCGCGTGTCGCGACGCGTCTGGTTAGGACACGGTGTTAGTTCACGGGTGTGCACACTTTCTCTTACGGATATGACGAGACACGCATGGGCGAGTTACGTATGTACGCAAATTCCCACGAAAACCATCCCGCCTAGTCTAAAACATAAACACTTATAATAGACTTACCATAGTGAATCAGGGTGAGACAAAAACACATTTTGAAATATGGATTTATGATATATTGACTCATTATTTAAATGTTGTTAATTTTGGACAGAAAAAAGTTACATAGTGTACCTTTAAATAAATCAAGTTTAAGTTTAGATTTTAGAAAGTTCTGATATGATTGATCTTTGTTTAATTTTTTACATCGCAAAAATCAGTTGTTTTAACAGGGGTGTGTAGACTTTTTATATCCACTGTAGTTTCACTTGATGTAGCCTACTAAAATAAATAAAGTGAAATAAAATTCATAAAATACTTTTTTTTTTATTAATAATAATAAACACTTTTAAACCATACTTATAAAAATGACAAAAACACACACAAAAAAAGTTAAAATTAAAATGGAAAATATAAAAATAAAATCTTAAGGATACTAAAATAACACTGCTTGAGGTGAACTGACTTCATACAGTACATCTACTAAAAATAACCAGAACAATTAAACTGATTAAAAGACACAGAGCAAAAATTATGAAAAATGAAGAAACCTCAAATATGAGGAAAGATTCTTCAGCATTTGATGCCACTTGTTTTTAATGTTTTGTCATCTAATGCAATGACATTCAGACCTCTTTGGAGTCACTGTACATTTATCATAATTATAGGGTTTGTGCTATCAAAAGTCAGCGTCACTGTCATTTGTTTTCTGTTAACACAACATCGAGACTGTAAGCTTCTCCTGCCCCAGTTCTACCCTTAAAAAATGCCCACCCTCTAATCACACACACAAACACACACACACACACACCACATTCACATGCAAATGACGCTTTAATCTGCGCTCTCTAATAGACCACCATGGCAACAGAGATACAGCACTAATGAGGAAAAGGTACAGGTTAATGGCAGAGCGGCGCATGAGCGACTTTCTCTCTCCCTCACACACACTTTGCAGCAAAAGCTTTGCAAGCAATAAACGTCCTCAAACACACACATTATGCATTAAAAGCAAACGCTGTTAAGCGACACGTGAAGTGTTAATAGGCCTGTCAGTCTCACAGTGTCACCATGTGTTTGACACTACAGCAGGCCTGACACTCATTTGAAAAGCGAATTAAAACCATTAGGCTAATACGTGATTTAGCAAGACTCTCATTTTCGACTGTCAGTGAGTAAATGCTCATCTGCAGGGTGGAGACACACACACACACACACACACACACACGTGTGCAAACATTGCTGTAGGCCGTTATCAGCATGTCCTTGAGTGGAGAATGTGAAGTGAGGTGTGTTTTCCCGCTTTCTGTCCTGTCCAGCACCTGCTCTTAACAAACAACAAATAGACACACCGCATGAGAACAGAGTTTAACTTTGGAATAACTGAATCACAATTATACATTACAGCTTTACTAGTGAGTCACATGAGGTGGACTGCCAAATAAAAAGTATGTGTCAGCTGTAAAAGTCAGATTTTGAGCATGAATTTATTTTGAAACTGTATACTTTATTGTATTGGGATTTGACTCCATACCCTGTTGAAAAATCCAGCACTGTTGGTCACCAGCGCAGCTCTAACCAGCAGAAACCAGCCTGGACCAACGTGGAATTCATGCCGGTTTATGTTGGGTTTTTCAGCAGGGCAGTTTTGCACACATACACAGACAAATCATTATATAAACATGTCCTTCCAATAATTTATTCATTTTTAATTATCCTTATTATTTAGCATTTTGATTAAAGTATAAAATATTTTCATAAAACAATTATATCTTTTTTACATGAATGGCTCATTCTATTTTAATTTATAAATAAATTAAGTTAATTTTAATTTATATAGGCTATTAAATTGACACTGCCAGTCAAAAGTTTGGCATAATTAAGATTTTTTTTATGTTTTTGAAAGAAGTCTCTTATTGCTCACCAAGGCTGCATTTATTTGATCAAAAATACAGTGGTAATATTGTGAAATATTATTTATATAGTGACCTCCCTTACATTAAGTATATATATATATATATACATATATATATATATGTATATACTTAAAAATTATTCAGACACTAGATATAATTTTTTATATTTTTTTACTAGTGGGTGCAGGACACTATGGTTCATTTATGTAAGCGAAGATACCAAAATAAAGTAAATTGTGACATATTATACCCAAAAATTCTTCATACAATGGACTACTAGTAAAATTGATAAAAATTTAGAACCAAAAATTCTTCAGACACTATATATATATATATATATATATATATATATATATATACACACACACACACACACACACAGTAATGTGCAAAAGTCTTAGGCCACCACCAGCTTTGTTGTTTTTGCAATGTTTTTATGATCATCCATATTTATTTTCTTGGTCTTTATTACAATACAAAGAGAAAATACAGGAAATATGTACACAAAATGTAAAAAACAAAACAAACAAAAAAAAAACAATCTGAACAAAATGGCTTCTTCAAGCAAAAATCAGTATTTAGTATGCTGGACTTCTTCTGGTTTCTCAAAGAAGAAACTCTGAGAAACTTTTTATCATATTTTGAAAGTTTTTTTGGCCTTCCAGTCCTTTCCCATCCCATTTAGGTTTAAGGGAGCCAGGTTCCTGCTATTGCTCAAGTGTAAGGGGAGGTCACTAAATACTTGCTACTTTAGCCTTCAGTTTTTTAATGCTGCATACAAATTTTTTGTATTTCTGGTTATATTCTAATAAAGAAACTGAGAAATAATTATATATGGTTATTATACCATTGCTAAAACAGCATCTAATGGTGGCCTAAGACTTTTGCACAATACAGTATATTACAAAATAATCGTTTTCTAATTTAATATATTTTAAAATGCAATTTTTCCTTTGATGGTAAAGTTGAATTAGAATGATTTCTGAAGGATCATGTGACACTAAGACTGGAGTAATGATGCTAAAAATTCAGCTTATACACAGGAATAAATTACATTTTAAAATATATTCACATAGAAAACAGTTCTTTTAAATTGTGAGCATAAGAGACTTCTTTCAAAAACATAAAAAAAAAAAAAAAAAAAAAACATAATTATTCCAAACTTTTGTGTGTAGGCCCAGTAACATTCATAAAAACAACATGCATAAATATGTCGCCTATCAAGTAATTAGCTAAATTAATTTTTAAAATATTTTTAAAGAGCAATGGGCTAAGATGCTTTACTACTACTACTACTACAAAAAAAAGTCTGATTTCCAACCATTCAGATGTGTTAATGTTTGGAGAAAACCAAAAGATTCCTTCATGTAAGGATCGGAGCAGCCTCCTCATGGGAATCATTACTCCTGGTAATTGCTTTTCAAGGACGTGTAATGGCCAAAGAAACATTTCACGAGACCAGGTGCACCCGATGTTGCTCAAACCGTTCCTGTAAAATATCCTAAACACTCCAGACAGCATTCCAAAAGACTGAAAACAGAAAAACAGAGAATTGCTCTACTCTATACACCTTATTTCGCAACAAGGACTTAACCTATTTTCTGTGAATGTGTGAGACCTCAGATTCATTAGCCGCTGTAAGTAAATAACTAAGAATAACAAAATGCCGTAAATTTGCGATACAAACCAGTGTGTTCATGATTACGATAATAAAAAATAAAAAATTATGATAACAAATAACAGTTTGAAATATCAAGTAGCATAAAGGACAGCTTTTGATACTTTAATACGGGTGACACTGGAAGCCACGCACATTCAACTTACAAATGGCCATGTCCGCTCTCTTACATTAAAAATCACGTGGATATCAGAACTTTACATTTTGGTCAGGGGAAGCTGGGCTGTCCTGTAATGATAGTATGGCTGAAGTCATGGCTCACCATGCTGGGATACCAGAGTCCCTTTGCATCCTCCTTTGATAATCAGAAATGAGGTCCAGGTGTTGTGTTCCCACTTGCCGCATATGTTTAGTTGTGGTTGACAATGGCAACGCTGGCACGTGCTCAGAAGGCTAGACACAGGGATGAAAGAGGAAAGAGAATGAGGCGGGGAAATCATGAATGAATGGATGAACTGAAGCCCCTTACATGACAAATGTCTGAAATATTAGGAATAATTTCAATTTTTGGCTCCTAAGATAAGACCTAAACTTCATAATAAAGATTAAATTATGTAGAAACAAGCATTTTGAAATTACACATCTGATGACTTTCTGAAGAGAGAGAAAAATAAAATAAAATTGGGGAATTTAATCATAAAACATAAAAATCCAAATAATTCATAAAAAAAATTTGTAAAAATTGTTTTTAATATTTAATGTAAAGATGTTTTACTGTAATCAGAGAGAGGTTCTTAAATAAAGCAGATTAGTGATATCAGATGTCATTATTTGAGCAAATGTAGTCAAATTTTCTTCTAATTTAATAAGTATATTCTTCTAGTCATATATCTTTTATTTTGATTGTATAACAAAATTGTTTTTTGCAACAACAACAACACAAAAATAGAAAATCCTTCAAAATACTCTTTTTTTTCAACTGAAATACCTGCATAACATTGTCTATTTGTTAAAATGTTGAAAAATGAAGCAGACTAATCAGGTCTCTGGAGACGGCAGAACTGAAAAACAAGGGATCAAGCACAGGGGAGAGAAGCCATGTGTGCTCAGCTGTATGTTATGTGGCAACAATTGCTTTTCCCAACTTCATTTCAGAAACCACAAATTGTTCTCTAGGCTTTGGACAATGTGTTCTTCCAAGTCAACATTCACAACATGAAGTGAATGTCATTCCTCAGATCATACAATTACATTTTATCCAACATATGATGCTTATTGAATCATACAGACTAACAAAAATAAATTATTTTGAACATAATACACATTTTGGACCAACAATATCCCCCGTCACAAGTCAGCCAAACAGAGTTGCAATGGAAAATTTTGCTGATTTTTTTTAATGGGTTTTTCGAACTCCAATCATTCATTGCAGCTTGAAATTATGCAGGTACTGTATTGAAAAATTGAATATATTCAATGCTAAAATGATGACAAATTACAATTTCTTGTGCTGCAATTTGATAATTTGCTGAATGAGACATTTTGCACTTAGAAAGATCATTTTCTAAACATGCTTAAACTAAGAATGAAAACACAAATCAACACTCTAACATTAGCTACTAATCCACAGGGTTGAAAATGAACACACCAAACTTGTTTATGGCATATGCAGAATCAGTCTCACACCTAAAGTGTGTAAAACACGCTAATTCTATGAATCCTGCATTGTTGATGGAAGTGAAACTGATGACAAGAAAAGTCATGTTCTGCAGTAAACTCATTCTTTTGCATGTATTATTCACTTTGCTGCGTCATGGAAAGGACGGCAGGTTTTTGTTGGGTCTCGTTGCAGACTTTGGCTCCCTGGAGAAACCAAGTGAACAATGATTTTCAGTGGAAGAACAATAATCAGCATTGGAAGGCTTAGAGACAAATCTGTGCTGTTTGGAGAGATTTTACAATGTTTTGAGTAAGCTATCAGAAAAGTGGAACAATCAAAACATTTACGTTCTGCCAAGATCATCGCATTCTCCTCCAAAGAGCTCATCCAAGAACTCAGAGACTGAACTCCGTCTTTAATCAGTTAGTCAACAGACTTATTAGTCTGATTAGAGCCGGTGCTCCCATGCCATCCTCTATCCTAAAGACATCTCAGATATTTTCATGTCCATGAAGGAAACTGTACAATATAAGAAGCAATGTATGACCTTGAATTACATATAAATGCATCCTGAATTACATAGCCTATAATGCATTGTATGCAGTGGCCTGAAAAAGTAATTGGACCATGTCTCAATGTCAGTGTATTAGGTAATAAAATACCAAGCCAAGTGTGTTTATACACACACACACACACACACACATATATGTATATTAGGGGTGTAACGGTAGACAAACATGACAGTTCGGTATGTACCTCTGTCATGGTTCAGTACAGGTTTGGTACGACGGGGGAGAAAACTAAACATGAAATTGCCTCTTTTTTCTTTTTTATTAAACAGTGGTTTATTGAACAAATTGTGTCTCTCTCTTTAAATAAATTCAATTATATTTAACATTTTCTTAAGGATAAAAAAAATCTATCTTAGCTAATGCTGCAAACTATATACAGGGAGATCTTTCTTACACAATTATTAAATGTTACAATTAACAACAGAGCCCAAACTATTAAATTCAGTTGCTATTTATTTTTAGATATAATAATAAACACTCAAATAAAAACAGCATGTAAATTGCACATAAGGCAGGTTTTGCATTAACTTCTAAATCTAATTATAAAATTATTTTTCAATTATTTTTCTACTTCAATTCATTTTGAAATCTGCTAATCATTTACACAGTTACTGTCATAACTTGTTTTCATAACAAATTTATTTAAACAATTATATTGAATAATTAAGACATTACTAACGGGTAAAGTAAATACAATGAATATTTAAGCTAATATAGTGCATATATTTAGTGAAATGCTAAAGTTCATTTCTCTAGTGAACTAACATGCTGTGGACACTGAATGACTTGCCTGAGGTAAATGTAATGCTGTGAGATTTTATTCTCAAGCTGTTTAAATGATATCTTTCCGTGGTGGAAACACTGGTTGAAAGATTACACATAAACATATCTATGTATAGTAGGGCTGCACGATTTATCGCAATTTTATCGCACGCGATTTGGCAAAGGCTGTGATTATTTTATGCGCAGCTTGTCAGAGCTGTACGGCTCTGTGATCAGTAGTAAATGCTTCTCCATCTGAAAGCCAGAGAGTGCTCTCACGCAGAAACTGCAAATATGCCCTGCTGCCGAAGTAGAGCACGCGTCATTCCAGGAAATCCCATACTATCGCTGTAGCTGAATAAACAGAAGACTGAAATGCTTTGATTGATTAAACATGACTAATAAACACAACTGCCTTATTCTGTGTAAGAAGCCACATCATCTCACAGAAGGACACTCAACTGTCATTATGAAGTGAGTTTGGAGTAAAAACATGTTATTAAATGTTGTCTTTTTTTGGACAAGATGTTAATAAATGCTTCTCATGTCTGGAAAGATGTTTGACGCGTGTTGCTTTTTCAAATGCACATTATAAGCGATTTAAACTCGCAGTGCTTTCAGATGGATTAGCATTTGGAGCCATACTTCATTGACAAGCCACGCATAAAAAATAATCGCAGCTTTGCGATTTCATAATCGCACTAAGCCAAATCGTTTAAGTGCGATTTCAATGGTTTTTTTCTAATCTTCCGATTAATCGTGCAGCCCTAATGCATAGATCACCTGTTCTTCTTCTTCTGCTCTCTTTCCTGTTGTGGTGGTTGGTAAACAGTGTTGCATTACTGCCCGCGTCCCCTTCTGGATTGGAGTGTGAATCGCCTGTGACTGACTGTATTTGTTGTCTGACTGTATGCACCGAACCGTGACACGTCCGTACCGTGACGGTTCTGGAGGAATACATGTACTGTTACACCCCTAATATAGATCAAGACCGTTTATGATGAACTGATTCACAAGAATGAGTCAGATCGAGAGGACCATTTAGGATGAACCAATTCACAAGAATGAATCATTTGCCAGCTTAGGTCAAACGATTGACTAGAATGATTCAGATTTCCAGCACTAAACACAAGAGAAGGGGAACGACCCTATTCACCAAAATGTTTCGACTTTTCTGCACTTATAGGCAACAATAGAAGGAGAACAATTCGGGATGAAGCGATTCACTAAAATGATTCAGACTTTCACTAAGAGAAGGAGAGCTGTTTGGGACGAACCGATTCACCAAAATGAATCAGACTTTCCAGCACTACATAAGCGAGAAAGAACCATTTAGGTCAAAGCAATTCACTGTTCTAATCGTTGAAAATAGCTGAAATATGTTTGTAAGTAAAATCGATAAGCTACTTTTCCAGATAAAACAATACTGTCCAAATGAAGACAAAAGTATTGCAGATTTTTACAAATTAAATGAGTGAACACTTAGGTGCGCCATGCACGAATGCCAGCTCATACACCGGTTCAAATGACTCACACTAGCTCAGGTTCCCACAATATCAACCCCCACAAACACCTTCAGTCACGCTTGCATCCCTCTCAAGACGTTTTCACGATGTTGCTCTGTCCTAGAGATTTCAGAGTTGCTCCTGACAGATAGAAAATAGGCTAGAGTGAAGGTATTTTTCTGACAGAAAGGATTCCCAATGAGAGGCTCCAATTACGGTGGAAACCCCCATCACGAGTACAGAGGATTGTAACTCGCAGAATCATGTCAATGCTGCAAGTGTATATCGGTGTACATGAATCAAACAACTCCCAATATGACACATAACGTTTTTGACACATTTATAGTCACAATTTTATACATTTCAAACTCAAAACATTCAGAATATAACATATAAAACATTCTAAAAGAGAAATGTCATGGGCTATTAATATCTTTTCAGTTATAGCCTATGTGTGCAATATATTACAAGTCGCATTGAAAATTTACTCCCATTATAAGTATGAATCCTAAACTTATGTTGATTAGGTTGATATAATGTAGTGCTTTATGATTTGCATTAGTGTTATGAATGGCACTTCGTGAGACTGTAGGCATTGCTCTGACTTGCATAAGGAAAAATGAGTATTTGTTGTATATGCCGGTTATGGCCCTCACTGTAAAACCTAACAGTGAAAATCGCTAAATGAAATAAGTTTATTTTACTTAAAATTTTTAAAAAAGTTGATTCAACTTAATAAATATTTGTTATGTGAACTCAAAAATGAATTATATTAAGCAGGACTCAATCGGAATAAGTTACTAGAAATAATATGATGTTTTAAAGGCACAATTATTTTTGGATTAAAATATCCAAAAACCACTAGAACAGTGTTATATATTTTGTTATTTTGTTGTACTTACATTACACCAAATGCTTCCAAGAATGTTTAAATCCAGAGAAATAAGCAATTTTAACCTAGGACTCGGGACGTGTCTGTGCGTCGCTTATCAATGACATCATACCTGTGTTACCCTCGATTTCCGGTTTTATTTTGTAGAAACCATGGAAACACCAAAGACGCTTTAATATATTATGTGTTTTATTAGACAGGTGAGCAACTGTTTGGATACATTCATTGACAGAAAACTAATCATGTTAAATAACTCAACACAGTTAGTCTTATTGTTTAAATCTCGTTTTCATGATTTACAGCGAGTACCATGTTTTACCATGACTAATATTGATCTAGCTTACTGCAGCGTGCAACAAGTGTCTCATAGCAGCCGCCGAGCGAACGCACAGAGTAGCATTATAACAACTTTCAACACACAAATCTAAAATGATAAAACAGCGCTGCTTTACCCCATATACGCTTGACCGGAAGAAGCGAAAGCAGCGACTGCGGCGTAATAAAAGTTACGTTAAAAGTTAATGTTAATAATCTCATCCATGAACATGATTTCTGCCCGAGTCCCGTCACGATTCTTTTCCACCGGCTGTAGACGTGAAGACAACACATCCCATGGTTTCGTGAAATCAAGGCGTCATCAAGATACGCCTTTTGTTTTGAATGAGCGACCTCTAGCAGCGAAAAATTTACATATTGTAGCTTTAACTCTAATGATTTACGTTACAGAAATTCATTTCATCTAGTATATTACGTTTATGGCTGACCACAACATATTGAAAAGAAATTTGAACTTATTCCATGGTTTTCTAATTTCTTTTAAATAATGTTTTCCGAGAAATGACATTTTTATAGCGTATGTTATGCTTTTATAGCTTTCATCTCCTGTTCTGTCATCATTGCTTTGCACCAATATTAGTTTTGCTTAGTCTTTTCTAACTTTATTACTTTGAGTTTGATGAACTTAAACCATTTATGGCAATTGGTTTCCTCAAACCATTTAAGTAGATATATAGTTGTTAAGACTTAGTTAGATTTGTTACCTGAATTCAAACTGAATGAGTGAAATAAACTTAAAATCTTTAAGTTTAGTTTAATCTAATGATTGACTAAACCAACACTAAAATATTAGTGAATTTAACTCAATGTATATGAGTTTACAGTACTCATACTTATTGGTTTTAAAACTTAAATGGTTTAAGGCAATCATTTTCCTCAAATGGTTTGAGTTACCGTAACTTATTGGGTTTTACAGTGTTCTTGGGGATTGGGACAAACGAAATTAGTAAAATAATAATTTCATTCCACAAATTACACCATTTCCTGAGAATTGCCCATCTGGAGTTCCAGTAAATTCAGTATTACTGCAGTATTTGAAGTATGGCCAAATAATATAGATCTTAATAACAGTTTAAGATCATTAGAATGGAAAAGGTTGGTTTCTATAGGCTTTTCTCAGTCCTGAATCAGGCAGATTACAAATGCAAAAAGATGATTAAATAAATAAATCAGCATTGTTCCTTCTATCCCTTGTGTGAGTGGGTGTCCAACAGAGATTTGTGCAAGAGTTCAGTGTGCAATCCTCAAATGCTCGATAACATCTGTGCATATGATTCATAATTATAGAAAGCAAGAAACAGAGAGAAAACCTCTTCGATTACTGGCAATTGCCTGTAGGCTCAATACAGCACTACTAAAACTGTATTCTGTGCACATACAAGACAACATAGACTTGTGAAAGACCTAAAAGACATACATGAACATCTCAGCTCATAGATGTTCCCCACCCAACCTGAGAAAACAAAATTAATAAACAACAAAACTGCACTTGAGCAAAGCAGATGGAAGCCTACTGAATTTTCAGCCATTATTGCTGCCAAAGTCCTAAAATGACCTTTCAATTATTAAATTTGACCATCTTAGAGAATGCTGTCAGCTGATCAAGATCTGACCAATCAGTACTAATTGATTAACAGATTCAGCAGGGAGGGCGAAGAAGGGTTATGAAAAGACAGAAGAACATTTAATGACATTCAGAAGAAACAATGAGATTATTTAGTCAAAACAACATTTTTTTTAAATAATTTCTTAATCAATTGAGCCCATAGAGAGATCCAGGAAATATTGCTGCATAATCATAACAACTATAAAACACTAGGATGTACATTATGGGTGGGTCTGGGTATTTATAGGGCACTTTAACCACTCAAGTGCTCTTGTTTATCTGACCTGATGTAAGAGTTGATCTGGGAGTTAAAAGCGGCTCCCTGGAAACTGTCACCAAGGAAATAACCAGTTGAAAACACACCAGGACCACTGGGAACATTCTTCAGCTTAAGTCTCATAAAGATTTGATATACGTCTCTCTGCTGTTGAGCTTAATTCTTCTTTATTGAAATTCATGAATGCCAGGATTTATTTCAAAGCCTGTACTGTTGAATAATTAAATGTATTCTTTTCTAATCCTCTAAAGTGAACAACAGCAGAGTCCAGCTCATCATATCAATGAGTTTTATAAGAAAAGTACAACTCTGACCTGTGTATATTTTGTTTCTGCTCTTGATGTGAACAAGTTGCCCTATACTGTTATGATACTGATTATATCTATGCATTTGTTTCAATACAATCACATGATAATCTTGTGTTTCCTAAAACCAGTTCTTTGCTGAACAAGAAACAAATTTATTCACATAAATCACTAACCATTTTTTATTTATTCTAACTATGATTTCAATTAATTCAACAGACAGCACAATAGTGACTTTAGTCCAAATGGTTTATTTGATGGTGATCAGTTTTAGTTTGCTTTTTTTTTTGGGTCTGTGTCACAGTTATTATAGTTAATTAAAACTAAAACCATAAAAAAAGTTTATTTCATCTATTTGCCAAGGAAACATTTCTCATTATCATTTATTTTAACTTGATGTACTAAAATAACTAAAACTGAAAAAAAAAAAAAAAAAAAAAGAATAAAAACAAACATTTTAACATTTTAAACATTACAAAAAACGTCAAACTCACACACAAATACTAAAACTTTAACTAAAATTAACGGAAAATATTAAATAAAAGCTATTCAAAGTATTAATGAAAACTACCTCATGCGTAGACATGTGCCGGTATTCGGTAATGCGATATATCACGATAATGAATATGCACGATATTGTTATCGTGGGCACTTCAAAATACCGTAAATAATAATTTATTACCAATTAATAAAATTTTTATAATGCATTTAAGAATACTTTCCCCATCAACCATATAAAATGCACAACACCGCTGTATTCTGCGTCAAAGGGACGCGCTCAGATGTAAACAAGCCCAACGTGCATGAGAAGCACATGGCGGAACGAGTGAAGGAGACGCGCTGAATGAAATTGCACGTTCACTCTCTGACAGCAGAGGGCGCTGATGGAACAGCAGAATGCAGCGGTTACCCCGGAAACCCCGCAAACAAAGCAGCTGCGCTAGTGAAGTTTTTAAAATGCTTCAAACAGCCATTAATTTTTTTGTAATCTCAATGTTGTTCATCACAGCACCAAATACTTAATACTTAAAGACTTAATAGGCTATTTATTTTCAAACTTAAACATTTTTATATTTTAATCTGGACTACAACATGCCCTAATGATTAGAAATGTTCTGATTATTTGTTATTGTTCAGTAAAACTTTGAGACATAAGGCTTCATTAGTTAACATGTTAATTAATTATTACCAAACTGACAATGAAAAATACTTATAAAGCATTAATTATTCTTAGTTAATGTTAATTTCTTAGTTACTGTTTAATAACATTACTAAAATCAAAAGAACTTATTTAATGGACCTGAGATAAAACTAACAATGATCAGTTGTATTTCTTAACTAACATTAACAAAAAATAATACTTTCTGTAACAAATGTAGCTATTTGCTCAATCTTAGTTAATGCATTAAATAATAAGACCTTATTGTAAAGTGTTACCTGTTGTTCTTTATAGCCTAATTCTTTTGCACTTTAATCTGTTTGAAAATTTTACTTTATATATATTTTTTGTATTATTGTATTTAAACATTCAGAGTTCTTTTTGTTATTACGAAGAGTTCTTAAACCTGTTATACTATGACAACACTTTTTTTTGCAACTTATTTCAATATCGTGATATTGAATACGTATACCGTGATAAAAGCTTCAGCAATTAATCGCAACATGAAAATTTGATACCGTCACATGCCTACTCATGCGCCAGATCAACAAACGCGCAGCCATTTTGTTTTTGCGGTAGTAGCTCTGTGTAGAGTTAACGAACGTTATCATGAGCATTGTAATGTTTAAAGCAAATGTCATAACAAATGTTAGTAGACCAGGAAGATTTAAAAACGAGCGGTTCATTCATAAATCCATTAAATCTTACCTTCATGCGGTGGAAATGCAAACCGGAAGACAGAACACAACGAGCACAGCGCTGAAAATGGGCGGGGCTACATATGGTATAAATAACACTAAAATAACACTAGTCTGTGTTCAAAAGTGCAGATTAATAAAGTACATTTTAATTTTTCATATTGCATTCACAGTGTAAACAGCTAATTAAACACTTTTACATTGATGTTTTGTTGATATCACATTCGTGCTTAACTTAAAGGCCTTTTGTACAACTTCTATAACATTAAACTACTCTAATCAGCAAGCTGGTTAAACTGATGTCCCTCAAAACATGTAGGCCAACCTATAGAACAAACAAGTCAAATAACAGGCCTCAATTCCATCATATTTTATTTTCAAAATCAAAATGCAACTGAATATTCCTGAATGAATCGATTCAAATGTACAAACAAAAGCCTTCATACAATCATTTGTGTCATTGAAACACAGTGTCCTGTAGGCCTTCAGGGTGATACATACAACACAAACAACAGCGATCATGCATCAGTATTCAGCATTTCATGCGGCAGACAATAGTGATTTTCACTGTGCCCATCTGACGATGATGATGCAGACAAACATGCCTCCAAAATCACATCATAATTACTAAGAATATGAACCCGTCTGTCCAGTGGACTTGTTTTGAGGAAGCTTAAAAAAATAAATATATCTTGTGTCATGCAGTCCCACAAATGGTGGCTTGGGAATTTCTATTTTGCTCTCTCTCACACACAAACACACACTAAAACATTTAATTTGTCAGATAATGCTCAAATAACATAATAGAATAGTGCAGCCTGGGATTGTGAATGGCTAAAAGCATTCATATAGAAGTATTCTTATGCATTGATCAACCCAATCAGGCTTATTAAATGTGATCTTAATGGTCTAAAAAAATAAATGCAAAAATGCAAGATCAGAAATGAAGGCTGATATTTGCTTAAGAGAGAATATCAAATGAAAAGCCAGTTTTTATGCAAAGAAAATACAATATTATTGTATTTTCTTTGCATAAAAACTGGCTTTTCATTTGATATTCTCTCTTAATACACACACACACACACACACACCACACTACCAGTAAATAAAATAATTGTATAACAATTATTTGATGAAAAATACAGTAAAAACAGTAATATTATGAAATGTAACAGACATGTTTTCTATTTGAATATATTTTAAAATGTAATGTATTCCTGTGATGGCAAAGCTGAATTTTCAGCATCATTACTCCAACATAATTACCTTCAGAAATTATACTGATATGTTGATTTGATGCTCAAGAAACATTTCTTATTATTATCAATGTTGAAAACAGTTGTGCTGCTTGGTTAAATAATTTTGTGGTAACTGTGATACACTACCATTCAAAAGTTTGGGTTAAGTAAGTTTTTTTTAAAGAAAAGAAATAATATTTTTATTTAGCAAGAATGCCTTACTTTCATCAAAAGTGACAGTAAAGACATTTATAATGTTACGAAAGATTTCTATTTCAAATAAATGCTGTTCTTTTGAACTTTCTATTCATCAAAGAATCCTGAATTCCACAAAAAAAAAAAAAAAAAAATCAGCAAAAATTGATGTCAACTTTGATAATAAGAACCATTATTAATAACTGAGCAACAAAACAGCATATTACAATGATTTCTGAAGGATACACATTGAAAAAAGGATAACACAAAAATCTTAATTATTCCCAACTTTTAAGCAGTAATATTTACATACATACATAAGCCTATATATATAATCATGACAACTTGTGGCAGACTATATCTGCGACGCTGCTGCTGTTAATTATTGCTGCTGGACTTGCTACTGCTAATAGATAGATAGATACACTGCTACTGCATAAACAGACATACATAAATCCCCATGCAGATCTAGGCAGGTGGAGCTGGGGGAGGTGGAGGGTTTCAGAAGAACTATTTAAATTAACTTTTTAAAGATCAGCAGAGGCCAATCAGCTTGTGCCATGATGTTATTGCTTGCATGTAATGGGCCAGCCTGCGCCCTCTAGAATTTCATGACTTAACTATATATATAGTTCAGTGATGAAATTCTATATATATATACACATACATACAATATATATATATATATATATATATATATATATATATATATATGGTGGCATCAGTGATTACATTTATGGTGAAGACATCCAAGAGAAAGGCCCATCCAGCCTTGCTGTCAGTCACCTCAGGGCTGGTCCAAACCACCCGGGTTTATTAGCACAGCAGCCTGCTGCAGGTGGGCCGGTCTGGCCCTGATAATTGATAATTAGGAGCAATAACACAGCAGTCAGTGCAGTTTCACCATAGGGGGCTCGTCTGCAACCTGCCCTGCCATTCAAAGACAGAGGAGGAGACACAGAGACAGGTCTGAGGGAAACCCATGATGGGGAAACCAAAGACTTAAAGTAGGTCAGTGTGGAAAACACACACACACACACACACACACACACACACTAAAAGCCACTTTCATAAGGTCTGACATTTTTTCCAAAAAGCTTTTTGTGATAATCCATGACAAATGCAATATTAAAGCTGTAATGTTGAGCGAGTACACAGGTTTCATTTAATAAAAGCAACCTGATACCTCTAGGAATACAATCAAGGATGGACGTGAAATGGCTTATGATATCTCCACGATGCTACCTGGGTTGTGTTTTTATCAGATTTATCTTTCCTGAAATAGCTCACTCACAGGAAATGGAAAAGGTATTCTTGGAAAGCCATTATAGAAAGACAAAGGAAATTAAAGCTTTTCCCAAACCTCCAACCTGTATATTTGAACAGTTCATTGGCTAAATGCACATATTAGCTCCTATTATGGGTCTTTAGTTGGCTAAGTGTTTGCTTTTGAATGTGTGTTCATGTTTCTATCAAAAACGTTTGTTTATGCCATTATGTTATGACATAATGACATAATTTGCTGGTTTTACAAATAAACTGCCTGCAACACAAAAACAGCAAACCAACCCACAATAAAAAACAGACCTACTGAAGACTTTCATGATCATACAGACTGTTATAATTTTCCTTTTTGCTAAGACAAACAACAACAAACAAACACAAACATCAACAAATTGCTAGAGTCAGCATGAAACGGAAGTTGTGATGTATTGTGACATAAAAAAATGTTTTAAAAAAGAAAGAACTGAAAAATTGTAGGGTGGGACTTGATTTTGTCCGCAGGGAAATTGATTGGATGGTTGTGGTTTGTTATTGCTGTGATGTCATGTGAGTGACAGGTTGTCCCGCCCTCTTGCCAGTAAACACGTCATCAGAGAAGGAAACAGATGACAAGAGGGAGGGAGGGGAAGTTATTTTGATTAAAGATTACAAGGGCACATGAATAATAATAGAAAAAAAAGATGTGCATGGATAAAGCATTTATAATAAATAGCGTACTGCAATATTCCATAAAAAAAACAAGAATTGTTCATTTTTATTTAATGCTGTCTTTAAACACAAAAATGTGTTGTTGCGATAAGACTGTGCTTAAATATAATCTCTTTCAAGAGAATCACCCTTGTAGATCAGAAATCTCATTCACAAACAAACAGTAATTTCCTTTATAGACTATGCGTCATTTGATGTTGCTAAAACAGGAGATGAGTGAGCAGACCTATAGCATCAACAATAAATTAGACTGTAGCGTAATCATCAACAGCTTTGACGCATAAAAACATAACTGTAAAGCAGCAGGCAGATAACATAAATGGAAAGTGGCTCAGCACACTCTTGCACATCCTCTAATTATTTCATTAGTACCCTTTTTAGACCTCTCGGCCGTGCCTCAGTGCTCACTGGGACTCGAGAGAGCAGCAGCCCGATCGCCTAATGGCTAAACGAAAGCCCATAATGTCTGTCATTGACAGAGACTGCATGTTGAGAGGTAGAGCTGGTCTTAAAGAGACTAATGTTACCTTTTGACAGCAATTTGCCGATATCTGCCTTTAAAAGAGGCTCTGGGGAGCCGCAAAGACGCCAGGCACCTTCACGTTCACGCACTCGCACTCAACCGCGGTGTCTAATCTCTGAGTGCGCCACGCTCTCTTTCAACCGTTCAACCGCCATCACCAGATAAACTAATTAAAGTCAAACTCCCTCTTGGGTTTTTGGATTTAAGCTCATTCTGTTCTGGAGAAGAAGATTACGACCTTCTGCTTTAGCTGCGTGTTTACCACAAGAACGTAACATTTCACAACAAAACCACACATACAAATGCACTCGCATTTTTAGGATTTAAAACGTATATTATGCTTATATAGGCCTACATAAAATGGATATTATGAATATATGCTCAATTGGTAATTCTAATAATGTATTTATGATATTTTAAAATTTAGTTACATTCCGGGTTAAACAAAAACAGTAGCTAGGCCTACTTGTGACAGTTGATTATCACAAAAAGTAATTTCTGCTCGTTCCTCCTTTACTTTAAAGGAGGGTTACAATGAGGCACTTACAATGAAAGTAAATAGGGCCAATTCATAAACGTTTCAAAATAGCCACAAAATGTAAACCATATCCATGATAAAATGATTTTAGTGTGAAAAAATGCTCCATAAAACTCCATAAACCCTTATGGACTGTAAATATGATGATTTTAACAGCGTTACAGCTCAATTAACACTTTTTTAACAGAAGAATAACACACATTTTTAACAGAAGAATAAATATAAGTGCTTTTATAAAATTATAAGCTTCATTCCTAAGTATTTTATTTAATAGTTTTCCCAACAAAACACAGAATGTCCATCAGATTGGTCCAAAAATATGACTTTAATAAATAGTACGAAAAAATTCTTCATATTTGTAATGAAACACTTCTGCTTTTAAATCATTCATAAACTGGCCCTATTCACCTAGTTTTAAAGAAAACAAGGGATGAGTCAAACTTTTATTTTTTTGTGGTAATCAAAATGATGCCACAAATGCTGTAGATTGAGCTCAACTTGGACTGAACCCATTCAGTATTAACGTAAACATTTCAGAAAGAAAAATATTTTTTTCCCCTTCATATAACACTAAACAGCTTATTGTTGAGTACTAATGACTTATTTTAGCAAATAATGGTACAACCCGAATTCCGGAAATGTTGGGAAGTTTTTTAAATTTGAATAAAATGAAAACTAAAAGACTTTCAAATCACATGAGCCAATATTTTATTCACAATAGAACATAGATAACATAACAAATGTTTAAACGGAGAAATGTTACACTTTTATCCACTAAATGAGCTCATTTCAAATTTGATGCCTGCTACAGGTCTCAAAAAAGTTGGCACGGGGGCAATAAATGGCTGAAAAAGCAAGACATTTTGAAAAGATTCAGCTGGGAGAACATCTAGCAACTAATTAAGTTAATTGATATCAGGTCTGTAACATGATTAGCTATAAAAGGGATGTCTTAGAGAGGCAGAGTCTCTCAGAAGTAAAGATGGGCAGAGGCTCTCCAATCTGTGAAAGAGTGCGTAAAAAAATGTGGAATACTTTAAATGTTCCTCAACGTCTCATTGCAAAGGTTTTGCAAATCTCATCATCTACAGTGCATAACATCATCAAAAGATTCAGAGAAACTGGAGAAATCTCTGTGCGTAAGCGACAAGGCCGAAGACCTTTATTGGATGCCCGTGGTCTTCGAGCCCTCAGACGACACTGCATCACTCATCGACATGATTGTGTCAATGACATTACTAAATGGGCCCAGGAATACTTCCAGAAACCACTGTCGGTAAACACAATCCGCCATGCCATCTGCAGATGCCAACTAAAGCTCTATCATGCAAAAAGGAAGCCATATGTGAACATGGTCCAGAAGCGCCGTCATGTCCTGTGGGCCAAGGCTAATTTAAAATGGACTGTTTCAAAGTGGAAAAGTGTTCTATGGTCAGACGAGTCCAAATTTGACATTCTTCTTAGAAATCTTGGACACCATGTCCTCCGGGCTAAAGAGGAGGGAGACCTTCCAGCATGTTATCAGTGTTCAGTTCAAAAGCCAGCATCTCTGATGGTATGGGGGTGCATAGGTGCATACGGTATGGGCAGCTTGCATGTTTCGGAAGGCACTATGAATGCTGAAATGTATATAAAGGTTTTAGAGCAACATATGCTCCCCTCCAGATGACGTCTATTTCAGGGAAGGCCTTGTGTATTTCATCAGGACAATGCAAAACCACATACTGCAGCTATTACAACAGCATGGCTTCGTCGTAGAAGAGTCCGGGTGCTGAATTGGCCTGCCTGCAGTCCAGATCTTTCACGTATAGAGAAAAATACGTCAAAGACGACCACAAACTCTTCAGCAGCTGGAAACCTATATCAGGCAAGAATGGGACCAAATTCCAACACCAAACTCCAGAAACTCATAACCTCGATGCCCAGACATCTTCAAACTGTTTTGAAAAGATGAGGAGATGCTACACCATAGTAAACATGCCCCCGTCCCAACTATTTTGAGACCTGTAGCAGGCATCAAATTCGATTTTTTTTTTTAAATTTCTCAGTTTAAACATTTGTTATGTTATCTATGTTCTATTGTGAATAAAATATTGGCTCATGTGATTTGAAAGTCTTTTAGTTTTCATTTTATTAAAATTTAAAAAACGTCCCAACATTTCCGGAATTCGGGTTGTAATAAGATTAATCACTTTTGCTCAAGCTCATAATCAATTTTTGATGCTTTTCTTGATGAATTGTGCACAATATATGTATAATGTATCAATATATATCATTTTTTTTTATTTCACATTGACTTCAAGTTCTCAAACCAGGTGACGCAATGAGAAGAGAACGATCTTCTCTCATCTACAGTATATATCATCATATTTATTGTGAGGATATGAAAGGCATAGATGATCATAAAACATAATTCTGTGATTTCAGAGAGCCACTGATAACAGTATCCCACTTCATTTTTGGATGATTGTTTGATTCATAGTTGAGGATTGCACAGAATAGAAACAAAAATATGTAATCAAACCCAAACTAAACTGAAAAACACAAACAAATCCTTCGACTGCGGTAACATACCACACACAAACATTAACACATGCATACACATCATAAACAAATATAAAAAAACAAAGTCAAAAAATATTCTGGGATGTCCATCCGCTCGATGTGACTTCATGAAAGATGGATGAAGACTTACACTTGATTGTTTGTGATAATTGTACTTGTGAATTATTGATGAAACACAAGTTCCTCAACCTCCAAAATAGGCCGTCAACATTTGTACCCCAGAATGCATTGATGCACAAGGCAGTGTTTCATACCAGATGTCGAGTACAGCTGTGACGAACACAATGGAGACCTGAAATTCCAGCACTCTGAATGGCGGCTCAGATGCTAAGCCTTATGGGTAACGGCATTCCTGAGGCGTGCTTGAGTCAAGAGTGCTTGCGGAAAGTGAAAATGTCTCGTGTCTTGGAGCCCCTCTTGCCCTGGTTGGGGTGGTTGGGGCTGGGTAAGGGTGGGCTCTCGGGGGTGGCGGTGCCTCCATAGGGGCAGCTCTGAGAGTCAGGATGCTCTCCGGAACATTCTATGGTGGGGATGTAACGGCTATCCCACATTCCGGGCCCACACAGTTTACACAGGTCGTGTAAGCTGCAGGGAATTCTGGGAAGAAGGCGGAACTGATAGAGCAGACTACGTGCCTAAGATTAGAGACAATGAGAGAGAAAGACAATGAGATGGACAATTTTGATTTTGAGAAATATTTCTTCACAGATGATACCATGTTCAAAACTGGTTTGGCTTTTGTTGCTGTGAGAAAAATATGTTTTGTATGCAGTGGCAGAGAGATGCATCACCTCTACATGACACAAAGACACAGCATACATAACCATGAGGAGCTCTGTCAGTGTGTGCGCTCATACCTTCCTCAGCACCAGTTCTCCATTCATGTGCATGGAGAGGTTACTGAAGTGCAGCAGCATTTGATCTGTAGCGAGCTGCTGCTCTGTGACATCATCGCCGTACAATACAATGATGGCTACGCACAGGAACAGGTGGAAGTAGTCCGTCTGTCAGAGAACACAGAAAACATAGAATTACATACCCTGAAACAAACACTGAGCAAAAACAACCAATAAGATGACAGAATGCATAAGCTAGACCAATCACAAAAGTCAAATGAGCCAATTAAAAAGCAGTAAATGCTGACATGCAAATGAGGGGGCAACAAGGAGACAAACCACTTTGCTCCCCAAAATCACCTCGTTATTACCATGCCAATGTATGCAAATGGATTCTGTGGAAGCATGATAATTAGCATCTCATCTTCATTAGGCACTCTGCAGATCCTTAAAATGATACAGACACCCATTCGTTTATCTAAAGGGGAAGAATTAGCATGTTCCCCTGTTATATCCAACGGAAGTGCATTTAAGGAACAACTTAGTCTTGGTTTCCATGGCTTCATTTCTACATCATGCACTGGTTTAAACTTTCACCCAAAACCACCCTGAATCTTTACAGTAAGTAGAAAAGAATATAGGAATAATAATAAAAAAAGAGAAATAAACTTCTGCAGTTAAATACAGTCAGTTCCCATTTCCCCAAGAGAAAAACTAACATTACCACATAACACACAACTTTTAACCTAGGAAAACTTTTCAACATTTTTTATTCAAATTCTGCTAATTTAATTTTGTCTTTAAGGTACCAATAATAATAATAATAATAATAATAATAATGTATTATTTCCAGCTATAACTGAAGATTAAAAACTAAAAACAATTTAAAAATATAAATATTTATTTTTAACATATATTATTAAATATGTTTAATATATATTAAATTATTCTATTAAATATATATTACATTGTATAAATATTAAATATTTAATATCTCATATAATAAATAAAAATACACAGCTCAACATAAAATGAATATTTTTTTGAGCTGTGTCAGTGAAAATGTTAGGGGGCAAGGAAAAACTGAATCACAGCCTAACCTGCAAAAACAAATTCGTACTACTGAGTCCTGTCAGTAATAGATCAGGATAAATATCAGAATTTGTACAAAACATGCCTAAACTTTCTGTTATATATACAAAGACTTTCATGGCAACAATATATGAAATCTCTCCAGGGCTTCTTAAAAGATTAGTTCACTTTCAAATGAAAATTACCGCAAGCTTTACTCACCCTCAAGCCATCCTAGGTGTATAGGACTTTCTTCTTTCTGATGAACACAATCGGAGAAATATTAATAAATATCCTGACGCATCAGAGCTTTATAATGGCAGTGAACAGGGTTCACGAGTATGAGCTGAAGAAAGTGCCTCCATCCACATCCATCTATAATAAAATAAACGTACTCCACACGGCTCCAGGGGGTTAATAAAGGCCTTCTGAAGTGAAGCGATGCGTTTGTGTAAAAAAATATCCATATTTAACAAGTTAAAATATCTAGCTTCCGCCAGACCGCCTTCCGTATTAACCCCCGGAGCCGTGTGGAGTGGATGAATTGATGTGGATGGATGCACTTTCTTTAGCTCATACTCGTGAACCCAGTTCACTGCCATTATAAAGCTTGGATGCGTCAGGATATTTATTAATATTTCTCAGATTGTGTTCATCAGAAAGAAGAAAGTCATATATACCTAGGATGGATTGAGGGTGAAAATTTTCATTTGAAAGTGAACTAATCCTTTAAAGTCATATACGGTCAACAAAAACTTCATGCAGAAACTCCACATTTAACCTGATATCTAATTAATTCCATATTATGTTTAGAAATAATAAACCCCAACAACAGCTCTCTGAGATCAGTGTGCTGTACCTGATAGTGTGCCCAGCAGGCCTCCCACATTCGCAAGGCTTCAGCATCAGGGAACTCACGTTTGAAACACAGAAGAACCCAACGGTGGCAAAACAGCAATTGAAGCCCATCCTCACCCAACCGGGTCAGGTGCTGGTGGAAGCGAGGCAGCATCAACCGCAAGAGCTCCCTTAGGTACATCTGGAAACATGTATACTGATTGTCATGCAAAAAAAACAAACAAACAAAAAAAAAAAAAAAAACCCTACACACTTACTTTTGCGCTTGATTCAGGTAAATGTGTCATTCTGGTTCCTTTGGACCAGTGCAGCCTACGACTCAATTGATCATTCAATTCTTTTGAAACGTCTTGAGTCATGCATTGGCATTATGGGATCAGCTTTAAATTGGTTTTGTCCTTTCTTAAGGGGAGAACTTTTTTAGTAGCTACTGAAAACTTCTCCTCCTCTCCTCCATTTTCTTGCTTGTACATGTGGTGTGCTGCAGGGTTCTATTCTAGGCCCTGTTTTGTTCTCCCTCTATGCGCTCCCATTAGTCATTATTTTTTATAAGCATTCATATCATTGTTATGTAGACAATATTCAGCTTTACCTTCCACTAAAATAAGATAAGAACATGTTCCTCCAGTCATTGTTCAACTGTTTAAACAATGTTAAAAGCTGGATAGTGAAAAGTTTTCTTCAATAGAACAACTCCAAAACTGAAGTGTTAGTTTTTGGTCCATCTGAACAAACCTATATCCTTTCTAAATGTCTTAGCACTATAATCAACACTGTAAGTTCTCAAGCAAGAAATTTAAAAGTCATTTTTGACTCAACACTCAAATTTGATAAACAAATAAATTCAGTTGTTAAATCAGCATTTTTTTCATCTTAGTATGATTGCAAAAAATTAAATCTTTCCTTCCATTCAAGGACTTAGAATCTGTTATTCATGCATTTATTTCATTGAGATGGGACTATTGCAATTCATTGTATTTAAGAGTCTCTCAATCTTGTCTTTCTCGTCTCCAGTTGGTCCAAAATGCTGTGGCCAGACTTTTAATGGGTACTAGAAGTATTACAGCTGTATTAGCTAGATTGCACTGGCACCCTGTTGAGTATGGAATCCAATTTAAGACTGTTTTGTTTGTTTATAAGTCCTTGAATGGTTTGGCACCACACTATTCATCTGATCTTCTTTCTTACTATCAGACCAATAGGTCTTTAATGTCATCTAATACCCTGTTGCTGTCTGTACCTAAGACGTGTTTAAAACTTAGAGGAACCGTGCATTTTCAGAGGCAGCACTTTGGTTATGAAACAGCTTGCCCTCGTACTTACGATCTTCCTCTTCTATACAGATTTTGAAATCTTTGCTTAAGCAGTATCGTTTTACATAGGATTATGAGTTAGATTAACACTTCTTAATTGCTGAGATCAAAATGTAGGGACTTGTTGCTATATCTAACTTTTATTGCTGTTGTAAATTTGTGATTGTCTTGTTTTGTGTTTTATCTTTTTTTTATTGCGATTGTGCAGCAGTTTGGTTGGCCTTGTCTTTATTAAATGTGCTTAAAACCTCAAACACACCACTTAAACATTTCTACAATGTTGTACTGACTAATCAGTATCCAGAGAATATCTATATGATGTAATATAACAGTAGGAAATAACATGCAAAATTGATTAAATATTTACATAATATTAACAATAAAAATATTTACTCTTAATTCACAACAATATAAGAGAGAACATGTGAATTATCCATTGACTAGGCAGTTGTATGTAAGAGATCCTCACCAGCTGCCTCTCCATATCCTCATCTCTAGGGGAACTGATGAAGATGGTGTTCTCCATGAGACCCACGAAACACCAGAATGTGTCGCTCTCATCCTGGATCTCCGTCAGAAGAGGAGCCACCAGGTCTGACATGCCCTGACAGTAGCCCATATCTGGGTTAAACACGGCGTAGTTCAACAGGATACGTCTGGGAGAGAGATAGAAAAATACAACTTCAGTTAAACTTATTTAAATAAATAATCATGTAAAACAAACAGACTTTTTGTTGAATCAATTAATATTATACGTATATTATTAATGGAATGCCACAGATGTATTACATAGTACACTGAAATTAACATTAACTAAGATTAATAAATGCTTCAGAAGTACTTTTCATTGTTAGTTCATGTTAACTAATGTACTTAAATAATGTTAATAAATGGAACGTTATTGTAAAGTGTTACCATGTAAACAAATATTTCTCTGGGAAGATGGATGAATGTCAGTGAATGTGATTTTCTAACCTCATGATTTCTACATTGGGGTTGTTCTCTCCTCTGAAGAACATGTTGCTCCGGTCAGTTCTGACAACATCTTTGTCAACAGTGAACTGGACCTTCCTCCAGAACTCACTGTGCTCCTCTGGACTCATGGACAGCCTGTACAGGGAATGAGGAAAACGAATGAGATCAACTACTACAAAAAAAGTCGACAGGTAAATAAATAGGGAAGTTCTGAAGAGTTGATGCAAGAATGAATCAAATGAAAAAAATGAATAAAATGAAAAAACAAAACAGAAAAAAATAAAATAAAAACAAAACAAAACATATATAAAAAAATAAATAAAAAACAAAACAAGGAAAAGGAAAAAAGAAAGTTGAAGAAAACAAAAGAAAAAAAGGAAGGAAAAAACAACAGGGAAAAAGGGGGTAAAAGAACAGAACAGAACATGAAGCACCGTGTCTGACGTGGAAACATTCCGGTCCTGAAACACTGCCGTCCCTCTGGCTATAGACATTCTCATTACAAGCAGGTGGGATTTCATTAACACTGTTTGTTTTGCTGGAATTGATGCCAGACCTGATGCAACTTCACGTAAGTGTTTCGAGACCTGTGTTTGTGTGAACTATTCCCACATCGCTCTCTGACTCCCCCTCTGGCCTCTTGAGGTTTAGAGCACTCACTGCTCAGCAACACCCTTCACACACACACACACACACACACACACACACACACACACACACAGGGTTTCCATGTTTTATGGGGACTTTCCATTGACATAATTATTTTTATACTGTTCAAACTGTATATTCTATCACCTAACCCTACCCCTAAATATACCCATCACAGAAAACTTTCTGCATATTTACATTTTGAAAAAAAACAAAACAAAAAAACATCACTTAGTATGATTTATAAGCTGGTTTCCTAATGGGGACCAAAAATGTCTCCACAAGGTCAAAAATGACTGCTTTACTATCTTTGTGGGGATAGTAAACATAGGGTTTACCAGGACCACACACACACACACACACACACACACACACACACACACACACCCTATTAATTATTAAAACACAAACAAAAATAATCACAAGAGACTAAGAGTGCACATTAATTCCTGTAATTCAGTGCTTCAATAAGGACACTGAAATACTGTACATACTTTTACAAGTTACATATTTTTACATTTCCAAAATGTTATATAAATAAATTTGTTATATAAATATTTCATGTATTACATATTTTACAATATTCAAATAATTTTAATTATTTATTTTTGTCATTTTAATTTCTTAACTTTTGTAGATTTCAGCTAATATATATATAAAAAAATATATATATAAAATCTTTGTGATTTACTGACAGCTAAAATTTATTCAGTGATGTATTTTTCAATTTTTTATTTTGAAATAAGTCAATAAAAACTATGAAATAATTTTTAAAAGTGCTACAGTATCATGCTAGAAATAAAAATGAAAATGTGCTCAAATCTGAAACACAAGTATGCTCTATCAATGGCATGACAATGATTTAATTGATTGAGTTAATTATTTCCTCTGACTGAAACACATTAAACCACAGAGTGCCTACATCTGCACACATTTATTGATTGGTTATGGCTTGGTTCTCAACACAGCTGCCAGAAAATCCTTCAGAGACTCACAGTGGATGTAAAAACTTGCAGTATAAATAAGACCATGTAAGCAATAATCACTGTCGTATGACCATATAATAAATGTAGTTGCACATCGCTTCTTATATTAAAGTAGGAAAACAGGACATTTGTTGCCAGGACATATGCTGACAATTTGAGCAATTCTGGTGATTGAAATAACAAAAGTGACTATTTGCAGCCAAATAATGCTTAGCCAAATGTTTTCATCAGATTGCAGCAGAGATAGGACTGAAAACAAAAGCAAGTGGTTAAAGTGGTTTAAATGTGTACTTAGCCACTGCTACACTGATTTCATGTAATGATGCTGAGGCTGAGGAATGATTCACCAACCACAAACCCAAACACAATCTAGCTAACTAGAAAAGCTTCAGGATCAGCTGGCCTGATGGGTCACAACAGCTCAGTTTACATAGAAAGTCTCCAGTTTCAGACTCTAGAAATATCACGTTTTGTAAACAACAAGTTATGTCAGCCAGCCAACTCAAACAAAAGTAAGCAATCTAGCAACTGGGTGTAGCATTGTATTTTTAGTCAGTTTTTAGGGTTTGACTTTGAACAGAATTTTATAGTAGTTAAATTCAGTTATAAGCTTGCCAATGAAATTGCTGATGAAAACGTTTGTTAATAAACAAAAATATGACAATGAAACAATTTTCAAATGAAAAAAATATGACTATACAAAAATAAACACAAAAAAAAAAAAAAAAAAAATATCTGTCAATGCTCTAACCATGTGCTTCAAATCACCGATATGGGCAATTCTTGAGTATGTCACAATACTTTAAATTGAATTCAACCACATCTAAAATAGGGCTGCCCGATTATGACAAAAATTATAATTGTCAATTATTCCCTTGAAATTGTAATTGCAATTTAATTACGATTATCACAATTTACATTGAATAATGTTTTGAATAGCTTTATAACATTGTTTGAAGCAACTGCATGCCATATATTTATATGAAAATAAACAAGCTGAAAACACTCTTCCTGAAAACTTTTATTGCTTTTCTATAGCATTAAGCCTCAAAAATGAAAACAATGGGGAAATAAACCCTTAAGATAACCCGTAGAAAGAAAAAAACACATCTTAAGCACACAGAATAATGTAAGTGGACATTTATATATTTATTTATTTATTTTTGTTAATTGTGCCTTTGAACGAATATGTAATTGTGGCATCCGTAATTGTAATCACAATCAGAAGTTTGATTAATTGTGCAGCCCTAATCTAAAACATACGGAGCCCCTAATGGGACATGGTGATGGAAAAAATATGAGATGGGAGACAAAAAAAAAAAAATATTTCAATGCTTTTGCGTCCGCTCGCAAAACCTTTGCATTTGCCCCCGGAAACCTCCAGTGCAAAACATTTGCGAGAGAATGTAAAAGCATTGACATATAATTTTTCCTCCCATCTCATTTTTTTTTAAATCACATATTTTATCACCATATCCCTTTAGGGGCTCCGTTAAAACAATCTACAACATACTTAATTTATTCATGAACAACAACAAGTTTATAAATCATTTTTAAAATGTTTAAATTATGAATGAAAGCTTGTACGTTTGGACATTTTTACTAAAATTGTATTTTGCACCCCAAAAATATCGTAGCAGTTATTTGGATTTATTTTTGATAATTTGTGCGGAATTAAGTGGATTATTATGATGTGAAAAAAAAGCACATTTCTGACAAAGCACGTTCCTGAAAATCAACTGATAGAACACGGAAGATAACCCAAAACACACATATCGCACAGTAAGTTGTAAAATTATCTGGAAAATACATCAATTTAAAAGTAAAATAGATGTAAAATACATAAGAATATGAATTAAAAAAAAAAAAAAAAGATTAACACTGACTTTCCACATTATATTTGATGAATATAAAAGTTTAACTGGGAAAGCAGAAGGTTCAGTCAAAAACTAGGGTTCTTGACTCAGCTTTAAAGAACCATTTATGCCAAAAAGGTTCTATATAAGGAGAAATGTCTTAAATGATTGCATAAAATGGTAACACTTTACAATAAGGTTCATTAGTTAACTACATTAGTTAACATGAACTGCACGTCTACAGCATTTATTAATCTTTGTTAATGTTAATTTCAACATTTACTAATACATTATTAAAATCAAGTGCTGTAAACTAGCATGACATGAACAAACAATGAACTACTGTATTTTTAACTAACATTAACAAAGATTAACAAATACAGTAACAAATGTGTTGCTCATGGTTAGTTCATGTTAGTTAACACATTAACTAATGTTAACAAATGAACCTTATTGTAAAGTGTTACCCATAAAACTTGTATGTTTAATGGGTTTTCAATTTTTTCTATTGATAAAGTATGTTCACAAGCTGCTTGATTCATAAAATTTAATTAAAATTAAAACTGAATCCATAAAATGATCCCATGATGGGAACCCCTAAAAGGTTCTATATATGAAGCACCTGGTTCCCCTTTTCCACCAGAATGGTTCTCGGCCAGGTAAACTTGGAGCCTGTCACAAAACGGCTGCGTGTTTGCACAGACTTGAGGAAGAAACAGTGATGTACGTGATGCTACGTGTTGTTTACCTGACTATAACCAGTCTAAAAATCAAACAGTACACGTCCTAGTGTTTGTGCAGGCAGTGCGGCACTTCTGTTTTGCTGTTCACAGTACCAGGAACGATTCTTGCATAAACTCCCAGTACTCTCATCTGTCCTTTTTGGAGATATTGAAACTGAAACCGCTGATTCAATCTCTCTCTCTCGATTGCACAGTTTTATAGATTTAAATATAAAGAGCAATGAAGTGCAACGTCATTACATTGCTCAACGAGACTGCCATAGACAGCAACAGCATTTTTCCGGCCCCCAGCTCCCCAGCTCCATTCGAGACCAGCAGGTTTTTAGTTTTTAGGAGTTGAACCTATCTTTCCGGCCAGGAACACCCTTTTCTGCAGTGGAAATGCGCGGAACGGTTCGAGAACAGACACAGGCCGGGAACCCACACTGGAACCATGTCGGTTGGAAAATAGAATTCTTTAAAGTTCCATATAGAACCTTTTCTTCTAAAGTTGCGTTTCCACCACAGGAACTTTCCCCAGGACCTAGGGACTTTGGGGTGGTACTCAGTGTGTTTCGACCACAGGGACCAGGGTCTAAATGAAGGTCCGGGTAAAAATTTCCCCCTCAGAAAGTCCCTGCTCTCGAGGTAGTACTTTTTCAAAGTCCAGGAACTTTTGGGGGTGGGACTTGGGATCTGAACATGCTGACTGGTTGAGTTCATGCAGCATTTTGATTAGTTGACTTAGTTGAGCATTTTATTTCAACCACCAAGTCTGTTGCAGTGTGTGTAGTAAGAGTTCTTTGCTATTCGAATCAACAATGGAGTTTAAAAATATGCGGAGGACGAAATCCAGCGGGAACTGGAAAGTCGCATGCAGTCCTACATCATTTGCCTAATCTTCACAGTACTTTAGACCGCTATGGAAACACAAACAGCAACAGGTCTGGGGAAATAAAAGTTCCTGGGACAAATTGTTCTGGGTAATTTCGGCTTAAGGGTGTAGTCTAACCACTAACCTCCTCTGCTGGATCTCCTGGTACTCCACACGCTTCTGCAGTCTCCAGGCTTCACGCTCCTCAGAGGTGGAGTCGTAGCTGTAGTAGTGCAGCAGGAAAGGCCACACTTCACCACGGATGGACGGATCGATGCCCCCGAAGAAGATTGCCTGAGAGAACCAAGACATTAGGTCAGTTCTAACGCCCGTCAGAATTAATCACATCATAACAAAACCTCTATGCACAAATATTGTGACAATAAGAGCCATAATGCCATTCCAATTTAACGCAGCTGAAAAGAGCAACTTAGACAAGAAATGCTGATTCGTATTTGACTGACAGCTGTCAGTCAGTCTGACCTTCCTGAGCTTGTACTCCTCCACCACCTGGCCGCTGTTGTTCAGATGCCGGAGCCAAGAGCTGACGTCCAGCCGCCGATATAGACGCTCCTCTGGGTGCATCTCGGCAGACGGTAACGTGGGTCTACGGATAGAAAACTGCATGCATGACTTCTCATCCGACACCTGGAGTGGGAAGAGGGTGAAACAGGAGAGAAAATTCATGAACAATAATGTCTAAAGAATTAATACACTTGTGTACATACTCCAAACTAAGGGCCAGATTTACTGACAGCTTGTGCCAGCACAAACCCTCTTTTGGTGTTAAAAAACTACTGTCAGGATTTACTAAAGACACGCAGTGAAAAATTAGTGCTGAAAAGGTGTGGACACCGTTATTTTTGCGGCTGACCTTATTGCATATGCATTTGTAGGAGTTTCCCTTTCAGACGCTAAATCTATGGGAGGAGGGTATTTAAATGAATCATGCAAGGTGACTTACTAAGATTTGTGATAGTCAATTTACTGGTATTTGCGCCATTATTTACCACCTAAAAAAAGCATGTCTTAAACCACATGCTAATTTGACTGCTCTTGGTAGATTGCGTTGGTCATTATGGATATGATCTGGCTGTGTCGGTTTTCTTTCATTTGCATGTCATCAGTAGATCACACACAGAAATTTCCACTCCCATCAGTGCTTTTCTTTTGCCCTGTTTAGTAAATCTGGCCCTAAATGTGTTACATTCAAGACAACATGAATTCAAAATGGAGCCCATTAACCTTCTGAATAAATGTTCCTAGTCTTATTCACATTATTGAAATAAAAAAAAAAAACAGGGAAAAGACTTTTCTTTTCTGCTCACATAACTAGGGCTGTGCATGCTTAATAATATGTAATATGCATATATTGCTATTAATAATTATTGATATTAATTATGAATATAATATTAAATAATAATATAGTGATCTCAATATTTATGATATTTATGAACTAACATTGACCTATAAAACCAATAAGAAAATTTATTCAAGGTAATTGCGACTTTATCTACAATTCTGACTTTTTTTCCTCGCAATTCCGAATTTATATCTCACAATTCTGACTTTTTTCTCACAACTGTGAGATATAAATTCGCAATTGTGAGTTTATAACTCTCAATTCTGACTTTAGTATTGCGAGTTATAAAGTCAGAAATGCATGATAAAAACTCGCAATTACAAGAAAAAAGTCAGAACTGCGAGTTATAAATTTTTCTCGTAATTGCGAGTTTTTATCATGCATTTCTGACTTTATATCACACAAGTCTGACTTTATAACTCGCAATTCTGACTTTATAACTCGCAATTCTGACTTTATATCACACAATTCTGACTTTATAACTCGCAATTCTGACTTTATATCACACAAGTCTGACTTTATATCACACAAGTCTGACTTTATAACTCGCAATTCGTACTTTATATCACACAATTCTGACTTTATAACTCGCAATTCTGACTTTATATCACACAAGTCTGACTTTATATCACACAAGTCTGACTTTATAACTCGCAATTCGTACTTTATATCACACAATTCTGACTTTATAACTCGCAGTTCTGACTTTATAACTCACAATTCTGACTTTATAACTATATTCTGAAAAAAAGTCAGAATTGTAAGATAAAAAGTAGCGGAAACAAGCTTATATAGTATGGCCATATATGAATGGGTTTTGTGTTTTTCTCGATTTCTGCTTTATTGATTAATACAGACTTTTACACTGATACAAAAAAAATCTATTTCCAATAAATGCTGATTTTTTTTTTTTTTTTAACTTTCTATTCATCAAAGAATTCTGAAAAAAATGTATCACGGTTTTCACAAAAATTTTAAGTAGCACAAATGTTTTCAACATTCATAATAATCAAATGTTTCTTGAGCATCAAATCAGCATATTGGAATGATATCTGAAGGATCATGTGACACTGAAGACTGGAGTAATGATGCTGAAAATTCAGCTTTGATCACAGGAATAAATTATATTTAAAAAAATATATATATATTCAGATAGAAAACAGTTATTTTAAATTGTAATAATATTTCACAATATTACTGTTTTTACTGTATTGTTTACTGCATTGGTGAGCATAAGAGACTTCTTTAAAAAAACGAAAGTGTGTGTTGTTCATTTGATGTTTAAAACTGATTATACGTGTTTGTTCAGACCTGGTCTTTGAGCTGTGTCTCCCTGCAGCATTTCCACTGCTGAAACACCTCGGCCAGTTTATCCAGCCCTGCATGGTGGAAGTGAAGGATCTTGTACTGGCTCTCTCTGCTGGCGATGACCAGCTGCCCACAGGTGCAGGCCTCGTCGCTGAAACACACGCATGAAAAACAAGCACTCTCACAAGGCTGGTCTGGACACAAGACTACATCCTGGAGATCAAGGGGAAAAATGAACAGTGATACGAGTTCACTAAAGGACTAGGATGTGCTCTTCCTGTGAGTATGTTTATGATGATTTTGCGATTGTTTGCCATTTTTTATACAGATTTTAAGTCTGTAATAACATTTGTTATATTGTATTTCCTCTTCATAAAAGGACTATTAATGCGTATTTTCCATAAACCACAGAAACATTAGATTTTTATTCACACCTCAGAAATATTTTAATATCTTGAACAAAATCAGCCTGAGGTTAAGGAATAATGATTTATAACTTGCAGCAATAGCTAACTAAATTCCTTAAAATGAGCACAGTAATATAATACAAGGCGGTGAATTAAATATGAGGTGTTTCATAATACAGAATCTTATGAAAAAAATTTAACACAACAGTCTAAAGTATAACAATAAAAAAGCTAGAGACTATTACATTTGGTGATAGACATTTCAGAAAGTATAGGAAAGATATTAAAAAGAAATGTAACTAAAAACATCAAAAAAAAAAAAGAAAAAAAAGTGAGGGTTTTAAAATTAATTCTGGATGCTCGTAGGATCTCGACTGACCTGAAGAAGAGACGCAGTGACCTCATGTGACCCAGGTCAACTCTGAACACCCCACACAAGTGCTCTAATGCCATGACTTTCTGCTGCTCCTCCCACCGAGCTCCCTGTGATTGGCTGCTTTCAGAGGGGGCGTGGCTGTCCAGGCTGGAGGCGGAGCTTGCAGAGTGAGCCATGGGTTCATCGCACTCCCTGGAAGTAATGGTATTATAATCTCTGTTAATATTAAAGTAATGAAAAGGAGAATGTTGATAAAATACTAATTGTGACACTGTCTGCGCACTTAATTTCTATTAATTATTTTTTTTTTTACATTGAAACAATGCATATTGTAAAAAACACTTTATAAATAAAGTGAAATGAAATGGAAGAAGGGTGAAAGGAGCAATCTCATTATTTTTGCAATTACATTAGGTGTCCGTTGTGGCGCAGAAACAAAATGCCACTAGCAACCCATTTAACTCTTGAAATGCATTCCTGAATCAAACTGGATATTCAATGAGAAAGAAAACAACGATCCATTGGGAATTGATTGGATTGTGAAAATGGGCATTACGGTATATGCAAGAATCGAGTGTGACTTGACTGACAATATATATTCTACAACTATAATACATGTCAAAATACAACTTGTTTTTAATCAAAGCTATTTTTATTTGATTAACATTCTCTATCAAGTTAATTAAGTGTTATCTATCTAAAGCCCTTTTGATGAGCTCCACATGACAGCTTAATTCAGCTGCTCTCTCTATTGTAAATCTGCGAATCAATTCATCCGTTCTGCCGTTGTGTTTTCAGTGTGAAATTCAACGACAGCTGTAGGTATGGAAACGTGTGTGTGTGTGTGTGTGTGTGTGTGTGTGTGTGTGTGTGTGTGTGTGCGTATGTGAGGACACTGGAAGTGAAGAGGAATGAAAGGAATGCTGGGAGGTTATTGTGCTGGCAGGAGCCAAGCCGAGACACAAATCAAGCAGCCTGGCAGCCAATTTCCCCTGACAGCCCTCTTCTCTCTCTCACTGTGTGAGTCTCTCTGTAACTGTCTCTCGACCTCTTGCTGTAGCCAGAGCTGTAACCTGAACCGTGGGACCTCTGCATCTCTCTCACGCTCGTCTTTTTCTCTAACAGAGCATATCTAACAGTCCAAACGCACCTCCAGACACGTCCCCTGTCACCGATCCACTCTGGGAGCTGAAGGTTTATGGGTCATGTGGTATTTGAGAGGTCTTTCAGAGTCCACACTACAGCAGGATCACACACACGAGGCCATATGGCGGGCTGAAGCCGTGACAGACAGCGCACGGTGCTAAGTTACATCTCATGTTCTTTACAGACCCTTGTTTTCTACTCTGTGAGCCTAACAGTGGCTTTACAAAACAGGAGAAAATAAGGTGGCTAAACTGAACTAAACAACTACATGGACAGGTTGAAGTTAGTTGCCTGATTGATTAGTTAGGAGGACTGATGGATGTATACCCATACAGATGTTACTAAGGAACAGGAGAAACGGGTAAAAAAAAATATTAGGTAACTAAATTGAACTAACCAACTAGATGATAGATACAAGTTAGTTGGTTAATTGATTAGTTAGTTGGATAGATGGATATATAGCCACATAGATGTTAGTAAGGAACAGGAGAAAATAAGGTGACTAAACTGAACTAACCAAGTAGATGCACAAGTACTGTAGAGTTTAGTTAGTTAGTTGGATGGTTGGTTGGTTGGTTGGTTGGTTGATTGATTAGTTAGTTAGGAGGATAGATGGATGTATACATGAGTCATTGATGAATAAGGTTTTTAAAAGTGTAAAAAAAAAACATAAATGGAGATATAATTAATTTTGAAGTTTTAATAAGTGTTTTTATTAGGTTTAACCAAAATTTCGGTTTTACCGAATGACACTTTTGGTTTCAAACAATGCTAACAGGCTGATATCTAGCTAGTTAGCTTGCTAGCTAGCAAGCAAAAGGACAATTAAACATTTTATGTTTAGTACAAGTTTTTAAAATATTACATTTTCCATGATTTATAGCGGTTGTACCGAATGACCTGATGTTTCGGGACATGCACATGAGCAAGTGAAAATTTTTCAAATAGTTAAGAGAGTTAGTTACTTTGCTTCATGACCATGTGGTCCTTTGCAGGTGTCTGAATGATGTCACATCCTGTCACATGATATTGAATGCATGACTTCATCCAAAATGGTTCCTTTATATTGGTTACTCCGAATGACATCAATGAAATTCATTTTTCTGGACATTCTTTCTCATAACAAAGAAACAACTTCTACACATAATTTTAATACCATTTTGCACTATGTTGATATATGATGATATAAAATCATGCCAGAATAAAAAATATATACATTTATTACATTTTAAGATTTTTTAAATCACAAATGAAATGGCTGTATTGGCCTTTGGATGGTTAAACCGAATAACCTTTTGACACTTGAAAATCTTTAATATACCTTTATATGTAGCAAAATATAATTAAAACCTTTTGGATTCAATAAAAGAGATCAAGTTGTACTACCTTACATACTTTGGATGTCATATCTTTGTTTTTTATTATTATTAAGGCCTTTGGACACAAAAAAAAAAAAATGACCCGTCACGTCATTGACCCACATATAGATATTAGTAGGCAACAGGAGAAATGGAAAAATAAGGTAACTAAACTGAACTAACCAACTAGATAGACAGATAGAAGCTAGTTGGTTGAATGGTTAGATAGTTGGGTAGATAGATAACAACATCAATGGTAATTAAGAACAGGAGAAACATAAGCAAATAAGGTAACTAAACTGAGCTAACCAACTAGATGGACAGATAGAAACTAGTTGACTGATTAGTTAGTTAGTTAGTTAGTTAGCTGACTGGTTAGTTGGATAGATGGATGGATAGGGCCATAAATGTTTGAGAAAATAAGGTAACTAAACTAACCAACTAAATGGACAGAAGTTAGTTGGTTGATTGATTAGTTGGATAGATAGCCACATAAATGTTAGTTAGGAAAGGGAGAAACAGGAGAAAATAAGGTAACCTAACTAAACCAAACTAACCAACTACAGATATAAATTAGCTGATTGATTGGTTAGGTGTTAGTTAGGAACAGGAGAAACATAAGAAAATAAGATAACTAAACTGAACCAGGCAACTTGATTGACAGGTTGACAGGTTAGTTGGTTGATTATTTAGTTAGTTGGATAGATAGATAGTTAAGAACATGAGAAAAATGGTGAATTAAGGTTAGTTAGAGTTAGAGATCTGTGTGGCCATCCATCCACCCACCCATCCATCCATCCATCCAATAACTGTTAACTCTGTGAATTTGTACTAGTGTGACTTCAGGGAAGTTTTTCCAAGGACTGAACTCCCACAGGCACTACCCCTCAGGGGCTGTTTATTACATCATACTGAAACAAATGCCCCCAGAGCCAGAGCTGTCCAACACTGTTAACACATTACAGTTACATCAACCTCAGCAAAACATGACCTCAAAGTCTGCAACTGAGTCTTGGTGTTTTGAGGATAGGATCTAGAGTTTTTCTACCTCTGCCATTAACATGGACTGATTTCACTTCCAGCTTAATATTTTACTCTTTTCTGTCTCTCAAACCTGAGTTTGTCTTTGTCTAACAATGTAGACACAGATATATTGTAAACAAAGCTACAAAACAGGTCATTCAGAATAGTATTGCCAGACCCATGAGCACATTTACATATGACCACCCACGTTTACAATGAAAATCTATTCAGCATTAAGCAACTTAGTGGGGATTCTAGTTTCACACACTAAGAGGCCATCATAAGAGCGGTCATTTACATATTGAAAAATGGCCAATGTAATTCTAAAAATCTGAGACAGGGTGGAAAATGGTCATGAAGAAAATCCAACTCCAAAAAGCTACAAAGGTGTACAATATGGAAGAGATCCCAGAGATTTGAGCTGGCAGGGGCGTTCATGGATTCTTTAATCCTTAAATCCTATACTGAGCCAAACCATGACAAGGGAGAAAAAGAAAAACAACAGAAAAGGACGGAAACAAAACATTTAGTACGGCGTGAAACACACAAGTAAGAGGAAGAAAACTATACAGGCAGATTAAAAGAGAAACCAGAAAGAAGCAAACATAAGCATGAAGGATCCAAAGAGGAAGTGGAAGCAAGAAAACGAATGGCAAAAAACAGGCCAAAGAGAACGTTCTCCACCCAAAGGAACACAGAGGAATGAAGCAGTCCATCACAGTCTCAGTCAAACACAAACCACTGATATTTATGATCCAATGGGCAGCTCATGTCCTGGCCTCACCCCCGCAGGCCAAATAACAAAGGGAGGAAATCATGCTGAAAGAGGGAATGTTAGATGAAGCAGCTGGGGGAGGGAATCTGTGGAAGATCACAGACTGAGATCTCTCCCTGCCAACCTGCACTTCTGAAATGCTCTCTCTCATGCATATCGCCCTGAAATGTCTCCACCATGTGGTCACAGTGGAGCATTACAAGCATAATATTCAGAGTGACAATATTTGAAAAAAAGAAAGAAAGTTATTTTAATGAAAAATAAAGTAAACGTATAAGTATATTAAATTGTAATTTTACTGTAAAAATTGCTTTCAGCATTAAGTAAAAAGTATCTTTTAATTTGCGTGAATATACTTATATTAAACAGAATAATATAAAGAATTTTACACTAATATATAATATTTAAATATAATATACAGCAAAAATAACAATTTGTAAAAAGTGCAAAGAAAGAATTATCTTACAACTTACGGTGAAAACAGTGAACAGGATGTTTCTAGATATCCTGCATCAGCTATAATTTGATTATATTTTATATATTTAAATATAATGGGCAATACATTTGTTATATATGTATATATCTGTGTATGTGTATATATATATATATATATATATATATATATATATATATATATATATATATATATATATATATATATATACACTGTATATATACACACACACAGTATATACACATATACACATATATATATATACACATACACACACACACACACACACATATACATACATATACATACACACACACGTACATACATACATACATTTTATTCAAAATATTATTTACTTCTGAGTTAACAAATATAAATATTGTATGTCTGAAACATACAACCGAATTCCGGAAATGTTGGGATGTTTTTTAAATTTGAATAAAATAAAAAAAACTAAAAGACTTTCAAATCACATGAGCCAATATTTTATTCACAGTAGAACATAGATAACATAACAAATGTTTAAACGGATAAATTTTACAATTTTATGCACAAAATGAGCTCATTTCAAATTTGATGCCTGCTACAGGTCTCAAAATAGTTGGGAGGGGGGCATGTTTACCATGATGTAGCATCTCCTCTTCTTTTCAAAACAGTTTGAAGACGTCTGGGCATCGAGGTTATGAGTTTCTGGAGTTTTGGTATTGAAATTTGGTCCCATTCTTGCCTGATATAGGTTTCCAGCTGCTGAAGAGTTTGTGGTCGTCTTTGATGTATTTTTCTCTATAGGTGAAAGATCTGAACTGCAGGCAGGCCAATTCAGCACCCGGACCCTTCTACGACGAAGCCATGCTGTTGTAATAGCTGCAGTATGTGGTTTTGCATTGTCCTGCTGAAATACACAAGGCCTTCCCTGAAATAGACGGGGAGCATATGTTGCTCTAAAACCTTTATATACCTTTCAGCATTCATAGTGCCTTCCAAAACATGCAAGCTGCCCATACCATATGCACTTATGCACCCCCATACCATCAGAGATGCTGGCTTTTGAACTGAACGCTGATAACACGCTGGAAGGTCTGCCTCCTCTTTAGCCCGGAGGACATGGCATCTGTGATTTCCAACAAGAATGTCAAATTTGGACTCGTCTGACCATAGAACACTTTTCCACTTTGAAACAGTCCATTTTAAATGAGCCTTGGCCCACAGGACACAACGGCGCTTATGGACCATGTTCACATATGGCTTCCTTTTTGCATGATAGAGCTTTAGTTGGCATCTGCAGATGGCATGGCGGATTGTGTTTACCGACAGTGGTTTCTGGAAGTATTCCTGGGCCCATTTAGTAATGTCATTAACACAATCATGCCGATGAGTGATGCAGTGTCGTCTGAGGGCCCGAAGACCACGGGCATCCAATAAAGGTCTTCGGCCTTGTCCCTTACGCACAGAGATTTCTCCAGTTTCTCTGAATCTTTTGATGATGTTATGCACTGTAGATGATGAGATTTGCAAAGCCTTTGCAATTTGATGTTGAGGAACATTGCTTTCCACAATCTTTTTATGCACTCTTTCACAGATTAGAGAGCCTCTGCCCATCTTTACTTCTGAGAGACTCTGCCTCTCTAAGTCATCCCTTTTATAGCTAATCATGTTACAGACCTGATATCAATTAACTTAATTAGTTGCTAGATGTTCTCCCAGCTGAATCTTTTCAAAATTTCTTGCTTTTTCGGCCATTTGTTGCCCCCGTGCCAACTTTTTTGAGACCTGTAGCAGGCATCAAATTTGAAATGAGCTCATTTAGTGGATAAAAGTGTGAAATTTCTCAGTTTAAACATTTGTTATGTTATCTATGTTCTATTGTGAATAAAATATTGGCTCATGTGATTTGAAAGTCTTTTAGTTTTCATTTTATTAAGATTTAAAAAACGTCCCAACTTTTCTGGAATTCGGTTTGTACTTGCAACATTCATTTTTGCATAATATGTGTCATTTTACATGCTATTTTTTAAAAACGGCATGTGGTATACAGTTTGCAATAATCATGTTGGTATTCCATTACAAACACTGGGTGTGAAAAACTGTTGTCGACAAAACCGTTATATCATTAAATCTGTGGTAACACTTATGGGAGACGGACTGTGATCACAGGATGTGGTAGAGGTTCAGAACAGAAACACATGATGCTGTGCTGAAAAAAGTAATAAGTCATGCTGAGCTGGTCTATGAATTATGAATAAGCTCTGAGCAGCTCCTCTTACTACACACAGACCTGCAGCAGCACAGCATGTACATGACAGACGCATGCTAACATCTAACATACACTGAACACACCTGCTGCAATTCAGAGCTTCACATGCAACTTCAATTCAAAGTGTTATATCTAGTAAGATGATAATATCTTTTTATTATTTAAGATCACAAATAAATAATTCATTATAATTCAATAAATTATATATATTTATTATATATATATATATTTATTATATATTTATTTATATTTATTATATTTAATAATTTATATACAAGTTATCAGGTACCAGGACATAAATTCACACTGCAGTTTCTGCCAAAATACCATTGGTTATATATTACTATTTTACTACAGTAAAATCATAATATACATTACTGTTCAAAAGTTTGGGGTCAGTAAGATGTTTATTTTTTAATTAATATTTTTATTCTGCTTAATGATGATGCTTAAAATTAATCAGTTGTGCCAGTAAATAGATTTATTATGCAGAGGTGTAAAGAGTACCTGAAAACCATACTTGAGTAAGAGTACTGATACCTTACATCGAAAATGACTCCACTACAAGTTACAAGTAACCAATTCCAATACGACTTGAGTAAAAGTCTTAAAGTATCTGATTTTAACAGTACTTAAGTATTTTACTTATGCTGAATGTAGGCTCAGAGACGCACTAGTCCTGAGAGACATGCCAGTGAAAATAAGAAACAACTGATTTGTAAGATGAGAAAGCAAATTTATTTTCTAAAATCAAAATAAAACTGAACACCTCAATATTGCAATAAATCAACCTTTTAAACGTCTACAAACTCTCAAGTCTCAGTTGAGCTCAAGTGCATGGAAAGGCCATAAGTAAACCAATATCCTTCAAAACGGTCTTGTCAATATAGCGGATAAATAAAACAATGTTAAGTAAAATTAAATAGTCAAAGTCTACTGTATGTGCTGGTTTGAGCCTCATCACCAGCTGCAGTCATTTCCTCATCTAATAAATAAAACATCTGCAATCAGCAACTATCTGCTAATGCACTCGCATTCACGTAAAATAGCCTTGTTGACAAGTTTTGGGTGAGTAAAGGCAAAATGCACAAGATATAGTAGCTTCAGTGCCCTTAGATGGCGATATCGCTTCATTATATCAGAAACAAACTGCTGCAGAAAAAGTTAGCTGCCATCAAAAATGTAATTAGTAATTGCATTACTCATCACGAATGTAGTGGAGTAAAAAGTACATTTACTTGCTCAAAAATGTAGTCAAGTAGAGAGTAAAAGTTGCCAATATCTTTGATACTCAGTACAACTACAAAGTAGCCAAAAAGATACTTAAGTACAGTAACTAATTACATTTACTCAAGTACTTTACACCTCTTGTTATTATGTTACAAAAGGTTTCTATTTCAAAGAAATGCTGTTATTTTGAACCATCTAATCACCAAAGAATCCTGAAATATCACAGTTTCCACACAAATATTAAGCAGCACAACTGTTTTCAACATTGATAATAATAATAAATGTTTCTTGAGCATCAAATCAGCATATCAGAATGATTTCTGAAGGATCATGTGACGCTGAAGACAGTGAAGACAAAGGGTGAAAATGTAAAATAAATGCCAAGCATGCAGTTACTAAACCTAAAATATGCATTTTAAGTCACTTAAGTCCATGGATGCATTCTACTCTCTGCCCTCACGCGTTTCTTGTCTCGTCACATTCGGTTATGAATTACAAAAATTACGTAAATTATTCATCCTATACTTTCAATTCAGTATGGCGAAATTTGACAACAAAGTCAAGTTTGCATCACTAAATATTACGGTTGGCCGTTTAACATGTATATCATAAAACAGTTGGCACTCTTTCACCATTAAAAAACTTAAGCACTGTGCTGGAATTCATGTTCAGTATCTGTAAACAGTAAGCCCCGCCTTCTTTGACTTGATTGGCCATCTCAATAATTTGGACATGGATGAGCGCTGTTAGACTGCTGAGGCAGACTATCCTAAAAATGTAACTTTTAAAACTTTTTGTCATCCTAACAACAACAAAAAGCAGAGCTTCAGTGTTTATGTCCGAATGGCGGCTCAGTATTGGCCGGCTCTGGTCACGTGAGCAGCACGACGCATGTGTGTGATGCTGACGCAGAAACCGCCCAATACTCAGCCCGCGTTCGGACATAAACACTGAAGCTCTGCAACAAAAATAGCATAGAAGTATGACAGAGGACAGATAAATTGGTTGAATAAAGTCGTTATATTCTTCATAACATTAAGGTTGAACCACTGTAGTCATGTCGACTGTTTTAACGATGTATTTAGTACCTGCCTATGTGTGGATCAGATACCCTTGGATTTCATCAAAAATATCTTAATTTATGTTCCGAAGATGAACGAAGGTCTTACAGGTTTGGGACGACATGAGGGTGAGTAATTCATGACAGAATTTTCATTTTTGGGTGAACTAACCCTTTAAGAATATCAAATATTTGGGGTGCAATGAAATGACCCGATGTTGCACAAATGCAAACCCTTTACTATCAGGTCTGGCTATTTCTGCGTTTATAGATTTTCTCACCTGATCTCATTATCCAGGAAGACGGAGCTGCTGCTCTCGCCCAGAGCCTCGCTGACCGGCGACAGGCAGAAGGGCGAGGAGAAGGTGTCCGAGTCCGAACCGAGGGTGCTGTCACGGCTCACCTCGTCCGCAGAGAGCTCGCAGGAGCCTTCATCGCCCTCTTCCAAAAGCTGCTGGTTCTGCAAAGCCGGCTCTGCCCCCTCTTCATCGTCCTCTTCCTCAGGGGCGGGTGGTGGACGAGAGTGGCTCCGGTGGGCTCGGCGTCGGGGGTTGCGACGGACGGGTGAGCTTTCGGGGGTGATGTAACGGAGCGCCTCCTCGTCCTGGCGCTGGATGCGAGAGTTGGGCACCCAGGTGAGGATGAGGGTGGAGCCGAGGGCCTCGTCTTTCTCCAGGTGCACACACAGGTAACCTGAAAGAGGACACAGTCAGAAAAAAACTCAATCTGGCAGGCTCTAAGCTGATTGGCTGATTTCATGCAACTTGCTGGGTCAGGGTGTGCTGGGATTAGAGGCATCAAATCTTTGAAAGAGTTTTATTCGAGGCATGTTGTAGCAAGGTTACTTGTTAACTAGACACCCACAAGCAGAACTACACTGTATATACAGTTCATCATTTTTACTTCTTATTCATGTGTTTTTCAAATACACAAAATATTAATACAATTACAAAAATTCCTGCCAACATTTTCACTAGCATGAAATAATACATTACAGCTGGATGTTTTAATGTAACTCATTATAAATGAATTCATAAAGACACTTTTGCTGAATATTATGGCATAAGATGACAAAACATTACTGATATGACCTTAATTTATAAACACGTGTGTTGTACCTGGGTGATGTTCAGGCAGTCCGGGCAGAGGCTCGGCCGGGTGCACACAAACATTGTTCTTGGAGAAGATGATCTCTCCATCCAGCACGGTCCGTGATCCCCCCGTGCCCACGTTAAACGTCAAAAGGTCCGAGGCTTTGGAGGATGCACGTCGCAGGAGTCGACCGAATGACATCTCCTCCAGTGAGCGCTCTCTGTTCCCATCCTCTGAGGAGAGGAACAAAAACAGAACCTCAAATCATGCGACTTCTTCATTTTCTAAGCAGACTTTTCACTTGCTGAACACTACAAATGACAAAATGAACGTGAGAATATACCAGTTTAGACACCAGAATATCATAGAGACTGTAGGATGGTAACTTTTGAACAACCTTAGAATAGTTTATAAAATATATACAGTGCGTCCAAAATCACAAACCGTCTGAGCAGGACCTACTTTTGAATTACCGTTAAAAAAGTATGTTCTATACAGTATGAATATGAAATGTGAAATGATCCAATGAAATTATCTTATCATAGCAATAGGCTATATGAATAATGCTGTCACCTTCTTGAAACTGCCTGGTTATTTGTGACTAAGTCACACATAGACACACCTTAAAACAAACAGACACACAAATGTGCCAACTCACTGGAGGAACCCAAAGCTACAGCCGTGCATGTTATCCGCTCAGCAGACGGAAGCTTAAGTTACCAAACGTTATAAGAAAAAAACAACGTTTATAAAACACTTTACGGTCCTTTTTTACCAGATACTGCCAGAGTCTTAATAATGTTCAAAAGCCAACAAGCTATTGAAGAAAAGGGCAACTTCACATGAAATTTCAAGCAGTAAATGCATTGTGACATGCCTCATGTAAGCTTTAGACACTACTGTATAATTCTTGCATAACTATACATTATTTTATGACCATATTATTTGAGACTGAAAGACTATATTGAATAATTTGTGCTACCACTACTGCACATTTTTACATTCAAGTATTCAACTTAAGCATGTAACTCAAAGTCCTGCTCAGTTTGTGCTACAGACTTGCATGATTCCTCAAGCACTTTTCTAAGCGGTCAGAACTACTTGGGTCAGCAAACTACTACCTAGCAACAACCCAGAACAATCTAGCAACCACATGGAAATGCACTAAAAACTAGAACATCTTAGCACCCACTATTCACAAATGTAAAAACACTATAAAAATATTATTTTTTATGGGGCAGGTCTGTCTAAGTGCACTGCAAAAACACCAAAAGGTGATTAAAAATGTGTTTCAAACTTTCAAAGCATCTAAAACATACATGTTCACTAAAACATTCGGTTACACTTTATTTTAAGGTAACGTAGTTACATTGTACTTACTCAAATAAGTACTGATTAATGTTAATAAACTATATGTACTTTCTATAAAGTTACGGTTAGGGTTAGAGTTTGGTTTAGGGTTTGTTACTTGTGATTATTCACAATTTACTTTTACTACTAGTAAGTACAAGTAGTAATGTGTAACTAAGTCACCTTAAAATAAAGTGTTACCAAACATTTTACCTAAAAGAAAAAAAAAACATTGCAAAAAATAGTCATTTGTCAACTACTCAAAAACAAATTATGCAACACTAGGAGTCATCCATCACTCATGACTTTCTCATTCTTCCTCTTCTGTCTTGTGATTTAATTTTTTCCTGTCTTAATTACTCTTCCCCTACTGGAACGGCATCGCACATTTGTGCTGATTAGAGGTCAACTTCCTGCCACAAAACCAAAGTATATGAAAAGCTAAAATCTCATCTAGATAAAATAGTTTCTAATGGTGAGAAACTTTGCAAATTACTATGAACAATAGAATAGGCTGAAGAGACCAATGTTGGGGATGTTATTTTTAAAAGTAATGCATTATAATATTGCGTTACTCCCTAAAAAAGTAACTAATTGTGTTACTTAGGTTACTTTTTATGGAAAGTAATGTGTTACGTTACTTTTGCGTTACTTCTTCACACCTGGGCTTGGCTGTTTGTTTGTTTGTTTTTATAACAACAAAAAAAGTTTAATTTTTGGCAAATGAAAAGGCTCTTTCACACCAAAAGTGAAATGAATAAGCCTCAGGCTGAAGGAAATACAAATTCATGCCTGTACAGTGGAGGGTGCAGCTCAAACAAACCTTTCAGCTGTGCTGCCATTCTGGATTACAGAAGAATTGGACGCAGGAGAAGTAAATGAGTAAATGTATGCTCACATTTAGTCTAGACCTAGTCTAGAATAACCATCATGTTCACACAGCACTCACAACATCTTTGCACTTACTCACGATTTCTCTCAGCATGGAGACAGGAGAGCTGTCAGTCAATAAATGGGAAAACAAAGTAAATTGCGTTACTTATTTGAAAAAGTAACTTAGATATTTTGTTGTAAATTTAAAAGCAATGTGTTACTTTACTACACAGCAAAATCCCCAGAGTTAAATCAACTCTGCTTAGAGTACATATGGTCCCTCTCTAAATAGTGTTAAAGTAACACTGAAACAGATTTAAAGTCAGTTGTAGTTTTTGTGTCTCTCTTTTCTTAAGTTATTCTGCTTGTTAACAGCAGGTGTTCATCACTAATGCTCAATCATCACTTAATTAATTGCTTAATTATCTCATTAACTTTAACTCTGCTTCAGTGTTACTTTAACACTATTTAGAGAGGGACCATATGTACTCTAAGCAGAGTTGATTTAACTCTGGGGATTTTGCTGTGCAGTCAGTAATCTGATTACATAACTCGCGTTACCCCCAACACTGGAAGAGACTCATTAAACAACCAGTGAAAAGTACACCAGAGAACACTTCCTGAGAGAAGCTCAAACCTTGATAAAGCAAATTAACAAATAAACCTTATACCATCTAAGTGTGTGCTCACACTTGACAGGTTTGGTTAGATTAAAACAAACTCATTCATTTGGTTCATTTGAATTGGTGTGAATGCCATCCGCACCTTGGTGTGCACCAAACAAGTGTGCCTTTGGTCGAGTCTCTTTGGTCCATGTTGTTGTGTTCATTTTTCAGTCAAATCGCACTAGAGTTACTTTGGAAGCAGACCGAGACCCACATTCTCACATTTCAACTGAACTCTGGTGCGGGTCAGCTGAAATATGAATGCAACTAAAGGGCCTGTCCAAATACCCACACTTGTGATCTTAGCCACTTGAGAGCACGTGCACACAACAGGAAGTAAGTGCACAAGACTGTCCCATGTCTTAAAAATGCCAAAGCGCAGTGCCCTTAATGCATGCTAAACCCACATCATCTCGAATACTGAGTGGTTCGAGGCTAAGCATATCTCATATCATGCATCATGTTCAGGAACTCACGTGGCCTGAAATCACAAGATGTCAAGGAAAACATTCCACTGCAAGTTAAATTAATTAGATATAACATATAATTTGGTAGTAAAACATAAAGCATTGCACATTTTTTTGGTGCAACGATTTTTGTATTTCATAGCATTTCTACAACTTTTGCAACTGCTTTTTATCACTTAATTAGATGCACCAAAATTGTGTCGTCTTTTACATAGGAACTACTGAACAGACATTTAGAAGTTTATTTTAAAATGCAAAGTATTGAAAATCAAAATAAAGCTCTAAACACTTGCATTATAAGTGTGTCCCTTTGGGTAATCAAAAGTTCTACACACACTTGCGGTCTCACGCCCACTTAAACACTTGGGCCAAATACAGAAAATACATCATGTAAGTAGATCAAGTGCAAAGATCACAAGTGTGGGTATTTGGACAGCCCCTTAGGCATCTAAACAAACCAAAAACAGGATGTGATGTCACAAGATGCGACCCTAAATAAACAGAATGCTCAAGCGTACCAGGTTCTTCTCATCATAGGAACTATGGTACCCATTTCAGTTCGGTTCAGGCGTCAGAACTGCCATTTCTTTGCAGCAGATCTTTGTTTGTGTGCAAAAGAGAAATTCCTGCTGCTGTTTTGACTCCTTTACACATTTCATAAGCTCTTTGAAAGTTCTCAGCTGGTAAAAATACCACCATATGTACGCACAAACTGTACAACAAGCACATTTAGCCCAGCGCACAGCATTGTTTTAGATGTTTGGTAAGTTCCATCTCAAATATACGTCATAAAATCGGTCCAATTTGGTTGTGACTTATCCTTATTTCTTTTGTTTCGTATCTTTAGGTTCGGTGTTAAAAATGACAGTGTGAATGCTAAGCGAACCAGGACTAAATCTATCATTTTATACATAAGCGCACCAAGAGAACAGAACTACAAGTGTGAACACACCATAAGGAAATTTCTGGGAAATTTAAGAAAAGAACAAGTTTGTCCAGAAAGGTTACACTAAGACTTGAGAGTTCAATTTTCCTTCATTTTTATAGGGACTATTCAGGTGGATGAATGGCCACATGTATCATATGGCTATAATTACAGGCCAAACAAGACTCCAGTGAATAAACATGCCACATCATGGCACTGGACAACCAGACACGCAGGCAACATCAGGAGAAAGTGATTGTGTACTATCAGGAGTATGCTAAGAAGAGAGTGTCACTAGTAGAAGCATGTGTTGTTTCTCCTTGGAGCTGTCAGCGCTGCTGCAATCTCTCGCTCTGGCAGACATCAACTCCATACAACAGAACAACAGCCTCACCAGGAATGCACTTCAAAATCTACAGAGAAGTTCGTTTGGTGTCTTACTTTCAAATCAGATCAAATCATAGGTCACCCAAAAAGGAAAATTCCCTCATGTTATTCCAAAAATTGAAGTCTGACGAATGACCATTGTAATGATTCAATGATTGCACTAGGCAAGATATGAAATAACACTTGCTTACACATACAGTTTTTAATAAATCAGACAATGCATATCAGAAATTATGAAGCTTTTTCCACTTACAATTTTTTTTCTCACAATTGTGAATTTATATCTCGGAATTGTAAGTTATAAACTCATAATTGCCAGTTTACATCTTTACACTTTTTTCTCGGAATTGTGTTTACATTTCACAATTCTGTTTTTTGTTTCTGCCACGGATTAAAAAAATTAAAAAAGTAATTGTGACTTTTTATCTCAGAACTCTGACTTTTTTCTTGGAATTGTGAGTTTACATTTCTCAGTTCTGTTTTTTTTCCGACATAGAATAAAAAAATAAAAAAAGGTAACAGACTTTTATCTCACAATTCTGACTTTCAAAATTGTGAGTTTATATAATCGCAACTGCAAGTTATAAACTCATAATTGCCAGATTATCTCTCGCAATTCTGACTTTTTTCTCGGAATTGCAAGTTTACATTTCGCGATTCTGTTATTTTGTTTCTGCCATGGAATAAAAAACTAAAAAAGGTAATTGAGACCTTTTCTCATAATTCTGACTGATTTATCGCGATAAAATCGCACGCGATTTGGCAAAGGCTGCGATTATTTAATGCGCAGCTTGTCAGAGCTTAACAGCTCTGTGATCAGTAGTAAATGCTTCTCCATCTGAAAGCCAGAGGGCGCTCTTGCGCATAATTGCACTAAGAATCGCGTTTAAGTGATAATTGCGTTCAAGTTCAACGTTATTTTTCGTATCATGCAATAAATCGTGCAGCACTGTTCTGACTTTTAATCTTACAACTGTGAGTTTATTTCTTGCAACTGCAAGTTATAAACTCGTAATTGCCAGATTACATCTTGCAATCCTGATTTTTTTCTTATTGCAAGTTTACATTTCGCAATTCTGTTTTTTGTTTCTGCCACGGAATAAAAAAAATAAAAAAGTAACTGTGACTTTTTATCTCACAATTCTGACTTGTTTTCTCACAATTGTGAGTTTATATAATCACAACTGCAAATTATAAACCCGTAATTGCCAGATTATATCTCGCAATTTGGACTTTTTTCTTGAATTGAGTTTACATTTCTCAATTCTGTTTCCGACATTCCGAGACTTTTTATCTCACTTTCCTCACAAATAAATTTATATATCGCAACTGCAATTATAAACTTGGAATTGCCAGATTATCTTGCAATTCTGACTTTTTTCTCGGAATTGTGTTTACATTTCACAATTCTGTTTTTTGTTTCTATTAAAAAAATAAAAAAAGTAATTGTGACTTTTTATCTCACAATTCTGACTTGTTTTCTCACAGTCGTGAGTTTATATCTCACAATTTGGACTTTTCGTCTCAGTTAACATCGCAATTGCGAGTTAACACCTTGCAAAAAAAAGACAAAAAAAAAATCTCAGAATTGTGAGATAAAAAGTCGCAATAACCGTTTTTTATTCCGTGGTGGAAACAAGCTTCCATAGACATGGCAGCACATTTTGGTTGCATTTTATTAACCCCTTGTTTGTATTTGATCACCATGCAGCTTTTTTGATTGTCATGCACAAGTTCAATGAGATTTTTTTTTTTTTAGTGAATAACAACTTACATTTTTGTCTGTTCCTGTTCATAAGGCTATTTTTATGGTGCTTTTTTGTTCTTTTTTGGAGCTTGACAGCCCCTGATCCTATATGCTTTTGTTGTATGGAGTAGAGCAGTGTGAACATTCTTAAAAACACTTCCTTTTGGGATCCACTTTATATTAAGTGTCTTTGTTACTATGTAACAAAGACCTTAGCCTTAGTCCCTAACCTTAGCCGTGTTTTGCAATACAACATAATTAGTACCTAACATTTTTATTTTATTTTATGTAAGTACATAATTGTTAAAGACAACAAATATAAAGTGGGACCTCTTTTCGTGTTCCACAGAATAAAAAAATGAAAACAAAAACTATATGGGTTTGGAATAACATGCAGGTGAGTGAATGAGAGAATTTAATTTCTTTAGAAGTGCTGTTAAACGTCATAAAATCATTTATTGTATATTAATCCCAATGGCCAAGTACAAAGTTACAAGGTCTTCAGCAATTAATGTGTGCATGTCCTAAAATTAGCATTACAGTAGATAAATACATCAAGAGGTATCAAACAAACTACATCAGAAGAACAGACATGTGTTCACATTGATCATGTTCAGGCCTGTATCAGCTGTTTTATCCTTTTGATCAGGGTGATTGACCTGTATCAATATTGTATTTTAAAGGACAAACCCTTTCGTCCCACTCTGACGGATCACATATCGCAAATGAGGACGGATTTCGGACGGAAGTCGCGCTGAGGTCCGTTATATCTGCTGTAATAGACAAATCTGCACTGCCGTACCCATATGGGACGCTAACTAAACTACTTCCAATAATGACAGCCGTAAGAATGAATTTGTAATCGAAAATCATACACGTAGCAGTCTTACCTTCAGTACCAGAAACGATTACAACCGTCGCTACGCGTCCATATCAGAAGTGGCGCGTCCGGCTCGTATATTAAAGATCCAGGCTACGGTGAATGACGCGTATGTTTATTGGTGACACTTCACTCCGCACGCCGCCGTTGACGACAGACTGAAGCCCCGCCCACTGACATTCCGTTGCTTCCGGAAAGACACTGCGCTTCCTCTGAACGCAACGCTCGAGGCAGGACATTGGTCCTGCTTATAATAAGCTGCTAAGCACAAGAAACACATGTGTCTTTCGTTAAAGTGTTGGGATTAGCATTTATAAAAGTGTAAAAAGTTAAACGCATATGGAACATTTTAAAAAAGAACTTGTACACTGACAAACTGTAAGAAAAGAAAAAGAAAATCACTGCAGTCTCGAATTACTTAGCCCTAAATTTTAATTTTATAATATCATATTATTTTATGTTATTATTACATTTAATCCAAGCTTAAATTTAACATCTTTTATTCAGTAACCATATGCATATGCCTGTTTTTAGCTATTTGTATAATCTAAATAATAACAATAATAGTAAATAATAACACCACAAAAAAAAGAACAATAATAACAACAATTCTTCATACTTTTTTGAAATTTAAAAATAAAAAGGGAAAAATATTACTATGATCTATAGATTCAATTCAATACAATTCAATTCAAGCTTTTATTGTCATTGCATCGGAATGCAATGAAATTTCAGAGACTACACACAGAGGTGCTACAATATGATAACCACATACACATAAACCACAATAACCTAATCAAAATCCATGTAAAAAAAAAAAAAATAAAATAAAATAAAAAAACCTTAATGATGCAGGTAAGACAATAAAGTGCAGTTCTAAGTACAAAAATTATTGCACAGTCCACAAGGATTAACCTAAATAAATAAATAGTGCACAGCATCCCTTAGTTCAGGGACTGGATAGCTCTTGGATAAAAACTATTTGAAAATCTGGCCGTGCATGTTTTGATTGACTTGTATCGCCTTCCCGAAGGTAGGAGGGAAAACAGGGTGAGAAGAGTCCTTAACAATGTTTTTTGCTCTGGATAGGTACCGAGTGTTTGCAATGTCCTGTAGTAAGGGGAGAGGGCAGCCAGTGATGTTCTGCGCAGTGTTTATGAGCTTTTTTGTCAGCTCCTGAACAGCCCCCATACCACACCGTAAGGCAGTATGTTAAAACACTCTCTATGGCAGAGCGGTAGAAGGCCACCAGTACTTTTTGATACAGACGGTTTTTCTTTAGGACTCGCAGGAAGTGCAGACGCTGCTGCTGTGCCTTTTTAACAACCGCTGTTGTATTTGTGGACCAGGAGAAACTGTCAGATAGATAGATTCCCAGAAATTTAAAACTGCGAACTCTTTCCACATAGTCTCCATTTATAATGATGGGAAGGGGTTCAGCTTTGCACTTCCTAAAGTCCACAATGAGTTCTTTAGTTTTTCTTGTGTTTAACACCAGGTTGTTTTCCTGACCTCGTCACAATAGGCAGATTCATCACTTCCAGAAATGAGTCCAATCACTGTGGTGTCATCTGTAAATTTTATAATGTGACTGGAGGAGTGTGTGGAGGTGCAGTCATAGGTATAAAGGCAGTAGAGTAGTGGGCTCAGCACGCATCCCTGTGGTGAACCGGTGCTGAGAGTGAGAGTGGAGGAATGGTGAAGACCGAGCCTAACACACTGAGGGCGGTTAGTGAGAAAGTCCATAATGGAGATAGTCCAGGTACAAAGGTGAGCAGAAAGGCCCAGGTTCCTGATAAGAGTGTCCGGTATGATGCTATTGAACGCAGAACTGTAATCGATGAAGAGCATCCGGATGTATGTACCTCTGTGTTCCAGGTGCTCCAGAGCCTTGTGGAGTGCTGTAGCAATGGCATCCTCTGTAGACCTGTTGACCCTATAAGCAAAGTGATAGGGGTCAAAAGTGGGAGGGAGGCTGGCTTTAATGTGCCTCAAAACCAGTCTCTCTAGGCACTTTGCAACAACAGAAGTAAGTGCAATTGTCTGTAGTCATTTAAACTGTCTGCAGCCGGCTTCTTAGGGACGGGAATGATAATGGCTGATTTAAGGCAGGCTGGTACGATGGCTTGAGACAGGGACAGATTAAAAATGTCTGTAAGACAGCAGCATGTTCATAGGCACAGGCCTTGAGTACCTTTCCAAGCACTCCATCAGGGCCCGCAGCCTTTCTTGGATTTACTGACCTGAACACCTGTCTCACCTCATATTCCTGTACAGTCAGTGTCTGGGTGCCTGTAACAGGAAGAGATGTACGTTGGAGTGGAGACTTCATTTCAAAATGTGCAAAGAAACAGTTTAGCTCCTCTGCCAGTGATGCGCTGGTGTTACAGCCAGTGGTGGCACTGCATTTGAAGTTCGTAATGTGCTGCATTCCCTGCCACACCCGCCTTGTGTTGTTGCCAGTAAAATGTTCCTCTATGTTCCTCTTGTAGGCCAGCTTAGCATTTTTGAAGCCTCTTTTTAGGTTAGCTCTCGCAACACTGTAAAGAGCCCTGTCACCTGATTTAAAGGCCATATCACGGGTTCTGAGGAGAGTCTAGACTTCTGACGTCATCCAGGGTTTCTGGTTTGGAAAAACCCAGATGCGCTTCTCCTCAGTGACAATGTCAGTACAGCTGGCAATGTAGAACAGAACAGTTTGTGTATATTCGGCCACATCCTGGTGTTTAAATAAGTCCCATTTAGTCCTAGCAAAGCAGTCTTGTAGTTGGAATAGTGCTCCCTCTGGCCAGGTTTTGATGGTTTTAGTAGTTGGATTCATCCGTTTCCTGAGGGTAGTATAGGCTGGGACAAGGAACAGTGAGACATGGTCAGATAGACCCAGATGCGGGAGAGGCACAGCTCTATAGCCATGCCTAATATTAGAATACACACGATCAAGTGTGTTACTTCCTCTGGTGGCACATTGTGAAAATTTTGGAAGGACAGACTTTAGACATGCCTGGTTGAAGTCACCAGCTATGATATGAACTCCATCCGTTCCCTCTGGTGTTTACTAATAATACTGTGCAAGAGTCATGGGAAATGCTTATTATTCTGATTATTTCATCACTGTCACACAACAATAAAAGCATTGAGAACATTTAATAAACATAAACATTTATTTCAAACAAAAGTGACATTTAAATTACAATGTACAGGAGAAACATGCTGAGCATTTTTACATTTATGCATTTGGAAGACTTTTACCCAAAGCAATTGCCATTTAAAATATCCAAAGCACAGATCATTTACACAGCAGAATTACAGCAGAGATTTCTCATCAGCTCCACTGTACGGTGAACATGGCTGTCATGGGTAAGTCCAGTCCAGGCACTGTAAGAACCTGCGACACACACACATACACAAATCAACAATTTTATGAAAGTATTTTATTTTCAACATATTTTAATGACTCATAAGGACCCTTGTCACATTTCCTCAGAAGCAGAAGTGGTCAAAGTTGGGTAAACTTAGTGGAAATTAAAAGGGAAACAACAGTAAATATAAATTTTTGTATTACATTTGCTCCAACATAAAAAAAAACAAAAAAAAAACAGGATAACGTTTCCACAACTTTCCAAAAGAGGGAAATATAGAGAGACTTATTAGAGCAGTCAGAAGAGAGAATGATTTGCCATCACTCCCTCAGTCGTTGTATTTGAAAAACCCTTGCTGAAGTGTTAAAGGAGCTATATAGAGAATTCAGAAACTTAAAGTTATTAGTGACACCGGTGGCCGTTAAGTGAACTGCAGACAGCAAATTATTGTAAAGTACGAGACTGAAAATGATTCAATGCCCCGATATATATACTCATGAAGATTTTTTCCGTCCATTGCTTAGAAGTAAAAAAAAGTTTTAGGAAATACATTTGCAGCACGATATACTGTTAATGAACATCCAGACACCATCCACGCTGCCGACAGCGACATTTAGATTAATATATAAATATGTGCTGCGAGCTTTGCACTCAATAATAAAAAAAAACATAAAAAAACAGCGGTGAGAAAGCGGCAGTTAAGAAAGCATCTGATCGTAGCCAGGGGCAATTCTAAGATTTCAGTATTGGGGGGGCTTGGCCCCCAACGAGGGTATGATTTAAAAAAAATAATAATTACATTGTTTGTATACTAGGCATGAACAAGATTCTACACTACATACCAAGTCAATCCCTGAATATTGAATTAATTTTTGATCGTTTTAAATAACCAGCTAATATTCATTAATATTCATTAGACAAACTTTATGTTACTGTAATTGTCTAGATTGGCAATATGTGGGTAAAATATTTTTTAAAAATCTTTTTTTGTATGCAATGTTTTAAACACTATTATTTTTTAACTACATTTGTGCAGTAAAATTAACTTAGATCTACATTTATCATTTTCATTCATGGAGATAACATGTGCCATGCTTTAGTGGAGGATTTCTGTCACCTGGTAGAAAACAAACACTCTTTTAACATGAAAATTACATGAAATTACCACTATAACCAGTAGATGGCTGCAGAGGACCACTCATTAGCTCATCTGCCATCTCAGCTCCCCTTAGTTGTTCTTTTCACGTGTTTTACTTTTGGATGTATCATAAAATTAATATTATAACAAATTTTAGCAATTTTATTGTACTGAAGTATGAAGGATAGCAAGAGTAAGAAAAGTTACAAAGTCTCATGCCATTTAGATGAAAGGAATTTCACTAAATAAATAAATAAGCCCAGATTTTACAGTGGATGGGAAACTGTCTTAAATCACCCCTGCATCATATTATGTAAACAGCATTTATGACAGAGAACTACGCAGATGCAGATATCATGACAATCTATCAATAAATGTACACACGATGTCCTCTGCTTTTGTTGCTTGTGCTGCTACTGACTGAAAAGCATGCTGAATAACGCAGACTAAAATACGGGGATGAGCCGAAGCCTGTCGCCGGTTTCATATGAGTTTTAAAGGAGACTGAGGCGATCCTGTATTAGTGTACATATTATGGAGTTAATCACAAATTTTTAGGCGGGCTAAAGCCCTCCTAAATTGAGCCTAGTGACGCCCCCGATCGTAGCAATGTGGATATGTTTGCACAAGCTCTGCAATTCACTAGCTATTCAAATTATGATAGTTTGATTATAAAGTATATTTGAGACTATAGATCTGGCTGAAATGTGACACTATAGTTTGAAATAATTCCTTTTCTTTGCATGACACATTGACATTACAGTACAGAATCATGTGAATGGAAGAGAGGTTCTGTTCACTACAAGTTGTTCACACATTGGCAATAAAAAAGCGATTAATGCATAAAGATTCTTATATTTAGCCCCTTTAATTTGTTTTTTTGTCATTTATTGCCGAGGTAATATAACACAAAATAGGGCTATAGAATTATAAATGTATATTACATTTAAAAAAATGGAAATATGAAAAACTTTACAAGATTTGTGATGATAACTGTGGAAATGTGCCATTAAAATTAAAGGTCCATTAAAATTAAATATGAAATACATATTAATCACCATCATATGTACATACTAACTGGAGTAGAAGTAAACCAAAATATGTAGACTAACACAAATCTACACCTCAGATGTTGATGCATACCTTGGTGTCTGGGCTGTACGAGAAGTCATGAACCTTTTGTCCATTGGCCCACACTTCTGTAGGTCGAGTCTGAACTCCGAAAACACGTACTTCCCCGAGGACCAAACGATCGAGAGATTTGTTTAATTTGACTGGCTTACCAACCACATAAGACTACAGGGGAATAAAATATCAAATAAATAATAGATTACATTTCAAATGAATGCACATGATCATATCTTTTGAGTATTCTGCTATAATCCATTTGTATGTTGAATTTCAGCTGGTGTTCTAGCTGTCTTCATTTTTATAAATTGCACATAGAGCTGTTGATAGCAATAACAACCCTTGCTGTTTTTTCAATTTTACTGCCTGCTGAAGCAATTCATTTTGGACTGCTCCAACACAGAATAACAATGGGAAACAGATGTTAAATCGAAAAATCCTCATCCAAACCATTCAATTCAACAAGCAAGCAAAATTCACCCTATTTCGTACCTCTTCAGCAAAGAAGAGAACATATGAATAATTTCCCTGCTCAAAAGTGTCCAAACTTTCCCCATCATCCCAGAAAAGATCCCCTTTGGCCCAATTTTCTGCAGACAGTGCCACGATCAGAGTGAAAGGGTTTCTGCGAGATGCTGTAGTCGTCAATGCGGGAACCTGGGATATGAATAAGAAACAGCAAAAGTTCACTTGCTACACAGCAGAAATTAGATAATATTATTGTTAGATCTAGTCTTTACAGCACCTGCTGCGGGATGATGCTCCCCTCTCTGACATGAATGTTAATAGTGTCCAAAGGGGCAGAGAACAGAATGTATTGCCCTTTACTGTAATATGCTCGCCCCTATAAGAAAACACAGAGGATTCAGTCTCGTTTACCTTTAAGGCATCATATCATATGCCTTTGAATTACAATGTACCATAATAACTTTGTAAACCTATCACAATGTGAAGCAGGCTATACAAAAAAATATTGAAGGTGTTTAGTTAGAAGGTAAAACAGCCCAGTATTAAAAATATTTTGTACTAACAAAATATAGTGAGGTATACTTTGGGCTTTCAGCATCATGATCCTTCAGAAATCATACTAATATGATGATTTGATGCTTAAGAAACATTTCATATTGATATCAATGTTGAAAACAGTTGTGCACCTTTGCCATCACAGGAATAAATGACATTTAAAAATATATAAATAATAGAAAACCTTTCTTTTAAATTGTAATAATATTTCACAATATTACTATTTTTACTGTATTTTTGACCCAATAAATGCATCCTTCATGAGACTTCTTTCAAAAACATAAAAAAATATGAACTTTCCCAAACTTTTGACTGGTAGTGTATGTAGGGTATAGTATAAGATGAAGGATTACATTGTGCAGACTGTACCAAGTCCCCAGGGGGAGATAAGCCGTCACCTCCACTGCTCCCTGTTCCAGAACCGGACTGATAAGCAGTGAGCTCCCCCACAGGAACTGCCTGTCAATGGTCTGGCAATTTGGATCAGTGGGGAACCTGAAAGAAATGAGCAATCTCAGAAAAGAGATCATCGCTGAGCTCAGATAAAGAGATATTGAGCTGGAATGAGTGTGTGTACTCAAGGAAGAGGGAACGAGCCACAGTGCTGGCAGAGGTGTGTGCATGATGGAAGAGTGTGTAGAGGAAGGGCAGGAGAGAATATCGCAGTGTAGTCGCAGTCCTCATGGCATCTTGGGCTTGCTGGCTAAATACATATGGCTCTTGGGGCTGGAAATATGAAATGTGAGAAGAAATATTCATATATATATATATAAATATTAGAGGTGTAATGGTACACAAACATGATGGTTCGGTACACACCTCAGTATTGAAGTCACGTTCGGCACAGCAGGGGGGAGAAAACTAAACATAAAATTGCTTCTTTTTTCTTCTTTTTTATTAAACAGTGGTTTATTGAACAAATTGTGTCTCTCTCTTTAAATAAATTCAATTATATTTAACATTTTCTTAAGGATAAAAAAATCTATCTCAGCTAATGCTGTAAACTTTAAAGGGAGCCATTTCTTACACATTACTATAATATTAAAGGTTACAATTAACAACAGAGCCCAAACTATTAAATTCAGTTGCTATTTATTTTTAGATATAATGATCAACACTCAAAAAAATCATGTAAAGTGCACATAAGGCAGGTTTTGCATTAACTTCTAAATCTAATTATAAAATTATTTTTCAATTATTTTTCTACTCCAATTCATTTTTGAAATATGATCATTTATACAGTTACTGACATAACTTGTTTTCAAGATACATTTACAGTATTTAAACATGTATTAAATAATTAGGACATTACTAACAGGTAAAGTAAATATAATTAATATATAAGCTAATATAGTGCATATATTTAGTGAAATGCTCCCCTCTGGAGTTTATTTCTGTAGTGAACTAACATAATGTGGACACTAAATGACTTTCCTGAGGTAAATGTAATGCTACGTGAGATATAGAGCCCAAAGTATACCTCACTTTTTACGCATACGCAATGGTCAGTGTACAGTGTGATTGACACGAATATCGTCATCAGATCCTATAAGCGCACCACCGGATTTTTGTAACAGCGCATTTAAATTTTTTTGCAGTAATTAGTTTATCCACAAGGTGGCAACCGTGCCCTAGGGGTGTCGATTCACAAGGTAGTTGAAGAAAACCTGCATAAACAGAACAGACTGGAACACATGCAAGCTACAGCGACATTGGAGGTCTACATAGACGAGAGATTGTGCGAAGAGGTTAGAAAGTACCCTCATTTGTACAACTCTAGCATGAAAGCATACAAAGATATTTACATGTACTTGTAACTCGTGGCGAGAGATTGCTCAAAACTGCACGTGTCGAGCACCCGTGTATGCATGCGAGTCAAATGAGGTATACTTTGCAAGGCTGTGCGTTTGATTGTGCGCGTACACAAACGAAGTATACCCAGGGCTTTATTCTCAAGCTGTTTTATTTGCCTTTCCACGGTTGAAACACTGGTTGAGAGAGTTGCATTACTGCACGCGCCTCCTTCTGGACTGGAGTGTGGATCGCCCGTGACTGACTGTATTCGTCGTCAGACTGTATGCACCGAACCGTGACGTCCGTACTGTGAAGGTTCGGGATGAATACATGCACTGTTACACCCCTAATATATATATATATATGTGATGACTCTAAACTGTTGATCGATATCTCACAGCATTGGGTTTGTCGTTATGATTTCTCATAAAAGGGTAAAAGGCTCCGAGTTGTGTCCAGCGCACACACAGCTCTTCGGTAGTGTCTCCACCAAATCCACATACATCAGCTCCCACTAATGGAACGCCATAGAGTCCAAACAGGAGCACAGCTGATACAGACAAACAAACACAGCAATAAACCAACAATTGGGACAAAACATGCTTTGCAAGTATTAGCAACAAAAAAAAAAAATGTGAATGTTAGAACATCTCTAGACAGAGTATGTGGACGTACGTTAACATTTGCGGATGTTGGCAAGCACTTGTAGGGCCAGGACTAAGCAAAACTTATTTGAAACCATATTTCATCATATGTTTATAATTTTTCTTTCTCACCAGGTATTGAAAAGCGCAGTTGCTCCCAGTCACTCTGCACGTCTCCTGTCCAGTGTGCAGAGAAACGGCCCAGTCCTGGAAAAGATGACCGGGATAGGACAAATGGACGAGTGCCCTTTACTTTCAACAATGCCCTGAAATACAAATGAGTGAAAAGTTGGTAATAATGTCAAACCATATCAAATAGAGCTGTTCACCAATGAACTTTCTCCCTATGTCATGTGAGATATTTACAGTTTGTATAAACTGAAGAAGCATTTCTCTGACCTGTGGGTGGCGATGGCCTCGGTCAGCCCGTAGAGATTGTGCAGATTGTAATGATTGGACAGATACTGCTGGGCGGACATACACAAAGTTCCTGAGTTTAACTGACATCCAATCACACCTGTAAACCCAGACAGATCTCTTCATGCAGGTCACATAAAATCAGTAATAGTCATTTTACAAGAGTATATTAAGACTTTACTGTTCTGACCTGGTGTATAAGGTGGTTTCTCCAAGTCAGAGTCAGGACATCCATCCACAGATCCCTGGACAAAATTTGATGGCTCATTCATGTCCTGTGAGCAGAATTTCAAAGACATTTAGAACTTATTTATAAAGGCCCGATCACACCAAGAATGATAACTATAAAGATATAGTTCTAAAAATCATTCTAAATATTAAATAATAGCAGAGTTTACAGCACAGCTATAATAACAACACGTATTCCAAACAATATTGTTGCAATCACTTTCAGAATGATTTTTTTTTCCAGCTGATGAATGATAAAAACATCGACAGCCAATCAGAATCTATTCTGATGTAAAGCGCTTGAACATGTAAAGCGGCTGAAGACAAAATGCAGCGCGTGCTTATTGAAAAACAACATGAAAACAACATTATTCATGATTTAAAGGAAAAAAAATACATTGTAGGTAAAGAGTGTGGCCCCTTTTAAATTCATACATTCATGTTTTGTTGCCTTTTTAAAATACCCTTTGTATGTTTATTTATAGTTTACTCTATTAGTACTTACTATCCAGAGTCCATCCACAGGTACCATGTTGTGAAAGACTCTGATACAGTCCATCCACCAGTCCTGTGTTGTAGGATTGGTGAAATCTGGGAATGCAGTTGGACCTGGCCAAACCTGGTTATAAATACATGCAAAATCTTTATACTCCCCTCCATATCCCATCATGACTATAATACTACTAATAACACAGTGGTGCAGAAAGAAAATACATCTTGTAAATTACATTATCATGACTAACTTTTAGTGAGGTTAATATTTCATGTGTGACACTAAACCTTCCCAATTAGGATCTGTCCAGTGGAGTTGGTGATGAACACTCCCCTCTTCAACCCATCATCAAAGGGTTTGTATGAACCAGGAGGACTCGTGCTGCTGATGCCTGGATCCTAACACAAGACCACATGCTATTCACTGTGACTAATATATATATATATATATATATATATATATATAAGATATTGATACCACTAACACACAAGCATCACACAAGCAAGTGCAAACAATGCAAGATGAAAGAGTTTCCATCACAGAATATCATCCACGTACCAGAATGAGCACATACTTCATGCCCAGCTGATGGAACTCTTCAACCATTTGGGGAAGATCTCCAAACCGTTGTGGATCAAAAGTGAAGACTCTTCTTTGGTCCGCATAATCAAGGTCATTCCACTGTACATCCTACAGAAGTGAATTGAATGTTATTAAGGAAAACTTGGTCAAAGAATATTGTCTCTTTCTCTATACAGTATAGAATGGCATACTACTATACTACTTTACATTTTTTACAGTATGTGCAGTATACTATAACTATACTCTGTTATAATTTATACAGCGTGTGCATAATTATTACGCAAATCGATATTCTGCAATTAATCTGTGTCTTTTCTTCTCCAGCTGTTTTTTGTGACCCTCCTGTCCCAATAAGCATTTCTTGTCCAATGGTCACACCTTAATTTTGCAATTTCTATAGTATTGCATCCTTCTCATGGGCATTTAATCATTTTACCTTTTACCTGTAAAAGACAACCTGGTTAATAATTATGCACATCTGAATATAAGACAATTTTTAGAGATGATAACTGGGAGGCAATGTTATGTGACAACAATATAGGATACTACAGTTTTTGTTACTAGTACTTTTTAAAATATAGCCAGTGAGCACAGAGTATATACCAGTAGTTCTCAAACCTTTTTGACTCCAAGGCCCCCCATTGTCCACAACATTGTCACAGGCGCTGCGTAATATCATTGCGCCTGCTGCACCCATGGTATGGCAGCAAACTTCCTTGATTATTAAGCCGGAATGAAAGTATAGTTCCTAGCCATATCGGCCTAGAAAATCGCAACTTTTCATTTTCCGTCGGTCTTAGTACACAATGTAACTACAGAAGAGTCAAGTTTTAAATAGGAAAAATATCGAAACTCTTTGGTCATTTTTGAGCGAGATGCTAACGGTCTAATCAGATTCAATGAACTATGCTAAGCTATGCTAAAAGTGGTACCGCCAGACCCGGAGATCGGCTGAATGGATTCGAAAACGGTAAACCTCAACTGTTTAACTCTAGGGGAGTTGGAAAATGAGCCTATTTTCAAAAAAAGTGGAGTGTTCCTTTAAGATTGTATTAATTTCCCAGTCTAGAAATCACACTATTAAAATGAAAATTTAAATCATTTTAACAGCTAATCTTGAAGTCCACTTGGAAGTTTTCTGAGGCCCCCCGGTTGAGAAGCACTGGTATATACTGTTCAGTATGCAGTATGTTACTTCCAAACACAGCCATTACTTATTCTATTTACATACTAGAGGGATCTTGGCCTGGCGCATGAGCTGTACCACTGTTCTTGTGATGTTGGTGGATGTATAACCCCAGCGACAGAGGTGGAAGCCCAGTGACCAGTAGGGTGGCATCATAGGGTAACCTCAAAGATATAACACAATAAGTTGAATTGTGGGTAAACTACAAATCTAATACAGTGGGCTGTCTATTGTTAAATACCTATAACCTCATGGTACTGCTGTATCACACTCTGAGGACTAGGGCCTAAGAAGATGTAGAAGTCCAGTATTCCTCCAACGGTCACCCATGTTAATGCTGGAGCGGGCTGCATTAACACTTCTACAATTGGCATATTTGAAGACTTTTAGTGATATCAATAAATGAGACCCATAAAGAAGCCAATTTAGACAACAAAACGCTGTACCCATTGCATTGCTGTTGAGAAGGAAGACTCCATGTGCCTGTCCATCACCTTCTTGGACTAGGAAGAAAGGGTGGGAGCCATACAGGTTGGCACTTCTCTACAAAGGGCCATATAAAATATTAAATACAGCTGTGAATAGAAGGGAAGTTAAAGAAGAATGTGAAATGATGTGAAGGCCTTACATGTGGTGCCATGTCTCTGTTCCATAATGAAACAGAGCTCCAGTTGAGGTCCAGCGTGATGGGGGTGTAATGTTCACCCAGTCCAGATATCACAGAGGAAGCCATGCTGGTGGAGAGCTGTAGATACTGATCTGCAAACAGGAGGGGGCCTATTGTAGTATTCAGGCTAGGGGAAAAAAATACAATACATTTGTGCAATGTAAAGAAAAAGATCAGACATTTGGTTGAATGACTTTTCAGGACCTGTCCCAAAACTGTGTCAAATAACACAATTTTTTACCATACAGTATTGTGTTGACAAAACAAAAGTACCGACTTCAATACCAAGTCGGTATTGAAATTTTAAAAATGTGACAATACAAGCATTTCCCCCTAGCATTTTGAGCGCTGTTGAGCGGATTCTTAAACACCTCTGATTGGTCATTGTGTTCACACGCTCAACAGATATGTCTCTGATTGGTCATTGTGTTCACACGCTCAACAGATATGTCTCTGATTGGCCATTGTGTTCACACGCTCAACAGATATGTCTCTGATTGGCCATTGTGTTCACGCGCTCAACAGATATGTCTCTGATTGGCCATTGTGTTCACGTGATCAACAGATATGTCTCTGATTAGTCATTGTGTTCACACGCTCAACAGATATGTCTCTAATTGGTCATTGTGTTCATGTGCTCAACAAATATGTCTGTGATTGGCTAAAATGATCAACGCTTCAAAAACATGTTGAAAATAGACATCTTTGACGTTTGAAAGCAGGCGTCTGTCTAAGAGCGTCATGGATGTCTATTTACAACATGTTTTTGAAGCGTTGAACATTGTAGCCAATCACAGACATATCTGTTGAGAGTGCGAACACAATGGCCAATCAGAGGTGTTTATGAATCCTCTCAACAGCACTCAAAGCATCACGTTTTTAAAATTTCACTACCGACTTGGTACCAAAGTCGGTTCTTTTGACAACACTACCATACAGATCTGTGGCCTGTCATTGACACTCCAGCCAGAAACAGAAGATGCACAATATAAGCAGAAAACATACAAAACAAAAAAAGAAAAAAAGGAAGTACACTTACAGAACACGGCCATTGGATTTTCGCCGTACAGTAAACCCAAATGGATCTGGTTGGAAGTCAACATCATAGAGGGGGTTTTGTCTGTCCTTGTGACCCCTGGATTGGGACATCACAAAGGGGACCTCATATCGTGGAGATGCTGGATCCTTCAGCTGTGGTAAAGTGAAGTCAGCAAGATAAAGTAAGATTAGGTCATCTAAAGGCTGGAATACACTACATGGCTTTTAGAAATCTGATGCAAGAGTTTATATTTCCCAGAATTCAAGGGCAGATCATGTGTGATCACTGTGTTAAATTTCTCCAAAAATTACAATATCTGATTTATAACTGTATGATTTGTAATTGAAAAGACTGAAAGAATTGCTCACAGTGAGGTGAAGACGACCCAAAGACTCGGCCATCACATCTAGCTGCAATGTGGGAATGTCCCGGGGCAGGTATGAGGGTGCAGAACGGGTCAGCATGGCTCTTTGGCCCCTCTCTGTGGGTAACAAGGGCCCCATTTGGTAGCCTGGGTAACGGACTCGGTAGAAACACCATGGTGGTCCTCTTAATCCAGATTGAGGTAGAGGCACATAGCAGCATCCTCTGCCCTCACAATCGGCTCGACTCAAAGATCTATCATGGCCACAGTCGATGCGGCTCTCCACAGCTATACTACACTGATCTCCAACAGAACTAGTGTGAGTCCTGGGATCAGCAGATAAATTAAGATTATTGCTGAAGTTCTTCTGGGATTGAACGCTCCTGTGTGAGATATCTGAACTATGTCGCCATTCTTCTGAAAAGGCTAATGAAACATTCTTGTCCTTGTGCACCAGGATATGAAGAACAGAAGTCAGAAATATTAAGGTCAATAGTGCAAATGTGTGCAGGAGTCCACCACCAATTCTGGCCATTTAAAGGGGTTAGTTTGGCTCTTCTTGCATTAAACACGAGTTTGCCAAGCTAGAAATTGTAAAATAAATGTAAAAGAGTAAAACAAAAATGCAAGTAAGACATTTGCTGTCAACACATAAATCAGCTCTTGTTCAAATCAGACGAGAAAATGACGCATGCGCAGGTGCGCACTAACAAGACTACAAATGACGAGTTTACAAATTCTTTAAGTTTATTCAGACTTGCTTTTAAAGAAGCATATGGGAATCTTAATTATATATTACTGCACCTGTAACTGCAAGCGCTTAGTAAATAATATTTTTAAGTATCGTGTAATTTTTTAACTTTGACTCACTCATGCATTTTATTAGCTTAAAAACGTTTATCGGCGTAAATCTCTCTGGGCGCAGCCATGTTTCAATGACGTCACGCGCCTGGATCTCGGCAAAATTTATTTTATTCTTTAGTTTATTCCTCTTCTTGTTTTTATTTCCTGCCTTTGTGAGTTTGTGAATTAATTTATATTGTTCAATAATATGAGCGCATTTGTTGCATATTGAATGTGTATTTTGCACTGCTTAAAGTTGTTCGGAAAAGTTTAATAAACAAAAAGTAAAAAAAGGGCAAATATTCAAGAGAAAACAAAACAGACTAAGACCAATTTGCATGAACAAGTGCGTAGACATACAAATTAAATACGAAACAAAAAATAAAAAAACTAAGAAATTATTAAGGGTTTATATAAAATAATGAGTCTGCAGATAATACAATTTAATTGCTACAAGAAAAAAAAACAGTATTTTAAAGAATCAGCATAATGAGAGTAGTACGTTTCCAAGCTGAAACAAACACCGCATAAATGCTACCATTTCAAATATTTTTGTTTACTACAAAATCCCTCGCAGATTCAGTTTATTTGAAACTGGCCACAGTGTTGCATGACTAAACTCGTCGTCATTTCCTCGTTGTAGCGCTCGTCCTGCGGAAGTATTTGAAAGTGCCATTGCGCGAGACTAGCGCGAGCTCCACGCTGCACAAGCTGATCAATAGGCCTCCGCACGCGGCATGTGTAAGTGAATACGCCTGAGTTCAGTCATTTATAATATCTATATACTGTAATGTACATGGAGTTTAACACAATAATAGTTGTTAACGTGAATTAGATCGAGTATGTTTGCTAGATCATGTACTAAGATTTCTGTATCGTGTATAATGCTATTAATCTGGGATTAGCTAGCCTCTACTTGTTGCCTTAATATATTTGAAGTTTAGCGTGATGTTTTTGTTTTTGTACTGGTCTTATTAGAAGTGTTTTCTATTGCGTATTAATGTGGCCAGTGTCTGAGGTTTTTGAGCTACACTTGCATAGGGTGGAAGACAAGGCCTCGGCATGGTATGCAGTGCATGCATGACCATGTGCATTTCCTGATTCTTCACGCTTTTGTCTTTAACAACTTAATATTGATCAGAAATTAAGTCAGACATCTGATAACAATTTTAGCCAGACATTTTATGCAGTTTTCAAGTATTATTTTATATACTACATGCATTTATAATAGTCTCTATTATATACTACATGCATAGATTAGTTCTTAGATCACAAAATGGAGAAACAATTTGTCATAAAAATGTTAATAGATTGAACGTGAAATATATTATACACGTTGAATAGATTATAAGAGAAACCGAGACTAATAAACCCTTATTTTGGACTAATCATAAGGGGCATACATTTTGAAAACTTTATACAAGCCCGGTTTTTTATGCATAGTATTTTTTTGGAAACTATTGTTTTGTACAGTGTTTTTGTTTAATATAATTGTGTATCTGAATTTATCTTTTATCGCAGATTAACTTAAACATACGCAACCTAGTTTCTTGCAGTATCCATTTTTTGGTTTAACCTTTCTTTAACACAAGTCATAAACAATCATTGATGCTGAGATTAAGCTAAACACAGTTTTGCAGGTTTGAATCACGTGCAGGATGTGGAAAAGGCTTTTAGCTTTGATGCATAGTCATATGCATTGCTATTGTATGTTTATCCATGCCTTCCCATGTCCTCAATAATGTAACAATGCGTAATGTGTCATAGTAGTCGTGGATAAATTGGTCTACAGAAGTTCTAAAACCACAAAAAGTGCAAAAAAAGTTGTTTTGCAGTCATAGGTGTTGCAATTGTTTCGCAGGAGGAAGTATTTTGTGAAGACATGAAGGATCTATAATTACTTGTGTCTTGCGTGGTTTGTCTGCAGGATGGAGTGGCAGCCGGATGAACAAGGCCTCCAGCAGGTCCTGCAGCTCCTGAGAGACTCCCAGTCTCCAAACACAGCCACACAGAGAGCTGTGCAACAGGTATCCTCAACAACTCAGTATTTACTGAACTCAAGGGATCCATGATATATGGGTGGTGTCCATACTGACATTGAGAATCAGTAGTATTTTTATTAAAGTGCCTTTATTATACCATTTTAAAGGTTCCTAATTTTGTTTTGGAGGTCTCCTACAATAGGGTTACATGCACCCAAGGTCAAAAACACTTTAATTTTCTCATAATATACCTTACAGCATTACCTCTTTTCTCACAGTGTCTGAAAAGTTTCAATGAAAGATTCGTCTCTCTAAACCCCTCCTTTCTGAGAGCCTACTCTGCTCTGATTGGTCAGATGGCCCAGTCTGTTGTGATTGGTCTACCGTTTACAGCATGTGTCAGAAATGAAATATCCATTACCGTATCTGAATATCAGCTCCGGATCTTCCTCAGCACTTGATACACAGTGATACAAACAGTAATGGAAAAAGCTTAACAGGGGCACTTTAAATTCTACATAAGTCTGAACAGAACAGATGTATTACTATAGGACAATTTCTGATATCATTACGTAACTTTACACCCTTATTTATTCAGTTGTGAACTGTAGACTGTGTCCTAGATTTCAAAAGCACTAAACGGTTATCAAACTTTTTTTCACTGTACAATCATATGTTTGGATTATGTGGCATAATATGAAAATAATTAACAGCTGTGGGTCTTTTATTTCAGTACAGTGAAGTTAAATAGAAAAGTGTTGCTATCGTTAGTTAGTTAACTACATTAGTTAACATGTTAAGTAACATTGAAAATTTCGGTAACACTTTAGTTTAGAGTCCAATTCTCAATATTAACTAGTTGCTTATTAGCATGCATATTACTAGGATATTGCCTGTTTATTAGTACTTAATAAGGCATTAATATGTGCTTTTTCTGCATGACCATATTCTACATCCCTAAATCCTACCCAATACCTGAACTTAACAGCTACCTTACTACTATTAATAAGCAGTAATTTAGGAGTTTGAGGCAAAAGTCATAATTAATAGTGAGAATTGGACCCTAAACCTAAAGTGTGACCAAAATTTCTTCTCAAAGCATGTATTAATCTTAATGTTAATTTCAACATTTACTAAGACATTATCAAAAGTTGTATCTGTTAATATTCAGTGGACCTGAGCTAACATGAACTAACAACGAACATTTGTATTTTATTACCTATTGTTAAAGATTAATAAATACTGTAACAAATGTATTGCTCATTGTTAATGTTAGTTATTGCATTAACTAGCGTTAACCAATGGGACCTTATTGCAAAGTGTTAAATATATTGTCATAATATAGATGAAATATACTTCTGTTTTACTAAAATAGTGTCAGTGTGCATGTTGAACTGCAGCTATTCATGTACAGTGTTACCATTATTACAGTATGCGTATTATTTATTTATTTTTTTTTAATTTTACTCTCAGAAACTAGAGCAGCTGAATCAGTTTCCTGATTTTAACAACTATCTCATCTTCGTCCTGACGAGGCTGAAAACTGAAGGTTGGTGTCTGGGTTTATCTTTGCGTAAAGCGCGCCTTATTGCATTTTCCCATCATATGTTGTTCCATAGGGTTTCAGACAGTCTTTATATGTGACTGATTATATACATGTCTGTTGCCTTTCTTCACTCTACAGATGAGCCCACTCGATCTCTCAGCGGTCTGATACTGAAGAACAATGTGAAGGTTCACTATCAGAACTTCCCTCCTGAAGTTGCACACTTCATCAAGCAGGAATGTTTAAACAACATCGGAGACCCTTCCCCTCTCATCCGCGCCACTATCGGTGAGTCTCTCTGCGCGCACTAGAGTAAGTCAAGTATCTACATGAACTTAAATGCTATTGACTGGAAATTGCACTTATTTTTAATAACTGTTAAATGTAATCTTTAGCAAATATCAGAATGAATATTACTTTTTCATACTAATACATTATAATGTTTGATGCTTAAATTAAGATTGCACAAATTTTTTTTGTACATTTATCGGTTAACATGAAAATAATTACTGGCTTATTGCTATCGGACAGAATTGTATTATTTGTGCATAGTTACTACAGCAAGCAGTTATGTAGTTCTGTTGCTAGTATGCACTCGGTATCAGGAAATGTGATGATTTCCTTTCTCTCTTTGTTCAGGTATCCTAATTACAACGATTTCCACCAAAGGGGAGCTGCAGACATGGCCAGAGTTGCTGCCCCAGCTGTGCAACATGCTCAACTCAGAGGACTACAACATCTGTGAGGTCTGTGTCTTGCCTCTGTGCTCTTCATAGCTGCCTTAAAGGGTTAATTCACCCATAGATGAAAATTCGGTCTGATTTGGGGTGTGTACACCTTTAAATGCTTGTGCTCCCCACCCCCAAGCTCGCGACTCCATTAAACATTGCATAAACAATACTGAAGTTCACAATATAACTCTCAAAATGGATCTTTACAAACTGTTCGTGATGCAGCATATCAGGTCACGTAAGTATGGCATGTATTTTGTTGATGTTTGCTAACATTTGATTCTGAATGAGTTTGATAGTGCTGCACGGCTAACGTGGCTAAAGCTACACACAGTTGGAGAGACTCTATAAGAATGCAGATGCGTTTATTAATTATACAGACTACAAGCATTTTCGGGTTAAAAATGAAAATAACGACATGGCTCTGGTCTCCGTGAATACAGTAAGAAACAATGGTAACTTTAACCACATTTAACAGTACGTTAGCAACATGCTAACAAAACATTTAGAAAGACAATTTACAAATATCACTAAATATATCATGATATCATGGATCATGAACAGTTATTATCAATCCATCTGCCATTTTCGCTATTGTCATTGCTTGCATGCTTCACAATACCTGCAGAACGTCTGATGATTCAGCTGTGCAGCTCCACGACGTTAATACTGCCTTGAACATGGGCTGGTATATGCAAAAGTTGGGGGCGTACATATTAATGACCCCGAATGTTGCATCACAGTCGGTGTTATGTTGAGATTCGCCTGTTTTTACGTGGTGTTTTTCATGCATGAGATTTACATATGAAGGAGGAAACAATGGTGTTTGAGGGTCATGGTATGTCATTTCCATGTACAGAACTCTTATTATTCAACTATGCCAAGGTAAATTCAATTTTCAATTCTAGGGCACCTTTAATAAAAACCTAAATTAAATCTGTTCATCATAAAGCGATCGTGTCTCTTCAGAAGATTTAGATTAAACTGCTCTTCATTCATACGGATTTATTTTATGATCTGTAGGGGAATTACAGATAAACCACATTAATTCTGCTTTTCCTCTATTTTGTCTTGCACATTTTCTTATGCAAATGTATTTGGAAATTATGTAAGACATGGGCAAAGTGGCTATGATGCTTTCTGTATCACATCCAGAAATGTTCTTTGCATGTGTAAGTTGTATCTTAGTTGGGTCTCATTTACACACAGGGCTCGTTTGGAGCTCTACAGAAGATCTGCGAGGACTCATCTGAGCTCCTGGACAGTGACGCTCTGAACCGACCCCTCAACATCATGATTCCCAAGTTCCTCCAGTTCTTCAAACACTGCAGCCCTAAAATCAGGTCAGTCTGAAGGGAAGGATGGGATTTTTTTTTTTTTTTTTTTTTTTCATGTCTCTACTTCTGTTCTGGAATAAAACATTTATGGGAAGCTAATGGTGGTTCTTGTGGGTGTGTAGGTCTCATGCTATTGCCTGTGTGAACCAGTTTATCATCGGAAGAGCGCAAGCCCTGATGGACAACATTGACACCTTTATTGAGGTACCTGCAGTGTGAACATGCTGGATTTAATAATCATTTTATTAGCATTATACGCCCTATTAGGACAGTAATTATTTCTCATGGGGGGTGTCTGTAAAAATAAATTACCATGGCACCTCAATGATAAAACGTATGCGTTCAGATGGCGATTTATTCAAGGTGCAAGAGCGGGTTCTGTGATCCTACGAACCTGGGAATATACTGCTCTCGTCGTCAGTCACATGATTGTCAGCTATTGAAAGTCTGTTATTGCTTGGACAGTTAATAGATTCATATTTTATTTAATAATAAGAAAAGAATGTACTGTTTATTATAATATCCTATTTAAAAATAGGAAAATGGACACACTATAGTGTCTTGCATTTTATTTCTCAAAATGATGTCATTTTAAAAATGTGGAAGTTAGCAGAAATAAGTTAACCCAAACTATAAACATCTTTGACGCTCTTCAGAGCGCTTGCACAGATACACACGGGTGTCTGTCAGCTGATCCCTAATATATCCGCTGATAGACGCCTGCTTCCAAACGCTCCCGTGTATTTGTGTAAGCGCTTGGTGTAGAGCATCACAGATGTCTATTTACATGTTCTTGAAGCGTTGATCATTGTAGCCAATCACAGACATATCTGTTGAGCGCATGAACACAATGGCCAATCAGTCTGCTCAACAGTGCTCAATGCTAGGGGGATTGTCATGACATGGTACCGAAGTCGGTACTTTTGACAACATTAGTCGTGTCGCTTTACAGTAGTGAATAACCCATTTCTACGGCTAAAACGCATATGGAAAATAGTGGAGGACACAGAGTGAGCTGCAGCAGGAAAACATGATCCAAGTTTTCTGAATCATGAGTGCTTTATATTTATAAGCGCTTCAAACAAAAGCATAAGTGTTTACCGCGTCTTGCCATCTCGTGCTTTGACAGATGCGTGTGCTGTTTAATGTCTCTGACACGTGTTTTTCTCAGCACGTAACTTCCATTTACAGATAAGGATATGACCACATTGTCAGAAAGTCCCGTATTTACAATTAGCATATTCTGACAACAAGCGAGTTAGTTGCAGCCCTGCAATAAATATTTTAATTTATTGCATATTATAATAAAGCTTCCAGTCACTGTAGTAGAGTGGTGACATTATTCTTGTAAACAGTTTCCAGCATTACAGTAATAAGGGTCCATATTTAAAATGCTTGCACATAACCACATTCGCAGCAGTTACCGTACGGTGCTTGGCAGTGCTCAAAAAGGATTTAAAATAGTGTTGATTTTGTTAACAAAAATTATGGAAAATGTTAATTGACAACATTTTTTTCCATGTTTAAGAAGAGACAACATCACCATCATTAAATACTAAAATGTAGTTTAATAGATACAAACTTTACCAAAATCTCTATTAAAAACTGAAGAAAATCATTATAGACTTTATCAATTTCAGTGTTTTAGCTTTTTGAAAGAAACTTTTGTGTTACTCTACACAGTATGTAGAGAATGTGTTATTTCTATGTTAATATTAAGGGAACTAGATTAGTTAATGAGTAAAAATAAACCATGTGTGCAAGTATGAATGTGTTTTCTTGATTTGTGTTTTAAGGTTTCCCAGACTTGGTAAACTAAAACTGGACTAAACAATAAACAGAGTAGGCTGACTAAATATGGAAAAAATTAAAATTGACATTTGACACCGGACTAAGACTAAATTAACACTAATTTTTCAGTGGTGACCGATATGTCACCAAGGCCAGTGTTTGACATTTTTAATTATTGGCATCAGCTGATAAGTTTTTCTGTTTGACTTTTATTTTGACCGCTCTGAGAACGCTGGCTCCAGCGTGCACAGAAACAAAGTAAACTGTATGCAAAAAAGTATTCTAGTGTTTGCTTTTATATTAGTAAAAGAAAGGCAAATACTATAATACTTTCTCATCTACTGTCAGCATTCAGCCAATGTGCATATATATAATTTAAAAAAAGTGTTTGAATATCTAATAAACCTTTTTAAAGTAAAATAAATATAAATTTAATTTCAGCAATTATGCATGTTTTATGTCTGCTTTATATTGATCATAAAAAAAAATCAGTATCGGTTAACCACTACTAATTTACAAAACAATTTTTGGATTGATCTCTTCTTGTAAACTCAGATAAGGATTTGGACAGTATCTAAATTACTACACAGCCTTGGTGTTTGTCAAAAAACAGTGGGTGATTTGGCAGTGAATTCAGCAGGTGGTGGGAGAAAAACAGACATTTTGTATTCGGTCTGCAATAAATTAACCAACTAGCACCTGTAAATGTTAAAATGACCTTATGTCCCCATGTAAAACAATTACCACCCAAATAAGCTATACTGTAATTGCAATGTTTTAATCTCTTTTCCTCCTTGCCTGTTACTCCAGAGTCTGTTTGCGCTGGCCGCAGATGAGGACTCGGAGGTGCGGAAGAACGTGTGCAGGGCTCTCGTCATGCTGCTGGAGGTGCGAGTTGATCGACTCATCCCTCACATGCGCAGCATCGTTGAGGTAAGTTGATTGTGATGACCCGGAAGTGGTGTACATCTTGACCGATCAGAGGTGCTGATTATGATGACTGTTCCTGCAGTACATGCTGCAGCGCACACAGGACCCGGATGAGAACGTGGCTCTGGAGGCCTGTGAGTTCTGGCTTACGCTGGCTGAGCAGCCCATCTGTAAGGAAGTCCTCTCTGGACACCTTGCACAGTAAGTGACCTTTCTCTTTCCTTTTAAGAGTCGTGCAATAAGTGCATTTGCTTCAGATGTCAAATGTGCATTGTCCAAAACCACAAAATGTGATGTGAAACGCAGAAGACTTAGACAAAGTCTGTTTTATGCTTTTGAGCCCCTAAAAGTTGGATAAACTGGGTAAAACTTTTGTTTAATTGAAGCTATACGTTGTGATAGAAGCTTGGTACATTACATTTCTTTTGATTTTAATCTGTTGAAATACATGGCTGCTTTTGAATGGGTGTCAATCAAGAAAGGTGCTTTTTGCAGCCAGTTGGTATAGTTCGCATATCTACAAGAAGGGGCTAACCTATTTAGAGATTCTTATTTTTGCTTTATTGTCAGAGATGCTTTTGTTTGTTGCTTTTGTCTGTATCACATCCATCTACACCTCAAATATCTAAAAGACTTCCTGTCTTTGATCTTAGACTAGTTCCTGTTCTGGTGAACGGGATGAAGTACTCTGAGATTGACATCATTTTGTTAAAGGTTAGTTAATTTGCTTAATAAGAAGTTCTACAACCAGCCTGGCCTCGGGTGTGACGATATCATTATTCCTGATTTTCTCCATGATTTTCAAGTATTCATACTGTCTGACCCAAGGCCTTTGACTCACAGTCATTGCTGTCCAGAATTGCACAGCATGTTTCATCACATGGTGATTTTTCTACTTTCCGTTTAGGGTGATGTGGAGGAAGACGAGGCTGTGCCGGACAACGAGCAAGACATAAAGCCTCGATTTCACAAGTCTCGTACGGTCACCCTTCGGCACGAAGGTGATGAAGGAGAGGAAGGAGAGGACAGTGAGGATGATGACGACGATGATGACGACAGTCTCTCTGACTGGAATCTACGTAAGTGTTTTTAATGAAGAACCAACTTGATGCTGGTGAAATATTGCCTATTTTTAGAAGCAAATATCACATACTTGGTGTGTTCTGTGGAGATGATTACACTCATAAATGTCATGAATGTCAGTGATGTTCCAGTACTCATACTGTCTGATCCACAAAGCTTGCAGTTAGATTGGTGCTTGGAGAAATCCGAGAGGTCTTAACCCTGTGTGCTACATGTGCATTTGCTCTGTAGGTAAGTGTTCGGCAGCCGCCCTTGATGTCCTGGCAAATGTGTTTCGGGATGAGTTGCTGCCCCACCTGCTTCCTGTGCTGAAGGAACTGCTGTTCCACCCGGATTGGGTTGTTAAAGAGTCCGGCATCCTGGTGCTTGGAGCCATCGCTGAAGGTATGGTACACTGGATGAGAGGATGTATAAAATGTAACCCTCTTTCTACTAATCCTTGGCTTTGTTCTGAATTGAATGCTAGAATACAGCTTATTAAATACTGTATGTGCTGTGTACTGCCCATTTTTATTTATTTATTTTTTTTTTTTTTTAAAGAAATCATTTTTGAACAGTAGTATGCAATATAGGGAGGTCATGTGATGGTGTAGCATATTTATTTCAAGTTGCATCCAATTTGGGCATTTTTGGGTTTTTTTTTTTTTTTTTTTTTTTTTTTTTTTTTGGCAATTTAATCTAATTAGTCACTTTGGCAAATGTAAAAGGTCAATTGGGTATTCCATTATGGGTGGAGTATTGCAATATTTTACTTGTCAATTTTGTTTTATTCTCACAAAGTGAGTGTTTATAAAAAAAAAAAAAAAAAAAAATTTTGGTAATTTTTACTTTTTTTGGGAAAAAGATTGGTAATCATTCATAGCAAATCTGTAAAGGCTAACTGTAAAATGGATGAACATGCACAATTTCTTTTTAAAATCCAAATTTACAGCAAAACAAGTGAGTAAAATCACAATATAGCAATTTTTTTTCTGATACTTTTATTGCCTTCAAAACATTTAAACTTCAAACTACTTCAAACGTAAAACCTTCAGACTTCAAGCTTTTAAAACGTTTTCAAACTTTCTGGTCTGGCTTTCTCAAGCCAACTTCAAAGTTTGTCATCAAACTTTACTCAACTAGTATAATATTGTATTGTTAGGACCTTGGTCATTTCCACCCTGATGTTACATGCATACTAAATTTACTATGCACTTCTGTTCAAAAGTTTGGGGTCAGTAAGATATATATATATTTTTTTAAAATATTAATATTTTAATATATGAAATATTTAATATTAATGTTTTTGAAATGTCTCTTCTGCTCACCAAGGCTTTATTTGATCAAAACAGAAATCAGAAATGAAAACAGAAATATTGTGAGACTTTATTAGAATTTAAAATGAATGTTTTCTATATATTTGTATAATTTAAAAATGTAATTTATTCCTGAAAAATTTTCTGCATCATTACTCCAGTTTTCAGTGTCACATGATCCTTCAGAAATCATTTTGATATGGGTTTTTTTTTTTTTTTTTTTTTTTTTTCTTCTTCTTCTTCAGGATTCTTTGAATAGAAAGTTCAAAAGAACAGCATTTCTTTGAAATGGAAATCCTTTTGTAATCTTTTTTTTTTTTAAATAAAATCTTTAAAAAAATCATTAGAAATGTTTTTACATTTATTTTATCAAATGCAATCTTGTTAAAGTATTAATTTCTTAAAAAAAATTTATTTTATTTATTTATTTTCTCAAACCGTAGAGTATATCCTGCAAAAATATTTGAATGGAAATGAGTTTTCTGACCCTCTCTTGTTCTTTCTCGTCTCCAGGCTGTATGCAGGATATGGTACCATACCTGCCTGAGTTAATTCCTCACCTGATCCAGTGTCTCTGTGATAAGAAAGCACTGGTCCGCTCCATCGCCTGCTGGACTCTGAGTCGCTATGCACACTGGGTGGTCAGCCAGCCGCCTGACTCCTACCTCAAACCCCTCATGACCGAGCTGCTCAAACGCATCCTCGACAGCAACAAGAGGGTTCAAGAGGCCGCCTGCAGGTGTGTTTGACCTGCTGTTGAAGAAAGTACACTATCCAGATCAGCTCCTAAATAACTATCCAACTGTGTCTGCATGTTATGCCCTCAAACTAGTAAATTAGATGTATTTTGGTGAATTTATTAGTGTTATTAAAGGGTTATTTCACCCCAAAATTGAAAATTCTGTCATTAATTACTCACCCTCATGTTGTTTCAAACCCGTAAGACCTTCGTTCATCTTCGGAACACAAATTAAGATATTTTTGATGAAATCTGAGAGCTCTCTTCTTCCATAGACTGCTATGCGACTACCACTGTGAAACATGCTTGAACTTCCATTTACCATAACTGGTGTGAGTTGATTGTTTATATGTGCATAAAAGCCTAAATTCAATCTGTTCCTCATATAAAGCGATTGAGTCTCTTTAGAAAATTTGGATTAAACTGTTCAATTCATATGGATTAGTTTTACGAACTCTTTCTGAACTTTTTGAAGCATCAAAGTTTCAGTTGCGTAGACTGTCAATGGAGGGACAGAAAGCTCTCAGATTTCATCAAAAATAACTAAATTTGTGTTCCGAAGATGAACGGAAGTCTTACAGGTTTGGAACGGCATGTAATTAATGACAGAATTTTCATTTTTGGGTGAACTAACCCTTAAGTTGCAAGACACTGCCAGTGCTTTTTATCATTGTCACAAAATAATGACCCCCAGAATATTTTGTTGTATGAATATCTGAACATGCAGTATATGAAAAGAGAGAACAGAGCCTCTGCTTTTTAAGCAAAAAAAAAAACAAACAGAATGTTTTATTACTAAATAAACTGCAAAATGTTGCATTATCTAATAGTGCACGGATTGCTCCTGACAGCGCTGTACAAGCTCGCGGCACCATCTGCGGGACACCCTTGGCATGTTAGCCAGGGTGTTGAGACTGTTACTCGCCAGCCCCCTAATAACTTGTTTTTTTTTTTTTGTTTTTTTTTGTTGTGTGAATGTGATATGGCTTAGTGCGGTCATCAAATTGCTGTTGTAATTATATAAATATAGTCTGACACACTGAATGTTTCAGCATTGTGTTCAGGTTCGATTCGCAGTAAATGCTGCTCTGCAAGTGCTGTGTGTTTGAGTTGCTTGTTTGCATTTGGGAACTCAACATGCGCCAACCCTCTTCCCAAATTTATAATAAGAATCATTTAGAAATCTGTTGTCGGGTCAGCTGATCACATGCCTGGGGCCGGTTCACACAGAATGTGTTTTTCCATTCCACTGCGCTACTTTTCCATTGTTTTTCAGTGTAAACACGTGCTAGATGGATGTGTTTAATCATAGATCTCATGTCTTTTGCAGCGTCTCTCGGTATGACACGGCATTCTAAAAATGCAGCACTTAAGTTCAACTTAAAAAAAAAAAAATAATTGTGTCTCTAGACTTTGCTTCGCCCCCCCACTACACTGACCTGCTGAAATAACATGTTAAACCAGTCACCTTTCTGTTAGGGAAGTGTGTTGGCATGTTGAGCTAATGTAGATCTGTTTACTTGGGTTTTTCTTTCCATCAGTGCGTTTGCAACCCTGGAAGAGGAGGCCTGTACAGAGCTGGTTCCCTACTTGAGCTTCATTCTGGACACACTGGTGTTTGCCTTCGGGAAGTACCAGCATAAGAACTTGTTGATCCTCTATGATGCCATCGGGACCCTTGCTGACTCTGTCGGACATCATCTTAACCAGCCAGTAAGATCATGTTCATTTTGAGCATGATTCTTGAACATTTTCATCTTTAATTAAATGTGACACTTTTTTTTGTTGTTGTTGCTGAACAGGAATACATCCAAAAGCTCATGCCCCCTCTGATTCAGAAATGGAATGAGTTAAAAGATGAAGACAAGGATCTGTTCCCCTTGTTGGAGGTAAAGCAGTTCTGCCCTTTTGGATTGTGTGATATTCATACTTCAAAGACAGAAGTGTCTTAAGAATTTGTCACTTTTTCTTGTAGTGTCTGTCTTCAGTGGCCACAGCACTGCAGAGTGGCTTCCTGCCTTACTGTGAACCAGTTTACCAGCGCTGTGTCACCCTGGTCCAGAAGAACCTCGCTCAAGCCATGGTCAGTCGACATGTACGCTTGTTTGAGAATGAACACCATTGCATGTTGTCTTTGGTTCATTCCCTAGATCTTTTCGTCCCGTTCTTGTTGTAGATGTATAACCAGCAGCCTGACCAGTATGAGGCTCCTGATAAAGACTTCATGATTGTGGCCCTTGATCTGCTCAGCGGTCTGGCCGAGGGGCTCGGAACCCATGTAGAGCAGCTGGTCACCCGCAGTAACATCATGACCCTGCTCTTCCAGTGCATGCAGGTACGGGTAAATAAGTTGGGATGGGCCGGTGTGTGTCTGTAAGGTTTTGTTCATAATTTCAGCTTAAATCCAAGCGCAAGGTATAGCCAACTCAAATCGGTTTAGTCGTCTTGCAGTCTAGTTTAGTTTATCCTCAAGTGCTAAAATACCTAAAACTAAATAAACTACACATAATAAACAAAAATTAATTACAATTATATACACATTAGAAAAACTAACTAAAAAATGACCAACAAAATTGCTAAAACTTTAAATAAAATGTAATTTAAAACTGAAAATATAAAATTAATTAAAAATATTAACACAAACTAATAGTAGTATAAAAATATAATGGTATATTTTTATATTTTCTTGCACTCACCTCGCTTTGTCAACTCCAGTTATTCTCACTGTATATCAACAATAAAACGAAATATGATTTAAATGCCACACTGCCTCTTTTCATTTCATTTAAAAAATCTTAAACTATTAACAACAAAAATGTGGTTCAGGCAACACATGCATACTTGATTATCATTGAATATTTATAAAAAAACAAAATATAAAACACAACGCTGCCTCTTCTTTTTCATTTAAAAAAATATGAAATATTAATCTAGTTAAGGCAACATGTGTACATATACTTTGATTTGACAAAACACAACCCTGTCTTTTTTTTTCTTTTTTTTTTCTTTTTAAAAATATGAAACACATTAATGTGGTTCAGGCATATATATTCCGCTATGTGTATAATAAAATGAAATGCGACATGAAACGCAACCCTGTCTCTTTTTGTTAAATGTCAGTTTTAATGAATAATAATAGCCATTATAAAGGTATAAGTGTAAAGTATAAGAAGCTTATACAATAGGAAATAAACAATTTAGTCAAACGTACAAAGGCAGTGCTCTAGTACAACAGTATTTATAAAGTTATATAAATAGCTTTTCTTTTAATATTATTAAAGTTATTTGTATGCTTTATGAACAAAACCTAAATGCTTTGTTTGTCATATAATTAAAGGACACCATGCCAGAAGTGCGACAGAGTTCGTTCGCTCTGCTAGGAGACTTGACGAAGGCGTGTTTCCTTCATGTGAAGCCCTGCATCGGTGAGTTGTGTTCTTTGACATACTGAGTTAAGCCTGACAATTGGAGAGCCGGTTTCTCATGCTAGCTGTTGCTTCTGTGTGTGTTGTGCTGGTCAGTTTGTCATTGTTGTCCGTTTACCCCCTCCAGCTGAGTTCATGCCTGTTCTGGGTGTCAATCTCAACCCTGAGTTCATATCTGTGTGCAACAATGCCACATGGGCCATCGGAGAGATTGCTATTCAGATGGGTGAGTGTTTATGCACACACAACTCCCACCCATATACAAAATATTCACTGCGGTGCAGTTATTTTCTCTGAATAGCATGTAATGCATTGTGTTTTGGGCAGCCATACAAAGTTTTGTTTTTTAGATAGTATTACTCACTGTTTGCAGATTTATTTATTGTTTGCTTATTTACTTATGTATTTATTTACTTTGCCTCTTTACTTACTGACATTTATTAGTAACACTACATAGAAAATGTATAGATGTGTGTTTTATTAACTAGAAATTCAGTTAAATTAAAATTGCTTTTAAAAATGAGAGAGAGGCTTCTTTTTTTTTTTTTTTTTTTTTTTTGAGAGGCAATGGGCCAGATTTAAGGAATGGCTTTTATCATTTATCTTATATTTCCAGGTACGGAGATGCAGCCTTTTGTGGCCTTGGTCCTCAATAACCTTGTGGAGATCATCAACAGACCCAATACACCCAAAACTCTTCTGGAGAACACAGGTGATTAGATCCTGCATGAACAATTTACACAATCACTGCAATAAAATCACACTCAATATATGATGAACCCTAAAACAGACATTCGAAACCTGAATTAACTGTGGAAACTATTTTTCTGATTTGTGTGGCTTTGACTGCTACTAATTTTTAGCTCGAAACTTTGACGCACTCATGTCCCTTTTTTGTGCTTGTGAAACAGCCATTACGATTGGTCGACTGGGATACGTGTGTCCACAGGAAGTTGCCCCCATGTTGCCACAGTTCATTCGCCCTTGGTAAGACATTGATTAAACCATTGAGTGCGTCTTATGTGTGAACTAGTTCTGTTTTCATGTGACTTAAACTACAAAGTCTAAAAAAAAAAACTCTGCACTAAACCCTTTTTTTTTTTTTTTAAATAACCTAGGTGCACGTCCCTTAGAAACATTCGGGACAATGAAGAAAAAGACTCAGCCTTCAGAGGCATTTGCATAATGATTGGCGTAAATCCGGGAGGAGTCGTACAGGTGAGAGGGAAACCATTCAAGACCAGCTCCATTATCCAAATGAAGATCGTTTAAAATGTAATGAGTTTATAATTTAATAAAACATGATTTATTTTTTGTTTTCTAAATGTAATGACATTCACGCTATATGGCAATATTAGAAATAGAAGCAATATAAATATAATAAAAAAAAAAAAAAAAAAAAAAAAAAAAAATTAACACCCCATGACTTATGTGAGTAGCTTCCGTTAAACTGTAAACAATCAGCGAAAGGTTCGCTCTATAAACACAATATGCTTTTTCAAAAACTGGGTTCAATAAGATGAAATTATTATACTCACCCTTCAAACATTAAACATGAATTTAAATGTGTAAACACACAAGCTTGATTATTGCTGCAGCAATATTACGGACGTGTTAAATATCACTGTAGTAATGTATGTGACATTCGTTAATCAATGTAAATTGTCTTAATCAAAAATGTTCATTAACTGGAACATTGAGTGATAATATTTCAAAGTGAATTTTGACAGCCATATTGTATTTACCTGCTTTAGAAACATTACAGTAAACACTGCTAATAAGGATTAGAACTGAAAAGGGGAGACAATTACATTTTAAAGCATCCGTGTGAAAACAAACATGGAAAGAGATGTGAGGATTTGAGGAAATGAGAGATTCTTAGTGCATTCCAGTGAATTATTCATGGCATATATCGTAAATTAAATCTGGAGAGCGGACCAAAAAATGTGCAGTATATGCTGTGTGTGTGTATATATATATATATATATAAATTTTTTTTTTTTTTTTTTTTTTTTTTGTACTGTTAGAGCGGAATACAAAGAAAAAAGAAAAAATACTCATGAGCGAAAGAATGCAGCGACTGAGAAGAGCTCTTTTAATAGATATTCTTGTTATATTATGTCACATTAAAATACCAAGCGTTACGTTACTCTCCTGACGTCTGAAAATAGAACACGAAGGACATTTTACAGTTCATTTATTCAAACTGATGGATAAGGATTATTTGTAGTGGAAAGTTATGATTTGAAATGATTTGTTTCAGTCTTTTTGAGTGGAACTTCCCCAAACCGGAAGTGCCTCCCATAATCTAAAACGTAGTAGACTTGTTAGGAAAAAGGTGGATACATTCTCTTATGTACTTACTACCTTAAAATATAAATAAAATGTGTGTATTGTGTGTGTGTGTGTGTGTGTGAGAGAGAGAGAGAGAGATATATATATATATATCAGTATTTATTTTAATGTATACTTTTTAATAATCTAAATATAATACCTTTTATAGCAATATCAGAAATAAAAGCAAAATAAAAATATAATTGTGTAAAGTTAAAAAAAAAAAAAAAAAAAAAAAAAAAAAAAATTCATTCATCTTTACATCCTCTAATGTACTTGTGTAGTGCTACTAATACATAACAGTAAATAAAAAAATAAATAAAGGGATCTACATACCTAAATAAACCTACCACACTTATCTGTCCTCTATAAACGGGGAAACATTTGACCCAATTAAATAAATAAATTAGGGTTGTTGGTCTAAAGGTTCCAGTTTGGCTTTAATAAACTGTTTTTTTGGGCACAGGACTTCATCTTTTTCTGTGATGCTGTGGCCTCCTGGGTAAATCCAAAAGATGACTTGAGGGACATGTTCTACAAGGTACAAATACGCTTCTTCAGTAGCTAACAACTTTGATTTGATTGGTTTACAGCTGTCCAAGGAAGGAGCACCGTTTCAAAAGCATTTGTCCATATCTTTTCTAGATTTTGCACGGCTTCAAGGATCAGGTTGGCGAGGATAACTGGCAGCAGTTCTCAGAACAGTTTCCCCCGCAGCTGAAGGAAAGACTTTCAGCCTGCTATGGCGTGTAGATGCCGCACCGGCTAACATGGGAATCAACTATTAGGTGAGAATAAAATCAGAGATGAAGAAAAATAAGTTAAAATAAAGCTGTGGAAACATTGAGCCACCTTTTTCTTTACTTGCAGGTCAAATCTACGGGAGGGTTACTGTCTGTTTGTGGGAACCACCTGCTGTCGGAGCCAAAGACGTGTGACGGTTTGTGATCTGGAGTGATCCCACTTCCTCCGACTGTGTGAAAGAGGATTTGAGAGAGTTAATGTGAAATCAGCCTTTATATTGTCACAGTTTGGCTTCTTACTCGCTCAGAACGGGAATGAAACCTGAAGCTCAGGGATCTTGATCGGGAGGGAGGGATCGTTCAGGCAAGATTCACCAGCTGCTTATTGGACAAAACAACGCCATTCAGTAGTCCAGCCTTAGCAAAGCATGGCTTCTCAGCTAGATGCCAAAAGCACACACACACACACACACGGAAAATGCAACGAGCGGCATACATGCTTAAGGCAGACTGCCTGAACAAATTTAGTTTTTTCTTAAAGCGATAATCACCCAAAAATGAAAAGTTTCACCCTTGCGTCATTAAACTATGTGTAACTCATCTTTTGAGATGTTGGTTAGCATAATACTCTTGCATAAAACAAAAAAGTGGATTATATCTCCAAACATTAGCATTTAAAAGTAGTTTTGCAGTGTTTTCTCCAAGTCTTCTGAAGCCATGTGATGGTTTGTTTGAGAAACGGGCTGAATTTAAGTATCTTAACATAAGATGTGCTTAACTCTTACCTTTATTGTGTATTCTTATACATTTTTAAAGCTGTAGTCATTATCCACTTATGTTTTATGCAAATTTTCATTTTTGGGTGCACTTTCACTTTAAAAGTTCTTAGTTTACTGGTAATTATGTTTAACAAGTTTTAAGTGTTGGCTAATGACAAAAGCATGCAATCATTATGACATAAGTACATATTTCTGTATTTTCTGCCTGCTTAATTTCTTTCCGCAGCGACACATTACATTGAGCTATACTTTCATTCCATGAAGAAACTGCTTATTTTATGTATTGTTGATTAATTCTGCTGTAGCCAGTAAAGGAACCATAATGGAGTTGCTGATTTTACGAAGGTCACATGATGTTTCATTAAGCGGATAACTAGTTTTGTTTAGCAAGCATAGCAAGAAAGGCAGTGAGGTTTCTTTACAAAGTAACTAACAAGTAATCTCTTTCCGGTTTGATCGATGTGATCTGTATTTAAGCATTATTCCTTTTGTGTTGCAAACATCACATGTAAAGATTGAGCTAAGAAACCTTGCACCAAGAATTCACTGTAGAGATCGCTGATTTTAAAATAAACCATAGGGAGGTAAATAACTATAATTCTTAAGGAGCTTTAGTTACTGGCGTTATTGAGAAGTACTTTCTCTGAGGACTGTCAGGTTCCCCCTCAAAGATAGGAATCTATTGAAGTTATGAAGGCCGTTTTGGTTATGAGTAAGAATGTTTGGCTTGTGTAAGGACAATCGAATTATCACATGAGAGAAAAGGCTGTTTGTTTAATGAGCTTAGATTTAACACTGGGTGTGCTTTTAGCAAAGAAAACTAGCCTGTGTTATAGAGCATATAATGTAAGATTCTTCTACACAATATGCAATTGTTCTTTTAGACAGACTGATGAATTGTGTGAAAACGTACAGTATAGGTAATCAGGAGTTAAATGAAAATAGAAAAATGTCATTTGATTCATTGAGTATAATGTAATTGGAAGTACATTGCTCTGGGGGTTTAGGAAAGGGTTCCCAAATCTTTTTCCCTTCTTTTTAGTTGTTTTGATCATGCTTAAGCTGTTGTCCTGGTTTTAAATGCCTGTTAAAGCAATATGCATGTTCGTCTCTATGAAAAGACAATTGCATCTTAAGGTTTCTTCTCTCATCATTAAACACTAGCTCTGACAATCTCATTTTTATAATGTATACATTATTATTATTAATTCTTTTTTTCTTTTTTTTTTTTTTTTTTAAGCTGCTCCACCCTCTAGGGTTGTTTTGTTTCTTTTGTTTTTTTTGTAAAAGTCTATATTCCAACATTTAGACTATATTTCAAAGATTTGGAAAACAACTTTTGTTTAAAATGAGATGTGACCTACTTTAAGATTTAATTAAACTCAAGTTTAACCTTAGATTTAAAAAAAAAAGTGTAAATGCGAAGTGGATATTATTGAAAATTGTGTGGTCCTATTTTAACATCATGCTGTTAAGTATTTAGAATTGGAAAAGCCTTGATTTCTAAATGATTAGTGCACGGATGACTTTGCTCCTGTTACTGTAATAACAATATGCTGCCAAGCAGTCCTGTGTTCCTCCAAGACCGTGTTATCATTTTTTTTTTTTTTTTTTTTTTTTAAAATTTAATTTAATTTTTTAATTTTCTTTTTTTACGTTTAACATTTAAGTTTGTGTTAATATAGTTTTGTTTAATATATTTTATTTTGTGCACGTGCACAAAGATTTTTTTAGACTTTAAAAGTTTTTTTTTACTTTTGATTTTCTTTTTGTTTAAAGAATTTTTATTTAGTCAGATTAAAACGGACAAATGCATTTAGCTTATGATTTTCAGAAAGTCTGCTGAAGCATTGCTTTTCCTCCCCCTTTCCCACTCTTCTTTTTTTTTTAATGTTGTTGACTTGTTTTTCAGTAATCACCTTTCTTTAAATTCTTTGAATGGGGAAATAAACATTTTCTGTCAAATTAAAACACATTGTGGTCTGATTTTTAACTTTAGCTGTCCAGATGCTGACAAAATGGTCTCTAGACTCACTGGAAGCTGTGGCAAAACTGCATGAACACACATGCATATATACACATACAGTGGTGTTTTTGTTCACTTTATTGAATGCCAGAACATTTCTCTATACTTTATTGAATGCCAAATGATTTTAATGCATAGGGTGTGACAACTAAAACCACTTACCCCACTTACTACTATAATCTGCAAATTACCTAAATTTTGGATTATACATTCAAGAATTGCGTAAGAACTAGTTATGCAGGCTGTCTTGACACAAAAACCCACCTTAGCGATCAGCATTATTAATTATAGTGTATTAAATACAACTCAGGCACTGTTGACCATTTGAATCATAATTAAAATATATTTTTTTTGTTAAACCACGTTCCGAAATTATGCATTGCTTACTAAATTAGTGAATAACTCAATATAATAAAAATATTTGCTTCCATACTGCGAACGTCAAAGCGTCTTTTTCATAACGTCACCACAATCCAGCCAATCAGCGAATACTTCCGCTCTGCTACGCCACACCCTTTTTCAGAAACAGTTTCCTGCTGACGTCCTGTTTACTCTAATTTTAATGGATATGCTGTCTGAAACAGAAGAACTTCTGCAGCCTGTCTTAATTAACCGCTAATAAAATAATGGGGAGGTGTGCACGATGCGGTCTGCTTTGTTATTACGTTGTATTTGCTCACGAGCTGCGTTGCTGATAGTGAAGACGTTACAAGAAAACAGTCTCGTGCTTTCCTAATCACTTCTCTTGACAACTAGTCGCGCCTCAAACGGTGACAGGTGAGCCTTTTCTTTTTGTTATCAAAATAATGGTTTTATAATGTTGTCTATCTGAATATGATATATTTGCTATGGTAAAACAGTCACATAAAGCAGTTGAACATTGAAAAAAATCTAGTATATACTTATTAAATCTGTCATATTCTGTGACAGCTGAGTGAATATAAATAAAACACAAACAACGGTTGATGCTAGTCATGTTACACTAGCCGCCTTCTGTCCCTTTGGCAAATTTGCAGTGTATTAAATATTAAAACAGTCTTTTCTTTCCTCGGGGTGGTAAAATTTCAGGTTTGAGAGTTGTGTTTTTCTCTTCGAGATGGCTGGGGGCATTACAGAAACAGGGGAGCCTTACTCACCATTTGTAAGTATTACTTCTGACTAAGTAAGTAGTTGTAGATGGAGTAGGTATTGATTAACTTGTTTGCCTAATCACACTGGTCAGTTTAACCGTTCTGCACACTCAGCTGTTTGTGTCCTTAGAAAAAGTCTTGTGACAATACCATAGTCCAGAAAACTATAATGTCAAGTTGTGGCATGTCATGATGTGTTTTCTGTTGCTCTGTAATGAAAGGCTGCCTACCTGCATTCATGAAATAATTCAAGATTTGATGACCTGTAATTTCGGCCTGAATGTACTTCTATTTTCACCGTTTTTCAGACTTTGATAACCAAATAATGCAAGATAACCGTTGTCATAAGTTCCTTATGTGCCTTTATGTCACTTGGAGTCATGTGATTCGAACCACACACTTTGTTTTACTCATTTAAAGAGGAAATGAAAGCGCATGGAACCAGGAGAAGCGTGTTTTAATGACTTAAATCAGCAGAAAGCCGTGCATAATCCAGACTCATGTGTTTTTGGGATGTATTTTACTTGAACTCTTTTTCCTGTCTGACAATATGTGAAAACGGCTAGACGGAATTAAAATGTAAATGAAATTAATTGTATTAAATGTGTCAAATTGAACAGCAATAAAGATATTTTTACAAAGTCTTTAACACATTAATTTTTGCCCTAAACTAAAACTAACAGACAAAGAGTGAAAACTAATTCAAACTAAACTGAATTAAACTAAAATATAACTAAACTATAACTAAACTGTCTGTAGGACCCACTTTTATTTATTTTTAGACAGTTCAAGATATAAATAAGAGCCTCCAAATTTGTTTTTTAATGCAAAAATTCTCAAATTGCTTCCAAATACCAAAATATACTTTGGTTTTCATTTGCAAGCTCTTTGAAAAGAAACCACTTAAAATAATCCAAACTAAATCAATATGTTTGAAGTAAGTTGAGTGAATGTACAGTGTGTCCTTTACCTACTTTGTTTTGTTCACATTAGTTAATGGGAAGCATTTTTTTTAGGTAATCATAAGAGAAATGCTCATCACTGTTTTTTAATGGAATTAACAGTAGATACTGTATGTCAAGGTCATGACTAATTTTCAGTGGACTTTATTGATTTATATGTGGTTTGTGCACTCAAGTAGCAGGAAATGCAATGTCTCTCAAATGAATCATCACATACATTAGCTTATTGAAATGCATGATAGTGAAAAATTCCAGACACATCATCTTTGCAGGACAGATGATACATAATGGGACCTTTGTGTGATAAAACTTCAGTGCATTGTAAAACCTAAGTGCTTGTTATACATTTTCTTTTTATCTGTCATCTCTGAAAACTTTGAATCCGCTATAGACGTGTCTGTTTTGTGTTTATGTAGGTTGGCCTGGTGTACATGTTCAATCTTATTGTTGGCACTGGTGCCCTGACCATGCCCAAGGCCTTTGCAGCAGCTGGCTGGGTAGTCAGCGTCTCCCTCATCACATTTTTGGCTTTTATGAGGTATGCTCTCCCTCTAGAATTTTTAAAATCCATCACACTCTTTCTTTCTCTCTTTTTCTCCACTAAGGCTGCATACACCAGCTTCCAACACTTGGGTTGTGTGTTGTCTGTTAACCCCTGTGGTGTTTGAGTTGGTATGAACCATCCTTAAGACTTTTTACATTGAAAGAAGTGTATTACTAGCCCCTTTCACACAGCAATCCCGGTAAATTACCAGAACGACTTTTCCAGTAGATACACAAATGTGCTGTTCACACAAACAATGACGTTCCGTCTTTTTACCAGTAAGAAACCATTCACATTTCAGTACCAAAATCCCGGTAAACTCTGTGTGTGTCAATCATCGGAAATAGATGTTTTGTTCATCTATCTGGATACTGAGAAGTGTTTGTTTCATTTTTAGTTCCTTTTTTTTTTAACTTTTGAGTGACAGGTGTATGGAGATGATCACACAGATCCCGGTTTTGCTCTTAAAAACACGGGGCGCATAATAATTACAATAGTATAGCAGTTACCATAGTACGCAATAACTGCAGAGCCTCAGCGCTGATGAATGGAAATGAAGGCATAGAAAAACAATTAAAAGCAGTGGAGCTTACTGTAGACGGCTCCAAAAGAGCTTTATGATTGGCCCAAAGCAGACATCTTACGTCAGCATGTTCTGACCTTGTACATGCGCATACTGGATATCTTCATTCTTTGTTCACACTCAGCATCATACCAGTAATTTACTGGTAATTTTACAACTTCTCATACTGGGAAATTGGCAGAACTGATTTACCGGTATTTTTGAAAATGTCCTGTTCACACATGATCTCTTAATGGTAATTTATCGGTAATTTACCAGTAAATGACATGATAAAACAGGGTCTACATTGTCAAAGCACTGGTAAATAGTACACACACACACTGTAATGGGATCAATGATTCATTATATTTATTACAATGCACAGTATTGGAGTATAAGTATTGTATCCTATGCACATATTTTGGGAATAATTGATAAAAATCAGAAACTGTGGCCTCAAGTGAGGTCTGAATTGGTTTGCATTATATAACAAAATGTAGCGCCCTATAAATTTCTATTTTTTATTTTTCCCAAATTCTGTCTTCCATTTAAATTTTTTTTGTATTCCATTTTAATGATTATTTAATTATTTAAAAGAGAATCAAATGAAAATGTAACTATTCCTTTTATTAAGGCCCGTTTTAGTAAGGCCTGTTCACAAGGGCGATAACTATAAGGATAATGATAACGATATAGTTGTAAAAATCTTTCTAAATGTAAAAGTCCACACCACAACTATAATGATAACGGCAAGGAGAAACGTTATCGTTGGATTCACTTTCACAATGATTTTTTTTCCAGCTGATGAACGATAAAAACATTGACACAATCAGATTCCTTTCTGCTTTAAGTGAACCAGCAGCCATATCACCCTGTAGCCCAAGACTGGTTGCCCACTGAAGCTAAGCTTGGCTTAGCTGGGACGTAACGTAAATTGGGGGCTCGTCCGGGATATGTTGTTGATTAAAGAATATCCTTCTTTGTTTGCAGATACTCCCTCTCAGACTATTGTTACTATTGTTATTATTACTTTGAGAAGTAAAAGTATTTTTTATTTTCTTCTTGGTGTTTGCGTTCTACTGGTTGCTGTTTTCTTATTAATGCTAAGCTTGATTATTTTGAGGTTTGACATATCAGGTTTAGGAGGTTGTACGTATTAGATTTCCATTGATATTCTTTGTGGTGGTTTGCCAAATGGAGTTAGAATAAGTCTCTAATTTGCGTGTAGTTGGGGCATGAATTTGAGAAGTGTAATTCTGTCTCTATCTCATCTTGTGTTCAATAAGAGCATGGCATGTCTTCTTTTGGTCTTCTTTGCATGCTATCTCTCTCTGTCACTCGCTCATCTTTAGCTGACCTCTCAGCCCTGTTACTGCTGCCGCTGGTGCTGTGGCCATCAAAACACATTTATCACCTCTGCCAACCTGCCAGCTGTCTGAGTCACTGACAGAGCCCAGGGGAGAGTTATGAGTGTTTAGATGAAACAGGATGGAGCTGTATATCAGTGAAACAGCAGAGGAAAGCGAGCAGGCATCAGCGATCTTTAAATACAGGTTATGAGAAGAGATGTCTGAATGAGACTGACGTTATGTAGATGACGTACAGTTTCTCATATTTTACAGTAGGACTAAGTGATATAGTTCAAAAGGGTCATGACATGAGAAATCAAATTTGCCTTCATCTTTTGACATATAAGAGGTCTTTGTACCATTAAAACATCTTGCAAGTTGCATATCTTAAACGTCCTCCTCATTATAAACAAAGCTTTTATTCAGTCAACCTCCAAAAACTTAGGGATCTGTGACGTCACACAGGCAAATATATTTGCATATGACTGCCTCCAGAGAAAGACATCGGCGAATAGTTGTACATCATCGTACCATATGCCCCGCCTACCTGCGTTCAGTCACTTAACGGCTGACATTTGCCTACACTAGATGTGAGTGTCGTGTCAAAAGCAAATGGAAGCTATTATAATCAATGAGGCTGGATACAGTATACAGATGCGTGTTCAGTTTCTGACATACTTCACGCGCTTGAGTCAGCTGACAACAGGACAAATGGATGAGTGAAAGAACTTTCGCTTTGATGCGTCCAGTTTAAACAGCTCGTTTTCAGTCTCTGTACAGACTTCAGAAGGGTCCCAGCATCGGAAACAAATGGATGGTTTATTCCACGTTGTTTTTCATGAAATAAACACAGGGAAGAATGATATTCAATCATTTTCATTTAAATGCACTAGTGCTGTCAAACGATTAATCGCGATTAATCGCATCCAATATAAAAGTTTGTCTTTACATAATATACAGTATGTGCTTGTACTGTGCATATTTACTATGTATATTTAAATACACATGCATGTATATATTTAACAAAAATATATTTATATGTAAAATATATATATATATATATATATATATATATATATAAATTCTTAAATAAATACATGTGTGTGTATTTATATATACATAATAAATATACACAGTACACACACATATGTTATGGAAACAAACTTATTTTGCATGCGATTAATCATGATTAATAATTTGACAAGTCGTTGAATCAGACTTGATTCAACAAAATTCAATTCTGCTTAAAGTAGTTTTTTTTTCAGTTAATATTATTTTTTTCCACTCATGTAACCTTATTTACATCAGCACAACATAAAAGTCCTCTCAGGTGGGGAAACATGTGACATTTTAATGAAAAAAATATTAAATTCTTTTTGTTTGTTCTTTAAAGTCCGTAACTTTTTTTTGTTAAAAATTATCCAAAATCAATTTTTGAGCAAGTACATAACCAGACAGTGTTCAAAACTATCTCCTTACCCTAGCCCGATTCACAACCGTAAGCTTGTAATAATGTTTTCTAATTAGAGCAGTACTGGTGGGTTTCCGTGGGAAATTCAAGCATGCAGCCGTTCGTCGTTTACATGAAGGAGTCCCAGCTAGTAGGCTATATCATGTGAAGATGCTGCTGGTAGCGGATCATTTATAGCCTTTTCTCACAGCAGCTGCAATAATTAAACATATCATTTTGATGGTGGATTGTAATCCAGAAAGGTCCACATGACAATCATCAGTGACAACTGGAGATTCACCCGTAGTCAAAAGCAAAAGACTTCGGACTGCGGAGTGGCTACAGAAATTGAAATCTACAGGTAACGCTAATACACACTAAATACGCATAGTCACGCAATGCTGATGCTGTTAACATTAACAATTTGAGAACAAAGTATAACAATAATAATAATTCGCATTTTGCACGGTTTGATGTGATCTGAGCTAAGCGATCGTTAGATTTAACAAACATTAGATACATCCACGCTGAGGAGCCGTGCTGATGCATAACCCACATAAAGATGATAATTCCGCAAATAACTGCAATTGCAGGTTTCAAACAGAGATAGCGACAAAAAGGCAAAACTTACAGACTGCAGCTTTAAAATAATGTTCAAAATCATGATGGTCAATTTATTTTATGTTGTCTTTAGGGATTTTCTTTCTGATACCAGCTCTGTATATTGTTTTGTCTGCATCTTGTTTTTCCTTCTTCATTTTTTTTTTTTTTTTTTTTTTTTTTTTTTTTTTTTAAACATGCTACACATTAAATAGTTTTTAACTCTTCTGTCTTCCCTCAGTTTCATGACCACCACATTTGTTATTGAAGCCATGGCTGCTGCCAATGCCCAGCTCCGCTGGAAGAGGAGAGAACAGGAAGAGGTTAGTGACGTCACCAGTTTACCCTGGTTACCCTGAACATTATGTTCTTATTCAGTTTTAGGGTATTCCCTATGAAAATTACACTGTTCATGGAAATGTTACACGTCCCACAGCAGGTAATCAAGCCAGAAAGTTGATGAAACTTTAAATGATACTGACCTATCAGTGAATGAAACAGGGCCATTTAGGGCAGATGTACTAAAACAGCTCAGAACGAGGCCAATGCTTCTAGTCAGTTTCACCCCATCAAACAGAAATCCTATATAATGGCCTATACAACTATAACATCAGAATGTTTATATTCATATTTTAATAGATGATCTCTTTTCAGCAACAGCATATATTGTGCATATAATGTGTTTATGCTGAATAAGCATGTCAAAACCGATTTTGCAGTGTAGCATGACAAATGCTACCTCGTTTTTGTCACATTATATTGCGCATTATATAACCGAGGCAATAATCAAACATGTTCTTCTACAGTGTCCTCTCTGTCATATGTAACATTGTCTTAAAGGGACAGTTCACCAAAAATGAAATGTTATAATTTACTCACCCTCATGTTGATCCAAACCTGTATGACAAAAAAAAAAAAAAAAATTAGGCTGAATGTTCACCATACAATGAAAGTCAAGGTGGACTGGTGCTGTAGAGCTCCAAAAATGACCAAACACTACCTTACACACAAGGCTGCATTTATTTGATCAAAATACAGTAAAAATGTGAAATATTACAATTTAAATTACCCGTTTTCTGTTTGAATAGATGTTAAAATGTAATTTTTTTTTTTTTTTTTTCTTGTGATGCAAATCTGAGCTTTCAGCATCATTACTCCAGTCTTCAGTGTCACATGATCCTTCAGAAATCATTGTAATTTGCTGATTTGATGATCAAGAAACATTTCTTACTATTATCAGTGTTGAAAACTGTAGTGCCGCTTAATATTTCATGGAAACCTTGATACTTTTTTTTAGGATTCTTTGATGACAAGAAAGGTCAAAAGAACAACATTTTTTTTTGAAGTTTATTTTTTGAGAAATCTTTTGTAACATTATAAATGTCTTTACTGTCACTTTTGATCAATTAATGCAACCTTGCTGAATAAAAGTATTTAAAAAAAAAAAAAAAAGTTGTGTCCCCAAACTTTTGAACAGTCGTGTATCCGTGAAAATACTTGCTCACACAAGCTCACACATATGTGAAAAATGTAGGGGTTTTTGTTTGTGAGCATGTTTGTTTAGGGCCTAGCATTAGTAAATGAACTAATTTTGTTGTTACAACCATTTTAAGATTAATGACAGCGACTCCAGCTCGGACTATTCAGATGATGATGTCATTATCCGGGGACGTTCAGAACCCGTCGAGACACGGCCCATTCTCTCTGTCCGTAAGTGCTGTTTACATTGTATTGTCTTTGTCAATATAATGGTTTGCAATGTTACCCAAGATCAAAATCTCAAGGTCATTATTGGTTTTGTCATCTGATGTAACAGAGCGTGCCGCGAATATAGACCACTTTGACATTGTCGAGAGAGTCGAGATGGGACAAATGGCCTCCATGTTTTTTAATAAAGGTAAGACTTCTTGCGTCATTATGCACTACACATTATGTAATCTCAGTTAAGACATTTAGCTTTATAAGGCTATTAAACAGGCCTTAAAAGATGGCTTCCGAAGGTCAAGTTTTGCTTCAGTGTTCAGTAACAGTGAACAAGGTTATTTGCTGCTAATGGGGTGTAATTAGAACTAGTTAAATTGCTTTTGGTTGTAATTACCTCACTGTAGATCTGTTATCTACACTAATATAAGGAAACGAGAGGCTTGCTTAAAGATGGAGAACCCAGGTAATGAGAATCTTATGATGAATATGAAGAAGACGCGTTCACCTTGAACTACAAACCGAGGTGTCATTTATACTGATTCCTATTTTCAGGATTCTTGCCCTCCTAAGCATCATTTCACAAGCAGCGCTACACAAAGGCTGACTCAACAATGCCCTGAGCAGCCTTGTAATATCTCAACAGCATTGCTTTTGGCATCTTCTCCAACTATCAAGCAAAGGACGGACATCAGAATTGGCCTGCTTCTCTGTTCCATACAGGGTTGGAAATTAACAGGGGCTTGGGGCAAAAATGCCACAGAAATGAACAAAAATGCCCCTGCACAATTAACAAATTCTATTACGACGATCGTGGTTTAAGTGAAACGTGAAAATGAAAAAGTGTTGATTGCGACATTACAGTTAGATCTGCTCATGTTGCATCAAAGATTTCGTTTACACATATTTTGCAGCGTTGAGTGTTATAACCAATCACATACGTTTCTGTTGAGAGTATGAATGCAATAGCCAATCAGAGGCGTTTAGGTTAGTCATCGGAGATGAAGAAATCTGGAGTTTTGTTCAGTGCACACGCTTACTGACTGAAATCTGCACTCGTGCATAAACATAGACATCAAAGTGCAGATATAACGTAAACAAGAGATTAATTTTGCAGTGTAGAAAATGTTATCATCTACTCGCAGCTTCTGTGATTATAACAGGAGCTTTGCGAGAGGGCATAACTCTGTGACCTTGCGCTAGGCTAAAGTGATGGGGAACTTTCTTTGCTCGCTTTCTGTATTTAATTTATTCCCAGTTTGAAGAACCGTTTCGTTCTTCATGCTGCTAAGATAATGAGAAGTCTTGATTTTCTAATTCATAAAAAGGCAATAAACTAATTCAGAAACAATTTTTAACTTGTTTTGTCTGTGTAGCCTAGAAGAATTTATGGTGAGACATTTTTTTTAATGTATTCTATTAAACAACATTAATAATCATTATCATACAACAATAATGGTTATAATTTCAGTTCTGCCCTGTAATGAATTCCTATTTTTTTAATTTTATAAATTATATACTTTATGTAGGCTATTTACACTATACTACATTATGCAGTTGTCATTAAATTTACATTTATGCATTTATTATGCATTCAAAATGCATGTATGCCACCTTTGAGCAACAATAAACAGTCAATGTAAATAAACATGCCATGTCAGATGCTTTACTAGGCTACAATATCACTCTTTTTGTATATGCATTTAAATGTAATAAAGATGCACTGAAAATTCAAATTTGGGTTGATATAGTTATAGCTGATAACCAATGAATGGCATATTAAAATTCTAGACTTTTGTCTAAATAATAATAAAAAAATCAAACTCTAAAAAATAAAAATCAACCATTTTAAATGCTTAAAATGAATAACTTTAAGTGAGGTAATCTAAAGGTAAAATTTAGGGGAAATGAGCATACACAAATTAAATGGCTCCATTTCTTCCATCAAATCCAGTTTTATAGTATTTAACATAAAAGATAACACAGATACAGTAATCATAAAAATTGCCCTTAGAAAATGAAAATGCCCCTTAATGAAAAAAGTTAATTTCTGACCCTGGTTCCATACATCCACAGCATGTGATGGCAAACATTATTCACTAGGTGGCGCACTTGTTACACCCTCCAACAAACCAGCACTGCCTATTATGCGCTTCACACACGTTTGGTGAACACAAGCATGCACTTGTAGCTTCAGAGCTTTGTGTTTTCTCGGCACAGACGTCACACGCTTTCCCTGTCGACTTTTGTTATTCTATTAAGTGTGATGTGTTAAAATAGCTCTCTCTGTGTGTGTGCTCTGACCTTTCCCAGCACAGAATGGAGTGAAGTGGCCAATTTGGAGGTGCACTTGGAAGAAACTAATGACTATCTGAGCAGACTCTAATCGTAAATGTATTAAATGGAAGCATAACTCACTGTGAAGGAGATTAGTTTAGTGTGACTTTAGTATTGACTGTAGCTTTAAATATAATTCTTGTTTGCCCTCATGTCTTAGGACTTGCTGTCTTTTTAATCCTACTGCAATTGCTAAACGCAGCCTTTGTTATGGGGGTGATCAATCCATGCGCTGCCATTCAGTGGAAAGAAACCGCAGGCTTTTAAATGCCAAAATGAACTGTAATTAAAGGCTTTAATGTTTGTAATTGGACTTTAGGATTGTTGAGGCAGGTGGGAGGATGTTTTTACAGAAACTACACACAGCGACTCTTTGGGTTCAATTACTTTTAAAGCAGAATGTGAATCCGCTCTGGTCTGAAATGAACAACAGGAAGTCTGGCTTCTGTCATTTCATCATTGGACAGGTTTCTTCATGGCCGCTGGTTTATCTGGGCTGCTCACAGTGGCTGTAACCTTCCCACTGACAGGTTGATTAGAAGACGGCTTCTGATAATGCCACAGAGGAGATAGATTAGCTCATGATTGATTTTGTTTTTAGGGGTGCTTGCTAAGACTATTACTTTTGCTCATAATGTGAAATTTTTTTTTTTTTTTTTTTTTCTTCGAAATCCCTAACCCTAACTGTTACACTTTGGTGTGTAGATCGTCTTGAACTGTTTATGCTACATGCTTGTTTTTGCTCATTGAGGAGAGGCTTGATTTTACTTTTCAAAAGTGACTTACATTTTAAGATAGTGGACAATAAAACTGGATCAAAATCCTATAGACTTGAGTTGAAGGAAGAAACTGAACCATATTTAATTTGTGCAGGCTCCATTTCCCCATTATTTTTTACATTTTAGATTGCCTCACTTAAAGTTATTCACTTTAGGCATTTAAAACGGTTGATTTTTTTTTAATTTTTTTTTTTATTATTATTATTATTATATTTTTTTTTAATTATTATTATTATTATTATTATTATTATTATCATTTAGACGAAAGTCTAGAATTTTAATACATATGACATTCATTGGTTGAATCAGCCATAACTATATCAAGCCAAATTTGAATTATCAGTGCATCACTTTTTATTACATTTAAATGCATATACAAAAAGAGTGATATTGTAGCCTAGTAAAGCAAGAAGGTTGGATTTAAAATCCGTGAAATGGTGTAAAAATTACATTTTTAACCCTCTGGTCCTCTTCAGTCAAAAGTGACAGAAAAAAATTTACGTTTTAATATTTTTTGCTTCATCAGAATGGGGGGACACATGGTGACTTGTCGCATTAGCTATGTGAACACACAAAAAAAAATCATGCACATGACACTTGGCTCCTCCACGGTCAAAAATGACTGACATAGGAAATTAATGGGAAATACGAAAAAATATGAAAGATCAGAGAATCTTTTGTTGGTACAAACTACAAATCAGAGTCTCTAAAATGAGTGCAAAAAAGAAACCTTGACAAAAAATAGTCTTTGGGAATGTCTAAGTATAAATCCAAATCCACAACTTAATAAAAACGATGCACACAACGATGCCTTAAGAGCCGGGGGATGAAAACTTTTTGAATTTGAAAATCAAGGTAAATTGTACTTAATTTTTCTTCCGGGAAACATGCAAGTATCTTCTGTTGCTTCCGAAGGGCAGTACTAAATGGAAAAAAATGATATTTAAACAAAATAAAAAAAATTTGGACATCTTCATCCTGTTCAAATGTTTTCACCGCCCGGCTCTTAATGCATCGTGTTTCCTTCTGGAGCATCAGTGAATGTTTGAACCTTTTTTTTAATAGTTGTGTTTGAGTCCCTCAGTTGACCTCAGTGTGAAAAGATGGGTCTCAAAATCATACAGTCACTGCTGGAAAGGGTTCAAATATGTAAAAAATGCTTAAACTGAAGAATCTGCAGGACCTGGAGGATTTTTCTGAAGAACAGAGCTCAGTTTAACTGCTCAGGACAAACAAGAGACTCATGAACAACCATCACAAAACAAAAAAACAAAACAACAACAAAAAAAAAAACAGTTCATCCAGGTAACCACACACAGTATTAAGAACCAATGGTTCACAAACCTTTGAATTGGGTTATTTTAATAAATTCAGCTATTTTTACATATAGTCTTGTGGACTATATGTAAACAACTTGTAAAATATCTTACTCAGACAGTACTAAATAAAAAATTAACATGCATTTTGTATGATGTCTCTTATTTTGTTAAAATTATTCACATTTTCACAAATATGCAAGTGGTTCCCATACTTTTTCATGCAACTGTACCTTCAAAAAATTGGATTTTATATGCATTGTCTCTATTTTAACATGGAATACTGCTTTAATTGAAAAATAATTTAAATGTATATAAGAAAAAAATTGTGTAAAAATTTCAACCTCTAAACGAAGAGGACGAGAGGGATAAGAAACTTCAATATTTCTGTATTTAAAGTAACCGACTTTTTCTCCTTTATAAAAAAAAATTGTAAAATGAGCACTGCAACTGATTTTGCATTCATAATTTCCCATGTTTTCTGCCAGCTTTTCGCTACTCGTCTTCGTAAAATGAACTGGAACTGACAGCAACATTTGCTGCTTTTTTATGTGGAGGGAAAGATGACTCAATTAAGCTCATAAGAGTTATATCATAAATTTTTCTTTAAATAGTTAAAATAGTCTGTTAGCTATAGTTGACTTCAGAGTAATTAATGAGCTGATTGGTTGGCTGGACCATTTGAGATCCTCGTAGGAGCTTGGGTGAATGATGAATGTGTGTTGTGGTGAAGCCGGTCTGTGTTTCCTCCTGAATGCTCTCCATCTCATCTCCAACTGGCAGGGACTGAGTGATGGATGGATGGAAGAACAGGTGAAGAGGAGTGTGGGGTTAATGAAGAGAAGAGCAGGGGGGAATTTCATAATGAAGTGCTTGCTTCTTTAATTAGGATGATTTATACGGCTCTTATGCTTATGTTTAGCGGCTATAGAGTGTTGGGGAGGAACATCAGAGGAATCTTCTAGGGAAAGATGCTGCCCGTCTTCATGTTCTCTCCACATGTTTGTATTTAAAGTGATGTTTTATGTAAAGCCATGAATCTTCAGAATGACACCTGATGTTTCTTTTTGCAGTTGGTGTCAACATGTTCTACATCTGCATAATCGTGTACCTGTACGGAGACCTGGCCATTTATGCCGCTGCTGTACCCGTATCACTGATGGAGGTAACATGGTGAGTTCAAAATCTCTCATCTTGTTCTTGTTCTAGACATTAAAGGGATAGTTCACCCAAAAATGAAAATTCTGTCATTTACTCACCCTTGAGTAGTTCCAAACCTGTATAAATTTCTTTGTTCTGCTGAACACAAAGGAAGAGATTTGGAAGAATGTTTGTAACCAAGTAGATCTGGGGCACCATTGACTTCCATAGTAGGAAAAAATAATACTATGGAAGTGAAGAGTGCCCCATAGATCTGTTTATTAACATTCTTCAAAACATCTTCCTTTGTGTTCAGCAGAAAAAGGAAATTCATACAGGTTTGGAACAAGTCGAGGGTGAGTAAATGATGACAATCTTCATTTTTGGGTGAACTATCCCTTTAATTAATGAAACATCAGCTTTACTTTTTGAATGTTTTTGAATTTTTATTTTTGCTTGGTTTATAATTAATACAATTGTGGTGTTTGTTTCCTCAATTATGAGCTTTATATTCTCCTATATCATATTATATGAGCCATAAAAGCCTGTTGTATCAAATATGGTACTTAAAAAATACATTTGCAAACTGTTATATATAGTGGTACTTTATAAACTCCTGAAATCGATTCGCAGATGTCAGAAGTATCTAATTGTTTGCCTTCTCGCAGTGGGAATCACTCGTGCAGTGCTGGGAGTGTGAAATACAACGACACCGACTCATGCTGGGGCCCTGTAAGACGCAAAGACGCCTACAGGATATTTCTGGTGAGTGCAGTAGCACCCGTTACACAGTCAAACATACACACCTCGTTGGCAGCACTTATGTCTCGGCAGGGTGCTGGACTCACAGCGGCTGAAGGCTGAAGGTAAGAAAGACAAACGAGACACTTAATACTTCTGCGTAATCTCTGTGGACTCCTCGCCCCACCGTGTATCAGGAGGCTCTTGTGTGCCCTTGAAATTCACGTAGAGCTACAGCAAAAGATGCCGGTGTGATTTCCTCCTTGACTTTAGCTTCGCAACAGTGATTGATGTGCTGATTCATTTTGCTCTGCACCACTCTCCTTCATCCCTGGAAATGAGAGAAGTGGCTATCCCGTCTGCCAATAAAAAGCATTGTTTCAGCTTTTTTAAAATCGCATCGCTTGGATAAGCCTCTTACTGCATGTTAACCACAGGAAATGATGCTGATTTTAGAATATGTGCCAATATTTGCCCTACAGATGAGGCTCTTTATTCCCCTTCATGCTCAGTTTGTCATCCTGTGTTGAGTTTTAAGATGAGGTCACATGCTGTGTCTTTATTTATGTCGTGTATCGGCTGTAATTGAGTTTAGTTTATTAGATCATTTAGGAAGCTAGAAGAAACAACCTACATCTTCCATTCCCAAACTCAGAATTTTTTGACTAGAAGGTCATCATTAATTTTCCTTCTGGACATGTCATTAAATAAAACATCTTTTTTTCTATGAAAGATTAATCCGACTGGCTTATGAACAGAGTGTCGCTGGGGCTGTTCTCTTCCACTCACCTTCACTTCCAACTGTCTCTGTTGTTGTGAGGAAGGAAAATTGCCCAATTTTGAGTCTGAGGAATGTCCAAAGGGGCTGATTGTCTGAGCCACCAACTTTATGAGTTTTATCAGACTGGGTGAATCTGTGCCATAGGATGTTGTCTTCCTTGGCCATTTAATCAAGCACTTTCCAATTCTCATTAATGTAATAATATATATTTATGCATTCGGCAACAAGGGAGTGTCTTTAAAAACCCTCTTTTGTGCAGAACTATTTCTGCCATGGATTCAAATGTCAAGTTGACAGATTAACAGTTGAGACCAAGCTTCCTTTACTAATTCTATAACGTAACTTTAGAACTAGTAATGAAGGAACGTTGAGTCGCTTCGTTGAAGCTTATTGTATTATGTAGAGAATTATGGTATTATGAGAGAGAACGAGTATATTACCTGCATCCGATATACAGAATTAATTCTTCAGGTCGATATCCATAATATTATATCCATTATAAAAAATCAGTTTGTCCATTCAGAATGTCCGCTGAGGAAAGCGATATCTTTGTCCTTTAAAAGTTAAGGGGATTTCCCACAGCACTAAAACAACTTCCTTGTTCTGATGCACTCATAAAGAGAGTCTTTGCCGCCATATAATGGCATAATAATATAACTTTCACTGATACTTTTGACGTACCCTTTAGACGGCATATTATTTATATAAAATATTTATTGAACAACAATATTTAAATTAACAACAATAACCATTATAAAAGACATAAACACAAGCAATCAATAAACACAATCAAATAAATAAAAAACACAAGCAAATAATTCAGTCAAACGTACAAAACATTACATACAAAAAAAAAAATGTGTTTGGACAGTATAATTTTCATTGCTAAAAGAGAATAATGGAACTTTTCTGCATTACTGTAATGAGATTTTTTGGGGGAAATGCGCATATTTGTCGTGAGAATGAAAAATGAGTTTTTAAAAAAGCTAAAACATCTTAATGGTCCAAAATAGGATTCTTTTCTTTGCACATTAACATTTCTTAACTTTTGTGAGTTTAATTTTTTTTAATTTGGGGTTGAAATATGACCCAGACATTTTTCTTGGGAGATTCACCCTTTGAGGTTATGCCATCAAATTTACCACGTCAGCAAAATTAAACACGGATTGGTGCTTCGGTGTTTTAACATGATCACAAAAATGTCAGGTCACATTTGCATGCAAATGAGTGACATTTACATAAATCCACCAACTTGGCACTAACTTTGTTTTCAGTTTCAGTTAATACTTGGCCCTGTCCAAGAACACTTAACTGATGTTAGTTCATCGCTTTGATTGCATTTTAATTGCCTCGTTAATTAGCAGTTCCTCACTGGCACTCTGTAAATTTCTTTCAAATCAAAGCAAGCTAGTCAGAGTCTAACCAGAGTCCTTGTTCACTTATCTGGCCTTGCGTTCTAAATCAGTGCTGAACATGCCAAATCTATCTCCCGTCCTATTAAGGAGACTGCTGCTGAGACGTAGCGCAAATCTATTACAGGCGCCATGATGTGAGAAAAATTAGGAGATCTAACAGTTTCACCTGTTATTATATCTTAAATCTTCTGAAATGCATTCATGGCAGTTTTTGGTTGTCTGCTAGGGCGTCATGTTTCTAGGAAATATTCCAGATTATTGAATTGAATCTAAGTGCCCATATGTCCTTCTAACATGTCTTTATTATATATATTCCTAAATTATCATGCTAACTTTCATTTTGAAACCTGCCTTTTGCAGACAGAATGAATTATGACCCTACAGCTACTGTAGCGGTGATGCATTTGTTTTTTCTTCCTTTTGGTGTGTCTTGACTTTGATTCAAAACAGTACGTGGTCTGCCTGAGAATATTTGAGAGCAGTGGTCAGTTGTATCCCCCCGTGGCCAGCGGGATTGATGTTTGACACATTAGTGCAGCCTCATGGCATAAGCTTTAGAAAAGGAAAAAGGGAAGATTAAGAGGCATATTATGCTTTCACATAACACCTTGCCTCACTATAATCCCTGAGTGGGTGGCAGACCGTGACACTGTTCTTTCTCTACCTGTGACACACAAAGAAGGATGTTATGGATGTCTTTCTTCAGGGGATTGCGGCCAAAGAGTTTCCAGGAATGGAGTGTACTAGACTACAGATTCTTAAACTGCGTATCTCAGCAAAGGACTTTATAGCTGCTGTTTTGCTTTGTACTGCTTAACGGCCGTTCTGTACATTGTGTAAAACTTCCTGCCTCAGCAGAGTATGACAGTGACTTTACCCTGACATATAGTAGGGATGTGTCTGGATGGATGACTAGTTGCCTTTGCTCATTATATTATTTTATTTTTAAGCAGTGGTGCTTGAAAAGGTAATGGATTTGGTAATGAACCCAAATATGAGTGTTGCCATGAAATAGTGCAGTCAATTCCAGGCACATGTGAGTGTAGCTACACAAATTGGTTGGGTAAATACTGTTTTTGAGCAGTTGCATCTTTAAAGGTACACTATGTACATTGTTTTGGTTGTGCTTCGGCTCTGCGTTGCAACAGCTATAATGAAATGACCCTTCACAGTAGATAATGCTTTACAATGAACTCTGTTAGAATTTATCTGTTCGATATTTAGCGTGATTTTTATTTCAACCTTCCTTGCTCATTGTGACAACTAAACTATGCCACTCCCACTCCATACACAAAGTACTGTAGCTGGAGAAAGGTCGTACAACTAGATCTCTTTTATTGAATCCAAAAGGTTTTAATTATATTTTGCTACATATAAAGGTGTTTTTTTTTTTTTTTTTGTTTTTTTTTTAGGATTTTGAAGTGTCAAAAGGTCATTTGGTTTAGCCGTCCAAAGGCCAATACAGCTATTTCATTTGTGATTAAAATATCTTTAAATGTAATAAATGTATATATTTTTTTTATTCTGGCATGATTTTATAACATCATATATCAACATAGTGCAAAATGGTATTAAAATTATGTGTAGAAGTCATTGCTTTGTTATGAGAAAAAATGTCCGAAAAAATGAATTTCACTGATGTCATTCAGAGTAACCAATATAAAGGAATAGTTTTGGATCAAGTCATGCGGTCAGTATCATGTGACAGGATGTGACATCATTCAGACACCTGCACAGGATCACATGGTCGTGAAGCAAAGTAACTAACTCTCTTAACTATTTGAAAATTTCATGTTTTCACTTGCTCATACGCATGTCCTGAAACATCAGGTCATTCGGTACAACCGTTATAAAACATGGAAAATGTTTTTATATTTATATTACGTTTAATTGTCCCTTTGTTTGCTAGCTAGCAAGCTAACTAGCTAGCTAGCTAGATATCAGCCTGTTAGTTCGAAACCATTGTTCGAAAATATCGTCATTCGGTATAACCAAAAGTGTCATTCGGTAAAACCGAAATTTTGGTTAAACTGAATGACTTTTTTGGTGACAAATTTTGTCCATCTTTTAAAAAATGACAAAAGCAGTGTTAATTGATTATAAAAACCACATAATCTCATTGTTAACACTTAATAAAACTTCAAAATTAATTATATCTCCATTATTTATTTATTTATTTATTTATTTATTTATTTATTTTTTTTTTTTTTTACACTTTTAAAAACCTTATTCGTCAATGACCCATGTGCGAAATTTCCCGCGAAAACCATCCTGCCCAGTCTAAAATATGAACACATACAGGCTTACCATAGTGAATCAGGGTCAGACAAAAACACATTTTGGAATAAGGATTGTTGATGTATTGACTCATTATGTAAATTCTGTTAATTTGGAACAAAAAAAGTTACATAGTGTACCTTTAAATTCATCGCCTTTTTTAAAATTTAATTATTTATTTGAGGATTATATCAGTTTTAGCATAGTATATAGACTGGTATTATAGAGTTAAATACAGGTGAATTGGTAATAGGTGATGGTATCGTGACTGGGTACAAAAGGAACATCTCAGTCTTTGCAAGCAAATATGGGTCAAGGCTCACCACTTTGTGCTGAATGTCATGAGAGAATTGTCAAACAATTAAAAAATCAAATTTCTCAATGGAAGATTGCAAAGTATTAAGTTCTTTCAGCATCAAGCATACATAATATTGTGGAAAGATTCATGGAATTCAGAGAAATCTCAGGCTCTGTAGGGAAACCGCTGTTGAATGTGCGTGACCTTCAAGCCCTCAGACAGTATTACATGAGAAACCATCATGGTACTGTTAAATATAGCCATATGGATTTGGGAGTACTTTTGAAATATATTCACTGAATAATCCTACACTATAAGACCTGAGGCAGTTGTGTAATTTTTACATTTATGATTTAATTTACACTGCATATTTCATGACTCGTTGCACATTAGTTCTTATAATGAACAGTGTATATGTAAAAGCATGTGCTTAATTCATTTCGTTCTCTTCTCATTTCTTCAAATATTTCTCCCCTTTAAGTGTTATGTAGATCACTGCTGTCACTATTTTATCTCATCATTAAAAAAAAAACTATTCCAGGACTTGCCGTTCTAGTGGCACAGCAAACAAAGAGCTATTTTTGAACTCTGGCTCAACAGCTGTCCCTGAGCAATGCTATATTTTTAAAGTCCAAGACGGATGACACACAAACCTCAGGGCTACGGGACAAGGACAAAAACGGCATCTCAAAGCAAAATAATACTCATTTCTCTATTCCTAATTAAGCAGCTTTGTCAGTTGTGAAACACTTCAGTAGATCTATTTGGGTTGTCTGAAACGGGTATGGCTAAGGCAGAATCTTTTTGTTTTCTCTCAAGTTAAACAGGCCTGTCTGCCCAGCAAGCTGTGGCTTTGATCAGCAGTAAAGATCCACTGTGTAAAACTGCCATTTTATCTGTTGTTTGTTGGAAGCTGTTAAGATGATCAGTAGACTGAGACTTCATCTGCTGTCGATTCTTTTTTTTTTTTTTTTTTTTTTTTTTTTTTTTTAGTGTTCAGTTTAAAGAGCTTTTTAAAGAACTGGAGTATCTCTTCACCTTATGACTGAAACGTTGTCAAACAAGCACTCAGAAGTTCAAAGGATAAACTTGAGTTAAAGTCCAAGACATTGTTGATTCATTTAGGGAATGCATTGAGAGTATTCCATGGATCTGCTTATATATGGAAGGGGTGATGTGGAGTGAGGCTGTAAATTGTATCAAGGACGGGAAGGTGTCCTCCCTTTTCTCATTGGGCTGGTAATTATTCTGAAGGGGAAGCTGGATTAATGGCTATACATGATCACCTTTATTCTATGGGTCCTTGTTAAATGAGCTAATTTCCTTAACCATCTTGATGGGACGATCCTTTGTACCAAGCAGTGATAAGCTACATTTCTCAAGGAGTCATGTGATGGGCATTTAAAGGGATAGTTCACTCAAAAAATTAAAATCATCCCATGATTTACTCACCCTCAAGCCATCCTAGGTGTATATAACTATCTTCTTGTCCTTGCTCCTCCAAGCTTTATAATGAATGGGGTGTGTGTTTTGAAGCCCCCCCCAAAATGCATCCATCCATCATAAATATAATCCATATGGCTCCAGGGGGTTATAAAAGGCCTTCTGAAACGAAGCGATGGGTTTTTGTAAGAAAAATATCCATATTTAAAACTTTATCAAGTAAAATAACTAGCTTCCGGCTGGCAGCTGTACGCATCGATTTTACGGCGGAAGAATAACCTCTGACCCGACATACCAGGGGTGCAACGGTTCAGATTACTCACGGTCCGGTTTGTATCACAGTTTTAGGCTCACCGTTTCAGTACGGTTCGGTATGTGCTATGTTCAGGTAAAAAATTACTACTGTCAAATAAAAATAAAGAAAATAAGAACAAATAATCAAACAGCACAAATAAATACAATAAAGCAAAGATACAAATAAATAAAGCTTTTCAGGTTTTTCATGTATCCAGTTTTCAGGTACAGAAATTGAATAAAGTAGCTAATAAAATGTAAAACAACATTGCTTGTAATCTTCACTGTATAAATTAAATAAAGGTCAATCATTATTAATTATTAAGTTACCATTTAGTCATGAGCAGTGAGTGATTTCCTAGTCTTTTGTTGTTTCATTAACATTAAAAACACATTCAGACAGCAGGAATGCAAGGGCTGCTGTCTCTTTAAGACATAATACACGGATCAGTACACTGATACTGAACACATGCGTTCTTGCTCGAATGTTTAAGTTCACTTAAGACATAACCGACAATGTTTGCTAGGATACTCGCCAAGATGGACATGTTGACATAATTTTGTGTGAATTTGTCCGTTCAAGCACAAGACTTGAAAGAGACCTCAATATTTGCGGGCTATACACGCGCTTCCGCGTGCGCGCTTCGGATGAGTGCACAAATCTTCTCACAGCGCGCGCGTAAGTTCTCTTTCGCGACTTGCAATCAAATGTTTAAATTGGCAAGGCTTAAATGAGTTTAGTTTAAACACAGATAGCAACGTGTGCTGTTCAGGTTTCACCTGCGCTCGCGCGCTATCAACACCCGGGTGATGACGGCATGACTGGTCATATAGAGCATACGGCAGTTTAGGGGAAGCCAGAATGCGTATCCATCAACAGAAACATACATTAGCCTAACTTTGTCTGTTTTATTTATTTTCTACAAACCATATTATAGATGCGTTTGCATCGTCAGATATGAGATGAACCACGGTGCAAGTGCGTGCCGAACCGAGTGTGCAGAACAGTACGGTTCGTTTTTTTTCTTTTTTTTTCTTTTTTAACCGAGAACCGTTTCACCCCTACAGCATACTGACGAACGCGGAAGCACAGAGGATACAAAACAAAATGCTGGTCACAAATTAGAAGTGTAAAACAAGAAATTTTAAAAAGTAATGTCAGAGGATTTCGAAATAAGAAAAGAGGAGCTTAAGTTTGTTGCACAGCCCTATTTGTTTAAACCACGAGAGGTGTCTAAGCTTATGATACTCCTATATCCTGCGTCAGGGGGTTACTCTTTTGGCGCAAGTCGACTTGTGCAGTATGCATACGGTCATTTGGCGAAAGCTGGTTATTTTAGATTATAAAGTTTTAAATATGGATATTTTCTTACAAAAACCCATCTTTTTGCTTCAGAAGACATTTATTAAACCCCTGGAGCCGTATGGATTATATTTATGATGGATGGATGCATTTATTTTGGGCTATAAAACACGCCCTTATTCACTACCTTTATAATCCTTGGAAGAGCCAGGATATATTTCAATATATCTCTGATTGAGTTCGTCTGAAAGAAGATGGCTTGAAGGTGAGTGAATCATGGGATAATTTTAATTTTTGGGTGAACTATCCCTTTAAAACTTTGGAACTGCTCACTGATCACTCCAAACCAGCAGATTGTTGTGACGTAAGCAGAAAGTCACAGAACAATCAAGAGATCTTATTTTGTCACATTTTATTTTTCCTTTGAAGTCCACATAATGTTAGCCTAGTCAGTTTTACAAAAGATTTAAGAATTTTAAGTAATTTTTTGGGCCTTTTTATCCCTTTATTGGATAGGACAGTATAAAGATCGGATAGGAAAGCACGGGGCAGAGAGAGAGAGAGAGAGGAAAGGGATTGGCAAACGTCCTCGAGTTGGGATCATATAAATGCAGACTTCTTTCGAAAAAGTCTTACCAACCCAAAACTTTTGAACAGTAGTGTACTTCTGGCTGTGACCTCACAACCTTGTTGATTTCTCAAAGACTCAATTTTGCAGCGTAGCATCAGTAAATGGTTCAGGTGATCTTTGGATAAGTATGTAATAGTCTATGTAGTATATGCAGAGGCAGAATGAACTTCTTTTTTCTTTTCATTTCCGTTGGTGAGGAAATCTGCCCACTGAGTGGAGAGTGTCTTCCTGGCTAACATGTTTAAAAGAGCCCATCCTTTCAACAACCTTCAGTATCCATTGACCGCCCTTCTAGGACACACATTTGCTTACTCTCTCGCTCGCTCTGTGAAATATGGGTCACAAACCAGCGTAGCAAGATCAAATTTGTGTTTTTCTCATCTTTGGGGGGAAAAAAATGTGCTTGTGAATTAAGATACAGCACTATTTCTCTTGATGTATACAAGTTATTTTATACATATGTTTGAGGAACCATTATTTGGACCAAAGAGTTGCAAAGTTGGTTTAAAATGTTTAATGCAATAATGGAGTAATATTTACCTGCATTTTTTTGCGCTAAACATTTTAAAGGATTTAACATCTCTTGCAGGGACTTTCTTGAACATTTTTTTTTAATGATTTGTTTTGAATTAATTGCTTGACCCTTAAATGCATGAATGTTTCACCAATCATTATTACATATTCGGGTCTTTAGCGACCTGGATCTATATCTGATCTGAAACTCTCCTGATATTAGAGTAACAATTAACGAAGAATAAAATAAAGCATATTTTGTTACCATTTAGAGCTTGAAAGGGTTCAGTTTGAGCAGATGTTTTATACCATCATCACTGTCCTCGCCAGAGCTCATTTCTCAGCATCTGGCTCATATTCGCGATCTTAAACATATTCTCAAAACTGTCATCTTCAAAATCAATATTTTGATTGCTGACAGCTTCTTCACCAGATCCACCATCAAGTGACAGTGACACTAATATTTGATTGCGTTCAGTAATTGCTCTGCAGTAAATCACGGAGCCATTTCAAGTTTTGCTGATAATACTTCCTATTCTTTTGTTTTCTGCCTGCATTAACTATGAGTGAAACGCCACTTCATCATTGTGTATGAGACATTGCCACCTTGTGGAATAAAGGTGAATTGCACGTATTCAGTCATCAAAGATTCTAATATTGTTGTGAAAAAAAATATACTTGCACTGTAACACACCTAGGGTCGTTAGCGACCCTATACAATTTTTACAAAAAAAAATGAATGGGAAAACAGGCTTTCTTTTATAATTTTTTTTTTCTTGTTATATTGTTTATAATGAATTGATTGAGGAATACTAATACGTTTGATGTCTAACTTTAAAAAATGAATGAGGAGGAGGGTAGTGGATCACGTCCCGGGTCACTAAAGACCCGAGGTATGTGTTTAAGTGTAAAACGAGTCAGATTGTCTACTGTATCTACATGTTACAACTGTTTAAACTTTCTCCATCTTGGCGCTTTCATGCTTTCAAAGAAGCTCTCATTAATGATGATTGTTAATTTTACTTTTGCCAAAAATATTGAAACATTTGAAAGCTTAAGACAGCAGTGGATTTTTGTTTAGCAAGTGATTTAGTTGAAGCTCTGTTTTAGAAAGCTCTTATGTTGTGGATGGCTCTGCAGGAATAAGACAACGCAGATGGTTTAGTGGATATTAGCTCAGCAGGATAAGGAGTTTGAGCAGTGGCCCACCAGGGGAAGAGTCCTCTCTCTAATCCACTGTGGGACTATCGTGCCAGTGCAAACACTGGCTGACCCACAGTCCCAGTAGTGATTCTTGCCAAGCAGGGAAGGAATTGTCGAGGAGGACCATTAAAAGATGTGGCGGATAAACTTAAAGGGAAAGATGGGGAAGTAAATGCAGATAAAACAAACTCAGCCTTGGGTTAAGATCATGATATACCACGTCTGTTGCACACTTGACAGCTCTTTATATCTTCTGTAGGATATGCAAGGATGAACCTGTCACAATGCTGTAAACATAGCATAGTTGATGTTACAGCGACAGTTCTGGTCCCAACCACTTTTAAGTATCCCACAGCTGTCGGCACATGTTTTAATGTGTCTCGTTTTGTTATTAGCTGTGCTTGCTGCCAGAAAAATCCCAAAGATTTACACTAAAGAGACCGGAATATTATAGAGACTTGGACCAGTAAATAACCTAGCAAACCACCTAGAAAATGCCCCTGGTAACCACACGCAGCCCTCAAAGGTTTGTGTCTTGGGCTCATTCAGGTTCTGTTCTGTCTTATTCTGCTGTATCCCATTATTATAATTACTTTTAATTTCCCATAAGTCCATTTCTGCATGCTTAACTTCAGTCCACTGAACAGCTTGTGTGTTCACCGGGAGCTACCTGCTGGGTACAATATTGTTCTCGGTTTGGAAAAGCTGGTTATCTTGTCCAAGGACATTGCAGAATGATGTAATGGTCTTCCTCGGTGGGTGTCAGGACGAGGCTGTACGTGATTTCCATGAAATGAAATCCACAAGCACAACCAATGTCTCATTATCAAAACATCCTTCCGTATGTCACCCTGAACACAGAAGCTACTTGTTTGACCTTCATACCTCATGTTTGTGACTTTTTTTTTTTTTTTGCCTGAAGGGGTTCAGACTACTGTTTGTTTGGCCATTTTAGATTTACACAAATATTTGTAGTACAAGTTTTGAGATGATGGCAGTGGATTTTTATCATTTACTGTACATAGAGCTTTACTTCACTGCTTGTCAGATGGAATACAAATTAAGATCATATTGTTTGTCGTACCTTCTATCGACAAAGCAGATTTCTATGGAAGCCCGTTTCCGCCACTAAAAAAAAAAAAAAAAAAAAGAGTAATTGCGACTTTTTATCTCAGAATTCTGACTTTTTATCTCGCAATTGCGAGTTTACATCTCACAATTGCGTGATATAAAGTCAGAATTGCGAGATATAAAGTCGCAACTGCGTGATATAAAGTCAGAATTCTGAGATATAAACTCGCAATTGCGAGAAAAAAAGTCAGAATTGCGAGTTTTTATCTCAGAATTCTGACTTTTTTTCTCGCAATTAACTGACGGACAGTGTCTCTGTCTGTAACAATTCCGGACATCCAACATTTCTGGTGCATCCAACGATAGCCGTGCTGCTGTCCTGATGTCTGAAGCTGTTGGTGTATAAAATGTGCCACTTCAGCTTCGTCTGTTTTATTGCGCCTCCGCCACAGCTGATTCTTATTATTATTACTATTATATTGTTATTATTGTGTCAAATTCATTAGTATATCCATTCTGTTAAAAACAACTTTTATTCACCAAATACTTCCACTGTAATTTGCAGAATTGCATGATTCTACCCTTGAATGCCCCTTTTTATGGAGCCACCAGACTTGAGTTGCAAAGTTACAAAGTTGATGAAGCATGATAGGTATTGGTGTTTTAGTATTAAGCCCACTAGATGGCAGTAAAAGCTGTTTTTTCTCCTTGAAACGCTGTACTCATGTACAAGGTTACCGAGGGAACATGCTATATGCATATTCCTGCATAATGCATATGTCCGGAGACTAATCTTTATGTGTCTCCTCCAGTAAAATGAAAATTTCTTTATTGGTAAATCCGCGCTAAAAATGATCCTTTTATGATGTCTTCCATTTTATGTAGAATAATAACGAAGCAGCAATCCTGATGGTCAGTCGCAATGAAAGGAAACGCAAGCAAAGTAAGAACTGTGAGAAATAAAGTTTCACACAATTGTGAGGGAAAAAAAGTCAGAATTCTGAGATATAAACTCGCAATTGCGAGAAAAAAAGTCAGAATTCTGAGATAAAAACTCGCAATTCTGACTTTTTCTCGCAATTCTGACTTTTTTTTCTCGCAATTGCGAGTTTATATCTCAGAATTCTGACTTTATATCACGCAATTGCGACTTTATATCTCAGAATTCTGACTTTATATCACGCAATTGCGACTTTATATCTCAGAATTCTGACTTTATATCACGCAATTGCGAGTTTATATCTCAGAATTCTGACTTTATAACTCGCAATTGTGAGATAAAAAGTCGCAATTGCGTGATATAAAGTCAGAATTCTGAGATATAAAGTCTGAGATATAAAGATATAAATTGCGTGATTTCAGACTAATTTAGTGCAGAGCAAATTATTCAGTCACATGACCTTTTGTGATGCACATTTAGGAATTTATTTGTTAAATATCCGTTTTTTTTTTCATTGTAGTTTATGTGCATATCTTATGTCTTAAAAAGGGCTTTTCACATTGTGCTTAACCCCGGGTTATTGTTGTTCTAAACACCGCTTTTAACCCCGGGTAAATGAACATTTCACACTTGTAATTTAGAGTAGTTAACACTGCTTTTTACTTGGGGTTATGAAACCCTGCTCCGGAGCAGGGTTAGCACCACTTTTATGGTGTTAACCCCGCATTGTGTTGCCAAACTTGTACAGTGTGAAACGATGCAGTGTTAGAATGTTACAGCTAGACGCTTAGCAACAGACAACCAATCGCATGCCTCATATTCGCGTGCTTTGGACATTCACGGAAACGTTGCACGTTGTATACTGTTATAAAACAGTAAATTCAGCATTTGAGTGGAAAAATGTCAAATGCTGACAGAAAACGCAACAATTTGAGTGAAGAAGAGACCATTTCATTCTTACCTTTTATAGTCTGAAATATCCATTCAGTATACACTTGATAGTACAGTCGGCAATATGAGGACACGCACAAATATGCAAATAAGAACGTTAACCCAGGGTTTAGGAATGTACATTGTGAAACGTCAGCTTATTAATACCCAGGATTAATTGTTAACCCTGGGTAATTTGTGAGCCGTGTGAAACGTGAAGCAAGATAACCCAGAATTATATTTACCTGGGGTTTACAATGACCCAGGGTTAACTATTACAAGTGTGAAAAGCCATAATAAGTTTAAAAGAAACTCAAGAAATCTCATTTAGATGAAATGTTTTAGGGTTATAACAAGTAATCCAGCTGTGTTTTTTCCTTTTTTTTTTCTTTCTTTCGAGTGTTTAAGCTTTGTTGTTGTACATCTGGGCTTCTAATCAACAGATTGCATGTTCAAACACTGCATTTGTGAAAATTCAGCTGTCACTGTTGTGCCCTTGATCAAGGCTCATATCCTCAACTTGCTCCAGGGGGACTGTCCTTAATACTCAAGTCATGTCAGCCCCGATCTTGATGAGAAAAAGATCCTATTCTATTTAGCTTCCGTTGAACTGGACAAAACTGAGATCTCTATGGTTATGAGAGAGCTAAGTGCTTTGGTGAACTTGACACAGTATTACAAAGTCATGAGAATTAGTCCTGCTCCTCAGTGGCTCCCGCTGTTTTAGAAAGGTTTCAGCTTTGATTCACACCATAGTTGCCTGTGTAACCATGCTGTAAATGACTCTAAATGGATGAATGGTTTCTTTTTAAAAATATATAGACATTATTTTTTTTACCAAAGGCCTGTAGGAGAGAGCTGTTGACCCATGAATGGCGGAGTAATGCAACTGTTCAGACTTAATGAACACCGCCTGACTCACGACAAGCTCTTCCACAGTGATTTATTGGCTCTGTTACCGTTAGAATACAGATTGTGCAGTATGAATGAGTGTAAGGTGAGTTAGACCCATTACAACAGACTTTATGATCATATGTAAAATATTTTCTTTGAGCCTAAATCTTGAGTTTGTGATGTGTAATTTAAAGAGTCTTGAAAGAAGCCAACTGGCATTTATTGGTCTTAATTTTAAGCTTTAAATATGAATGTTCACTGTACAATTTAGCTAGGTTTTATCAGTTAAGAAAAGTTATTTTTAGAAAATTTTATCATAGATGGAGACCAATAAGGAAAAATGTGTCTGGAACAAAAAACAGTAGGTGGTCTTTTGGACTTTCCTACTGTCAGATTCAAGCAGACAAAACCAATGACGTCTCCAAAGAGTCAGATACAGCATTGATTTTATGACACTTCCTGTCTTGATATGGAAATCCACTGGGACAAACAAATATTCATGTTTTCTGTTATTGTAAAGATCAGTATGCAGGAAGATCTGTCTTGACAGCTTTCAGCTTTCCTGGAGTTCTGGGCATATTTGCTGCTTTTTATAAAATGTTTTGCCTGGTTGGTTTATTGGATCGTCAGAAATCATTGGGGAGAGACTGTATGAGTCAGAACTTGAACCTCTGTCTCCCTCATGGGATCTAGGGGCCTTATGTTGAGCGTCCTTTACCCCTGCCCTATGGCTCTGACGCCTGTAAGTTTTTTTAATTAAGTAGCAGTGCTATTTTGTAATAAATTCATGTACAATATCTGTTCTAGACCGTGCCATGTTTGACTTTGGAATGATCATTTAAGCTCATTTCATTGCAAGTCTTTGGGGTTTTTTTTAATCAGTTGTTGTTGTTGTGTATCATGAATTTGTATTATGTTTAAATCCAGTGTTCAGTTTGTACCAATATGCTGACCTCAAACCAAAACAATGCCTTAATTGCTTTTCTTACTTCTTGAAGGATGGGTCATGCTGTGGTTGCATTAATTTATTTTTTTTGTTTGCTTTCTTGAATGCGTTTGTTACGCATCCATTTATTCATTAATTGAGCTCTTAATTGTGGCAGCTTATTGCAGCTCATTTTGGAGGTTAATGATGCTTCAGCCTGACAGATACAATGAGCTGAAAAAAAAGCTCAATTACGGAGTCATTATTGGTTCACAGTTTTTACACTGGCTTTGTAGCTTTTATTCTGCCTGTTGTATGTTTTATGGAATTATTAGCCTGTTTTACAGTAATGGCTTTAAATTCGAGGTCAACTGCAAGTCAGAGGTTTGTGGGAAGTTCAGGTAATGTAACATATGAGCGCTTAAAGGGTTAGTTCACCCAAAAATGAAAATCCTGTCATTAATTACTCACCCTCATGTCGTTCCACACCCGTAAGATCTTCGTTCATCTTCAGAACACAAATTAAGATATTTTTGATGAAATCCGATGGCTCAGTGAGGCCTCCATTGACAGCAAGACAATTAACACTTTCAAATACCCAGAAAGCTACTAAAGACATTTAAAACAGTTCATGTGACTACAGTGGTTCAACGTTAATATTATGAATTGATGAGAATACTTTTTGTGAGCCAAAAAAACTAAATAACAACTTTATTCCACAATATCTAGTGATGGACGATTTCAAAACACTGCTTCATGAAGCTTTGACACTTTACGAATCTTTTGTTTCGAATCAGTGGTTCGGAGCGCGTATCAAACTGCCAAAGTCACGTGAACCATTGAAATTTGGAAACGTTTCGAAACACTTATGACGTAACGAAGCCTCGTTTACTGAAATCACGTGACTTTGGCAGTTTGATACACGCTTCGAACCACTGATTCAAAACGATTCGTAAAGCTTCGAAGCTTCATGAAGCACTGTTTTGAAATCGCCCATGGTATGGTATTTATGTGTATTATTATTATTATTATTATTATTATTATAATACTACTTTTTAATAATTTAACAAATTTATTTTTAATTTTTTTAATATTATTATTATTATTATTATTATTATTATTAAAACAGTTATGTATCTTTAACTTTAGAGATTTTTAGATAGTTTGTGATAGATAGTGGTTCTGTTCTGAGTATAAATTGTTAAATATTATTCTTTAATCTCTCCATTCTGTTAGCTGATGTAGTAGCAGCGTATCTGCTTTCCGTTTGTTGATCCAGTCTAGAATGTCTAACAAAGATTAGCACTGGAGACAAATGCCACTGGGATCTTGACACTGTGGGGATTGGAAATATAATCCCTTTTTTGCATCAGTTGAGCTATAATCCCGCATTCTGTGCTGCCACATGGGCTAACCTAGAGTCCATAGACACAAAAGTCTCCTAGAGCTGTCCACACTTGGTATAAAGTTAGGGGAGTACATTAAGAAGAAAACCATACACTGGTTTTGCTCACTGTACTCTTTCAACAGACGATGACAGGTGTTATAAGCCGTGTTTCCACCACAGGAACTTTCCCCAGGAACTAGGGACTAGGGGTGGTACTCTCTGTGTGTTTCGACCGCAGGGACCAGGGTCTAAATGAAGTTCCAGGTAAGTCCCTCAGAGAGTCCCTGCTCGCAAGGTGGTACTTTTTCAAAGTTCAGGAACTTTCGAGGGTGAGACTTGGGCACTGAACATGCTGATTGGTTGAGTTCAGGCAGCATTTTGATTGGTTGACTCCACGCAGCATTTTATTTCAACCACCATTTTTAAAAGTCTGTTGCAGTGCGTGCAGTAAGAGTTCTTTGCTATTCGAATCAACAGTGGAGTTTAAAAAATACGACCGATGGACCGCTTGTATGCGGAGGACGAAATCCAGCTGTAACTGGAACGCACACAGTCCTATGTCACCGGACTAACTTTCCTAATCTTCAAGGTACTTTAGACCGCAATGGAAACGTAGACAGCAACAGGTCTGGGGGAAAAAAGTTCCTGGGACAAATTTAGGTGGAAACACGTCTATAGATTGGACAGTTTCTTGAGTCCTACCTTTTACCGAATTATGTAAGGGTGAAGTATATACTTCTGCAATTCTATTTGATGCTCCAAGTTGCACAAAAATAGTTTGTTTCCAAACAGGAAACTCAAAAGGTTATGCTAATGTCTCTATTGCTCAGATATTTGTTATCCTGAATTTGACGTGTTGTGCCATGACACTGTCAGCATCTCCTGGTGCCAAATAACGGTCCTCAACTGTTGGTTTCATTTCACTCATATTGATGCGATAAGTCAAGTCCTGCTTTTCCGTCAAGCTATTCACCTTTGCATTTTCTCATTTAATTTTTTTGGCTTATCTCATTTCAGTCAAGTGTTGGTTTTAGATGAGCTCAGTATTGCTGAATTTGTTATCTGATATTGCTTTAGGAACGTTACAGTCATCCGAAAGAAGATACCCAAATCTGTCAGAATGTCCCAATGACCACAATTTTTGGCCAGCAAAAGGTCAAAATTAGCATGGAAATTGTCTCAATGTTTACTCAGCAACAATATTTTGATCCCGAAAGATAAAATATTAAGAACAACATTAAATGTGCGTATTCCTTTTTAAGAAAAGAAAGGAATAAAAAAAAATCGAAATATTCTGCAAGGAAGTTCTTGGAATGGCGTACTACCATACATGTACTACAATATTTCAGCATTATCCAATATCTATATTTTCCACAATGTGTTTTCCCCCTGTATGCATGCATAGTATTCAGTATACAACCTGAGCACACTAATATACAGTTTTTCCTACAATGCACTGGTAAGTAATATCAGGCACAATTTTTATGCACTAGCAAATAATATAAGCCACATGTCTCCTTCATGACATATTATTTCTTTGGACTGCTGAACGTTTTATTTAATGTTTTTCTTTTATCCAGTTATTTAAAAATGAAAATAATTAAACCATTGAATAAAATCTATAATAGTGATTCTTGCATTAGCAAACAGCGCTAACACTTTCGTGGCTTGGGGTTCATGCTTGGCTATTTTACACTATTAGACTGTTAATGAGCTCTGTGTTCTGATAACAAGTACAGTATGTCACAGTGCCTCTCTGTCTCCATGTCATGTCTGAGTCACCCAGCACCCCACAGCTCTCGCTCTTTCTGCTTCCCCTGATGCCCTCTCTGCCTGGCCCTGTCCCTCCATCTCTCCCTTCACTCCTATCCATTGCCAGGCTTCCTTCCTGTTGTCCTTTCCTGGCATGCGTTGTGTACCAGCGTGCCAATGTTGCACCATTTTTACTATCAGCACCAACAACACTCGTAGAATAGGACAGGGAATGGAAACCCATTACTATCGCTCTGCCCTCCTGGCATGTGTGGACGAGCTCCTGTCAAGTTTCCAACCTTTCTGCCAGCGTCCCTTTTCAAATCGGAAACTGCGGCATATGTTATAAGTTAGGCTTCGAATAAGAAACTACAGCAGGCCTGGCCATCAGAGCTGAGATTGGTTGGTGTGTTACCATAGACATTGCTTCCAATAAAGAAACTGAGCTGTTTATTTTATTTATTTTTTTTTTTGCCGACAAGAGATTGCATATGGTATTTTATGGCCATTCTGGAATGTAGGAGTTCTTCTTAGGAATAGATATTTATGGTAAGGATTGTGTGTTGCCAACCACCATGAAATGACGGGGTTGTATATTTTTGTGTGGTGGGAGTGATGCAGGCATGCACTTCGATATAACTCATGCAGACAGAAATGCATTATGGGAATTTATCAAAGTGGATTTCTTGCTCAGTTCTCCTATTATTAGCTTTATTGGTTGTTCTCGGGTGCCTTTTATATCCCTCAGGTAAATAATGACTTATGGCATAAGTTGGTTAATAATGTGTAATTAAATGTGTAATTAAAGGGTATATTGTCATTACTCACATTTATTATTATTATTATTATTTTTGTTTATTTATTTATAATGACTGTTAAAGACCTTCTTTGTCTTAAGGGATGTTTAAAATCTTCAACATCTCTCCTTAAATTATCATACAACTCCAAACCTTTTCCTGCTTACTGTTTAACTTCTGCCATATTGTGTCATGTCCCATTACAACCCTTTATAGAAATGTCATATGAATTTAGAGCCTTCTGCTCTTTTGTCTTGTCCCTTCAGGGCTTTTTTCAGCTGTTGCCAACCTCTCTGTCAGCTCTTTTATCAGGACAGACATTCAGGCATCATGATGGACTGTTATCTCAGCCTCATCCTATCTGACTATACAAAAACCAAGACACTTCTCACCTCTCAAGATAAAGTATGAATGGTGTCATGATGATTTACTATTCACCGTTTAATGAGAGACATCCATCAATAATGTGCAGTGTATTAATTAGAACAAACTGCAGTGTGTTAAATTGTGTTTTTGGCCATTAATCTGAGTCAGATTAAACACAATTTAACACAGTGAGTCAGATTATTGGCCAAAAACACAGTTTAACACACTGCAGTTTCAATCAAAATCAGTTTACTTAAATTCACATTCTTGTTCTGATTGTGAATGAAAAGGGTGAGATTTTTATTCAGTTGTGTTCAAAAACATAGAACTTATCTGTATGCTAGTGGCCTGAAAAACCAAATCACCATATGCAAAATAGTGAGTCAGAACTTCTGTAATGTACCAGAAGAAGGCAGCTGAATCAGATTAGAGATTACTTTTAAGAAAATATTACCAGTGTGGTAAACAAACACATGAGTCAGGAATATTAAAATGTATTTTAACCTCTTGCTTTAACAGTGATTGTGGGGGTTTTTTTTTAAATGGAAATTGAAAAAATCACACCTAAAAATAGACATGCAGTTTCACAGGTTGGAGGCATTTGCCATGTGTTTAGGACAGCCTTCATGCCATAAATTAACTATGCTGTAAGCTGATAAGCAAACATGATGGGAAATCTTTAAAAGCACAAAAGGTATATGAAATGTGAGTAGCAGTGGTAGTAGTATTTGGACATTTCTGATCCAGAGTAAACGCCTTGCTTGCATGGTTATGCACACCAGGACTGGGAGGTCCAGTTCTTCTTGCAGCTGTCTGTGAAGATGCTAAAGTCTGTAATATACATATCAAAGAGACTGGCACGTCTCTCTTCAACACTCAACCCAATGTAGTTGATTAGAAATGAGTCATGAATCTACGCTCTTATACAGCAGAACATAAAAAAGAAATTAAATGTGTACCATATAAGTCATGAGCAGGCCCATGCAGACTCTGTGCCCGCAGAGCTCAGAGAAAAGCTTCTCAGATTCTGTGGAATTGGAAAACCCATCATTAATGAATCCCTGCCTATTTTATACACATAATTTATGGCTAGAATGGGCATGTCTACTAATTTTGGCCATTTAGTGCAGTTGGTCTGTCTACATCAGGTTGAGATGTTCATGTTTGTAGGATATTCTACTGTGAACCATGTGAAGCCAGGTTTGCTATTTATTTAAAGGTCAACATATGACAGAATGTCTACTGAGATTTACCTTGGTTGCTTTCATTGACATGTTTTCTGTATTTTTATTTCATTTCAGGGTATCTTCACACTGTTGTTGGGGCCCTTCACCTTTTTTAATGCACAGAAGACCAAATACCTCCAGATCCTCACCTCTTTAATGAGATGGATTGGTAAGTTGCTTACTATTTTTTTTATTTTATTTTATATTTTATTTCATTTTTTTTATTTGATTTTTTTATTTCATGCAATGTACAAATAATGTTTTTGTTATCAGGTTGCAGCAAAACATAGCCTATTGAATTCAAGATGTACCTAATGGACAAAATAAATTACATGGTGATTTTAAATGTTTCTGCAAGTAACTAGGTTTTGCGAAAGCTTCGAAAATATCTGTAAAGGACAAGTGCATTAATTGAATCTATCAATCGTTCTATCTATTGTTCGTTCGTTCATTCATTCTATCAATCGTTCATTTTATCTATAGATCTATCCTTTGTTTGTTAATTCGTTCTATCTATAGATCTATATTGTTCGTTTGTTCGTTCGTTCTATCGTTCTTTTATCTATAGATCTGTCGTTTATTCGTTCTATTTATAGATCTATCATTCGTCCGTTCATTCATTCTATCTATAGATCTATATATCGCTCGTTTGTTCATTCATTTTTATCTATTGTTCGTTTGTTCATTCATTCTATCGTTTGTTCTATCTATAGTCTGTTTCATTCGTTCATTTGTTCTATCTATAGATCTATCGTTTGTTCGTTCATTTATTCTATCTATAGATCTATCTATCGTTCGTTCACTCTATCTATCATTCGTTTTATCTATAGATCTATTGTTCATTCTTTCTATCTATAGATCTATCGTTCATTTGTTCATTCATTCAATCTATTGTTCATTCATTCTATCCATCGTTGTTTTATTGATAGATCTATCTATCGTTCGTTCATTCGTTCTATCTATCGACTTATCGTTCTATATATAGATCTATCGTTTTATCTATCGATTTATCGTTCTATCTTGCCTCTCAAAGGTACGCCATCATGGTTAGTACATTATTCTCCTCCTCAGCATTGTAGCTAGGGTCTGTCCATCAAAAATGCGTCCCGCTCTATGCCTTCGCCTTATGTCTCCCTCATACGTCAGCCTGACAGCCTAGACAGGCCATCTCAGGCGTGATTGGGCAGTCAGTTACCAGACGACAGGCCCAAAATATAACCGCCCATCCTCTCCGGCCACTCAAATAACAGCTGCACTGAATCATGGCTCCCATGTGCATGTAGTGGTGAATAAACATACCATGTACAAAGAACACATATTCTTTGAACAAATATTCTCAGTGCTCATAGAGCTTCAAAGAAACAACCATATGCCCTTTTGCTCTCCTTTCTCTCCTCTTCGTCTCATTGATTCACAATGAGACGTGAATGAGTCATTGTTGGTTGGATACGTTTCCTAACAGCTCCACAGGCACTAACAAGGCAAAAAATGAAGGCAGTTGTTCTAGAGGTGTAGGTTTCGGTAATGCATGGAGAGTGGTGCTCTGCAGCATCATATAGCAATTACTCAAAATTTATGTATCAAGAAATGTATAGAGAGACTACAGAAATCTGCTGATTAGCATGTGCACCCATATTTCAGCCATCTGTGTTTTAATGTATTGCCCATTTAAGGGCACTATAACCTGAGGGGTGAAGTGGCTCATCCTGCTTGCTTCAGCAACATATACTGCTGAATGCAGGTGATGAACTTCACAGCAGTGCTGTTATTTCTCAATCTGTTTTTCCAGGACGTGTTCATGTTCTTTTAGTCATTTGAATCAATATGGGGTCATTTGCACAGTGTATGTATTATGTATGATTCCACTCGATCGGGAAAGACATCACTGGTCTAGCTGGTTGCTGTTTGCTTTGTATTGCAGTTTTTTTTCCTTTTTGCAGGAATATATCATTGGTGCCCTGCAGAAAAGTGGTCATCTTTTTGTATGTGTCCTACTCTTATCTTTCTCTATTGCTGTTTTTCCTTTGCCTGTTCTGAACCTCCAGAGACCTGAAGTAATTATTTGATAATGCATTCTTCTCATTTTTAGTCTATAGTGTGATTTAGAGCCATTTAGATATAGAACTAGCGTATCTATGTGCCCTAAAGTATTAAAATGTCTTCAGTTCACTCTTTAACCTAGGGATGTAAAAAAAAAAAATCTTAAATACCTTGCTTGGTATAAAAACTCATTTTACAACATGACATTGAATAACATCAAATTTAACCTGAAAAAAATAGTTGTGTTTTTTTCTTTTTTTTTTTTTTTTTCTTTTTTTTTTTACATTTAAACATTTAAAAGAATCAATTGGTTTGTACAAGGTTATTCAGATATTCTGCAAGGGTTACTTCTTCAGCTGTACTTGTTAATCAGTCTCCAGGGCAGAACAAAATTGATTCACAGGCAAAACAAACAAAACATGTGCCCTCATCATTAAGAAAAAAAACAAAAACAAAGAGACAATAAATGAAAAGCTTGACTGGAATTAATGTGATCCAGCAATAGTCAAGGCTTTTAGTTTCCTTTGTATGACCCTCATTATCATAAACATTTGGACATTAAATGTGCAGAGTGATCCGTGAACTATTAATTTTATATGAATTAATATAAAACAAAAACAAACAAACAGTTCCATCTATGATAATGGAATTTATAAGCCAAGTGAAAATGACTACTTTACCATAGACTCATCATAGATTGAGGCACTGGTATTTATCCTTGAGGAGGAAACTAGGTAGACAACAGCTGCCATATCTAATAGGGATGTGCCTGAAACCTAAATCTAAATTCGTAAAGGCACAGAAAATCTATGGAGCCCCTAAAGGGACATGCTTAGACTTGCTGCGGTAGTCGGTTACGTTACAGTACATCAGATTTCACTTCTCACGTGAAGATAGTAAGAAGAAATGACTGACAGGATGATGGCATAGAATTTGGTGCGCAACAGATCCTGAGCATCACCGACAAGTCTTGTAAAATGTGCGGTCAGTACCGCCTCTCCCTATACACAGAGTACGTGTGATCGCAAATTCGAAAGTGATAGTAAATAGTGAGCGTGCATTCAAAAGCATTCAAAACCCTGCATTTTGATAGCGGCTCCCTGATGCCCGCAAATTATATACAATATAATTACCCAACTAGATAATTGCGAGAGAACGCAAAAGCATTAAAATACATTTTTTTTTCCTCCCATCTCATTTTTTTTTTCATCACCATGTCCCTTTAGGGGCTCTGTAGAATGCGTCATTTGCGAACATAGTAGGTATTCAGCTTCGGGCACATCCCCAATATATAGTAAAGCATGTGTTTAGTTTGTAGTATATTTCTGCACAGACATTATAATGACCAACATTTGCAGTGAATATAATGTGCCTTTTTTATTTTGTAAGCAGTCTTAAAATAGTTCCAAAAAAACAATGTTTATTTATTATGCAGCTCTCTGAAATACTTGATTCTGATTGGTCAGTCGCTGCATTCTATGGATAGCTATTTTTGTATAATAATGCTAAACTGTATATTTCACTGTTGTCCCTGGCAAATAATTTCCTACATATCGGTGCTAGTTTCATGTCTCTCGTATCAGTCCACAGACTCTTTCTTCCCACATAATACAATAATTTGATCTCAAATCAATATCTCATGTCCATTTAATTTATTTGGTAATAACAAGGAGAATGTATTGTCAAGTAGTCATTATCCCAAAATAAACCTCTTCAGAGTGATACAGGATGCTTTCAGGCCCTGGCAATCCTCTTAGGGTTTATTTTGTAATATGACCAGTTGAGTGTATTTTTATTCATTATATCCTGTGTTTACTAACCGATTAATCATATATAGTGCTATTATTTTACACCGAAAAAAAAAAAAGCTGTCAAAATTCCCTCAGTGTTTTTTAACATTCTTCCACATTTTTTCCCTTTCATTGATGAATATCGGCATATCTGCACATTAGTGCAGCCATCCTTCTCTATTCATTTGAACCAGACAAACTTCTCATGCTGATTTCTAAAGATTTGTCAATGGGTTGGTCAATAGGTTGACCAGTCACCTATCAAATCTTTTCCTCTTTTCATTCACTCTTTCCAGTCTTGTGCTTTTTCCCATGATCCTCTCTGCTCTCAGTCATTACTCACAGCAGACAGCAGGACAAGCAGGCACGTCCCTTGTGTGCCTGTTCACCCATAATGCACAGGAGGAGAGACCGTGCCTGCTCCTGTGTCAAATGAGATGTGGTAAGTAGGGTTCGGTTCAGTTGGTGCCAAGGGAGCCACTTTGTGTTTTAGACTCAATGCCATCTACTGCCAGTGCCGTCACTCTCCTGAACCTTACCTACCAGAAAGTGGAGCTCAATTATTAGCTCAATGATCACAACAGCCTCATACTTGACTTAATACTGCTTGTTGTGTGTCTTTACTCATCTAGGCACAGATATAAGACCTCAGCAGTCTCAGAACCTATAGACTCTCAATAGCTCTTTACAACCACTTGTATGAAATGCATGAAGCGGCTTGTTTATCAGGAACACAGATATGGCGTCTTGTATGCAAAGCTCTGGATCTTCGCATGCATTATTTAAAGGCAGTTTTATTGCAGGGGTAATTTAAATGGGAAGGATCACCTCCTCTCAGCACTGAAGTAGAGAACATTTATCAGCTTTTGACATGGAGAGCGAAATGAGTCAGTGAGGTTGCCGCTTTAATTCATATTTAGTGTGAACGTTGAGGAACGGACAAAGAGCGCGTGATTACTCACTGGAGATTAATGACTTCATGTTGCATTGCTGTGGTGGACTACAGGACGTTTCTTGGAGACTGCATTACTGTTAATGGTGCTAGAGCAAGGTGCTCAAGACTCAAGTCTGTGTTGTTCAGGTTGAAGATGTCATTGCATCATTATATACTTTCCAGTAGAGCATGGCGCTAACAATTTCTTGGGTTCAATTCCTAGGGAATTCATGTACTAGTAAAAAATAAATCACTTGGATGCAATTTAAGTCGCTTTGGATAAAAGCATCTGCCAAATGCATAAATGTAAATGTAATGTAAGGAAATGTGTAGATATAAAGGTGATATTTCTGTAGTAGATGCAAAGAATCAAGTGTAGATGTGCTGCCTTCACGGCATTTTGGAATAATTGAGAGCACATATGAACGCCACCAAAATGCTGTAATTGCTAGTTTGATAAACAAATAATGGCACAGCAATTTTGACAGTTTTCATAACAAAACAACATTTCTAATGCTGAATTTGGAACAAACAGGGCTTAGATTAAGCCAGGATTAGGCCTTAGTTTAATTAGGATATTTAAGTAGCTTTTATAAACATGACTGAAAAAACATTATCTTAAGACAAAACAATGGCACTGACATATTTCAAGGTATGTCAGTGCAAGTTGCTTTGAGGTAAAACAGCTCAAACATGCATTTTAGTCTGGGACTAAGCTTAAGCCTTGTCTGTGAAATCGGGGTATACTTTATTTTTTATTGCGCTGCCTTTCTGCCTTTTGGGACGTGGTTGGAACTGAGGTGCCTGGTTGCTGAACCCACGCCCGCCTAGCTCGACGTGATCATGTTAGCAGACAAAGGAGCTATCTATCTATCTTAGATACTATCTAAAATATTAATAAAGAGAACAAGTTATATCATTTGAAAGTTCTAAATGTTTATTGTCAATATACGGTGTCTTTTTTTACGATATAGATGCTTCAGCACCAGTAATTGTAATTTGTCGGGTGTGCAAATAACAACATGAAAAATCAAACGGGACTTCATACATTTATAATGAAATGGCGATCGCGAGATGAATCCAATCCGTGGCACTTGGGTAAAATGTCCATGAGTGTCCATTGAAAAACAAAAAACAGTACTTTTTGTCCACAAAAGCGTTAAATCTATGAAATATTGATATATTATCCATTGTTTGCATCACATTTCTTCTGAATGATCTAGAATGATCTGCTCTACATCATCGTTCTTCAAGAAATTATGCAACCTGAGCAGCGTTTATATTGTAAAACTATATGATCGTATATATCTCACAAACAAATGAGCCCGCGTTCAAAGTATAATTTTTCAAAATGCAGCAGTTTTAGTTTTATAACTAAAACTGCTGCATTTTGAAAAATTATACTAAATAAATTATATTATTATCCAAGCAGTGCTATCAGAGTTTTATATCCTCCCGCCATTGTCATTGTAGTATCTGGTGAACAAAACTTTTAGCCAATACCACGATCCAACAACTCGTGTTCTGTTTATCTTCCGCACAATTGCACATCTACACAGACGCACATCTGTCTCGAGTCTCGACCATTAACGCAGCAAGCCATATTATTTTATAATTGTATATATTATTATTTTATTATTGTAAAAAATAATCCTGAAAAAAAGTACAAACACGGCAGAGATGCCAAATTCAGTGGCTGGAATTAGCTGAGGTAACATGATGGCTCACAGACAGCAGCGGCAAACCTGTCACTCAAGTGGCCACGCCCTTAATTATGCAGAACTTTAAGGCTTAATATAATTTAAACGGTTAAGTTATAAAAAAATTCACCCCCCTCAGAGTTGTCATGAAGGTCAAAATTAGCTGTATAGACCAAAACCACAATTTGATCCAGGCTGTAAACATGTTTTTTTTCTGCTGTAAAGTTGGCCATTTTAACATGAGACTCAAAGAGATTCTGCTCTCTTTTGGAGCCTGTCTCTAGTGGCCAGTCGATGAATCGCAGTTTAAGTCACTTCCATATTGGCTTCAAGAGAAACTGGAGGAGGTTGCCGCTTGGTATTTGTACGTGAAGCCCCGCAAGACCTATGTGTAAATAATTTACGGATGCTGCATTTGTTGCTCGTAACTTCATGAAACATGCTCCGATTGTGGAAAATGGCACATTAATTACTGCAGATTCTCACGATTAAAAATTCCAAATGTCCAAAATGTCTGTGCAAACTCATCTATCTGCGTCTATCACGAGGTATTCCTCGAAGTTATGACACAAAACCACAGGGGCTAACTAAAATCAGATGTAGATTTCACATGGCGTTTTCACTTATAACTTCATGAAACATGCATAGATCGCAGAAAATGGCGCAACATTACTTACAGTGGATGCTCCCGATTGAAATGAATCCAAAATCCACATAATCCCTTGGGTCAATCATGAGATATTCCTCATTGAGGAACGGTTTTAAAAATGGCCATTAGGGGGGTGTCAAGGGCTAAACAAAAAGGCCGCCTTGGTTCCAAATGCTGTAACTTTTGATTACTTTATGCTATCACCACAAAATTTGATCCAGATGCAGCACACATGTAGGGGAACTTCACCAGAATTGTCCTCCTACCTTATTACCTTTTGAATCTCCTTGCTATAGTTTTGGAGTTATGAGTCTTTACTTTTGTGTATGTCACTCAGGAAAGAAAACTCTAAAAATGCCTTCACGGCTTAAAGGGTTAAAACAAAAACAATGGAAAATGATATGCTGTTTTGTTTACCATTCTTGGAACAGTGTTTTTTTTTTTTTTTTTTTTTTGTATCGCTCGTTCCGCACTCAATACATCACAGCTGCGAATTGCCACCTAGTGGATTCTCCTATCTCAACATTTACTGTGCGTGTGCGCTGTTGTATGCACACCTTCTCAGCAAAAAAATTGAGCTGCATGTGGACTGTGCGCTGACGTCCGTGGCCCCTCCTGATGCTGTAAATTCCGTCATGCGGACAGTGTGCGGAACATGGATGCCCGAAGTTTACTTTGGGCTTAAATGAGTGCGTCAAACAGTGGCAATTAAGCTGAAGTTTAACGGAAGACTTGCTTGTTTTCAGGATGACCTTTTTGAGATATGAAAATACTCAGAATTTATAGCATTTACGGATGTGAATATAATTATCAAATGTAAAGTATCCCACAGAAGCTCACTCTGTGACCTCTGCCACTAAAGCAACATCGAGATAAAGTTCTTTGTGCACAGTGCACAGACCTGATTAATTGGTAATAAAATTTGCTGTCAGTTATTATTTTATTAATTTAATATTTTATTGATTAGTTGCAGCCCTACTTGAAATAGACAGTGAACAACATTGCCACTAAGGATATAGCTGCAGTACTATTTAAATGTTAAGGGTTTTTCCCTTATTAACAGGCGTCCATTGAGAATCAGACTTTATAGTGTTTTTATTGGTTAGATATAGTGTAAAATAGTGGGTCTGGAACAGCATCAGTGTGGGATATTCTGCAGCAGTGTAGTCTCAAGGTGTTCTGAAATATAGCTGTGCCTTAATGAATACCGCAGGCAATGGTTCAGCTCATAGAGCCTGAAAATTGCTCTCAAGGAAAATGCGTTGGTGTCTCTCATTTAGCAGGGCCTGCAATATGGACAAGCTACAAACTACCGTACACTGCTTTCCTTAACAGACCATAAAACCACTCGCTCATTTGCTTGAAAATTTCAGAGGATCATCAATTGGTCTAAAATGGCTTTGGCTATCCATATTGTGGATGCTCTCTACATGGTTTCTGGTCTAAATTGTAGTAAAATAGATGTCTTGAATTTTGCACTCTCTTAAGTCTGCTATGTATTGATGTCCACATTTGCCTCCTTAATGAGTTTAACTTTAATTACTTTAAAAATTAGATGCAGAATAACGTTTGGGCGATTAGGGAGATGTATGTATGTTTGTATGCTGTGTATTCAGATGAGCATTTTCAATTAACAGAACTATATCACAAAGACAGTCCAAAAAAAATCAATTCAAGTGATTTTGGCAGCACAGAATAGACTGTAGTATAGGGGTTAAAGGATTACTTTCAAAATAGATTACTTTCACTTTCAAATGAAAATTAGCCCAAGCTTTACTCACCCTCAAGCCATCCTAGGTGTATATGACTTGCTTCTTTCAGATGAACACAATCTGAGATACATTAATAAATATCCTGACGCATCTGAGCTTTATAATGGCAGTGAGCGGGATCAACGAGTATGAGCTGAAGAAAGTGCCTCCATCCACATCCATCCATCATAAACGTTCAAACTACACGGCTCCGGGGGGTTAATAAAGGCCTTCTGAAGCGAATTGATGCGTTTGTGTAAAAAAAAATATTTAACAAGTTATGAAGTAAAATATCTAGCTTCCGCCAGACCGCCTTTCGTATTGAAAGGCAGTCTTGTGGACCAGCCGTGTGGAGTACACGTTTATGATGGATGGATGTGGATGTGGACACTTTCTTCAGCTCATACTCATTGGTATCACTCACTGCCATTATAAAGCTTGGATGTGTCAGGATATTTATTAAAATATCTCCGATTGTGTTCATCAGAAAGAAGAAAGTCATATACACCTAGAATGGCTTGAGGGTGAGTAAAGCTTGGGCTAATTTTCATTTGAAAGTGAACTAATCCTTTTAAAGATCTGGGCTGGGTACTGAACCAGAAGGCTGATCCATGGACAATCACCATTGTATAAATCATATACCATAGAGATCGATTGGGGTCGGTATAACTTTGACTGAAATTTTTGAAAAGAAGTCTCTTATGCTCGCAAAGGTTGCATTTATTGATCAAAAATACAGTAAAAACAGCAATATTATGTTAATATATTTTAAAATGTAATTTATTCCTGTAATCAAAGTTGAATTTTCAGCATCATTGACTGAATTTTCAGTCTTCAGTGTCACATGATCCTTCAGAAATCATTCTAATATGATTTGCTGCTCAGGAAACATTTATTATTATCAGTGTTGAAAACAGTTGTGCTGCTTCATATTTTTGTGAAAGTTGTTGATATACCTAAAAATAATTGTTTGATAGGAATGTTCCAGGACAAGCAAGCGTGTTGATCCAGAAACATGTCCTACTTGGCAAAATCATGATTACTTTAAGTTGCTTTGGATAGCTAAATAACAAAATTTATGAATAATGATTGATGATACTTTCACAGATGGGATGTTTTTGATGTCTGCCTAATGTTCTCGGCAATCATCGTTCTCCATTCACACTTGATGGTCACAGTTGGTCATGTGACTCAACATCTCATGGTTGCTTTGTTAATGAAGAGTGTCCTTCAAAACCCAACACATCATCCCTGTAGGGAAGCTTTAGCAGTCAGTGTCATTTTGATTGTAATGCCATGACATGTTTGACTTTGCTGCATGAATTGATTTATGCCTTTTCCTCCTTGTACCTGTGTGGTGTCTTCCAACCGGGCTCTGCTGGCGCTGGTGTCAGATACAAACATATCATGATGAATAAGACTTGAAGACACAGATACCAGTGGCATTTTCAATGGCCATCAGCATGTACACTGAGGGAATTTATAGCGTGTGATGAATCGCTGTGCCGGGATGCAATCACATCTCATCCCTAAACAACAAAAGGCCTCTGTGCTGAAGGTTAAGCGCCTATACAATGACTTGAGTTGTGTCGTGAGATGTCAGGAGTATTTGGATGAAGTGTGCCCTTGATTTTTTTTTTTTTTTTTTTTTTTTTCTTCTCTCCTATTCTTTCGGTGCAGTTGTTATGAAAAGGCGTAATGCATTTTGAATCTCACTCCATCCCATCCATGCTTGTACCCTCTCTGGTTGGTTCATTGGCTACATTAGCTGTCTCTGACGTTTCCTCCAATGATTTGCAGTTCCATCATTGTGTATGTCTACTTTTGTCCTCTAGTTGAGCTCTTGCCTATCTGTTTTGCTATATTAAGCATATTGCACGTGACGGTTGCCTGTTATTGCAGTTGTTGCGCCTTTGGCTTTGTGTTCTGTATATTTTTCCGTCCTTTCTTAGCTGACATGTCTGTCATGCTACAGTACTTCTACAGCATGCAGATGTGAATTTCTAATATTATATTCTATAATGCAAAAATAAATATTCAGTAAATAATTGAATGAATATATATATATATATATATATATATATAATGTCAGTGGTTTTACGTTTTCATTCCGTCTGTCTGTCATTTTTGTTCAGACCAATGCGAAAATTGGACCTAATTTTTGTGCTCTGTTGTAAATTGACAAGTTGATGGAAAATAAGCTAATGTACATTTTAATAATAAGCTATCTAGAATTATTCATGGAGCAGATAAAATACCTATAATCATTTATCATTTTAACTCATCCCTTTTCTTAAAAAGGGTTTAAAGGCTTAAATGTTAGGTTTATCTTGAGCGAGTGTATTACCTGCATTCAGATTTAGCATTTTCCTTCAGGTCAATCCTATGTTCATAATAAAAAATCTGTTTAAATGTCCGATGTATTATCTTGTCCTTTTAACAGTCAGGGGGTTTTCCGTGACTGACAGCGCTAGTCAAAGCATTTGTCAGTTGCGTCTTGTTCCATGTTCACAACAGTTCAGTCTTTTCAATGTAAAAGTCTTCGCTACTGACTGACACACTCATAAAGACAGTCTTTGCCGCCATCTAATGGCGTAATAATGTAACTTCTGTTGATGTTCACGGTCAGGGACTATTTTTTTCCGGTGGAAGGAAGGCTTTTAGAAAAAAGTTTACTTCATGAAAGTTGCATTAATACATATTTCTGGCTTTAATATTTGTAATGTGTGGTAACTGTTTTATAAAAGCAATAAGATACTCGAGGCTAATGCTGTATCGTGAATAAGTCACGGCTGAAGGGGTTGCAGGCTTCACGTCGTGCCTAACAACGCCCTTCAGCCGTGACTTATTCACGATACAGCACAGGCTCTCGTACCTTATTGCTTACATGTAGCAAATGTTAGTAGAGACATGTTATGTTCTTATTTTAATGTTCATGCAAACAAAAGGTACATAGTGCTGCTAATATATTTGTTGTTTGTTGGTTTTCAATATAAAACTTAAAAATGAAATGATTTCAGTGTGTATCAGTACTTTTTGAACATTTCCATTTTTCCATACTATATTAACATTAATATTTGAACAATACCTTGATAATATTGAAAACTGTGATCATTTTGGACACTATAATAGTAAAATTAAATTTTCATTCAGTTTTATATTATATTATATTAATCAGTAATTTGTTTTTAATTTTGCATATGATTGCTGTGGTATGGTCACATGACATTCTCTAGATTTGGTGTAAAATGAGACCTGACTTTCATTGTATGGATTCATTGTTTGTCACTGCTTTTTTCCCCTCTTTATTCTTTGTTTTGGTTACTTGCAAAACCTTTCTAAAGTCATTTGTAATGGTTATTTGGTTATTTATATACATGAAATGAGTTAATTTGTAGTTTTACTGCAACTCAGTGCGAGGGCGGCAGGATGCAGTCTGTCCTGAGACATGTACCCTTGTGCTGCAGCATCACTTTGATTACGTTGTTCGTTTTTTGCAGCTAGTGAATTATTTATTCCCCTTACATGCAACCTGCCCTTGATTAATAGACTGAGATTAGTGTGACATGCACTCTGCCCCTTGTTTGCTGCCAGAATGTTTTGTTCCTGCCAGGAAGAATGCATCTGTTTTAAACACTAAATGAGCATGTGTGTGGACACCTTTAATGTTAATGGAGACCTTTGGGTCAGAACTGCTGTCGGGAGCACCTCCGATTAATTGCACGTCAGCTGGACTCTCAAATGTGCGGAAAGACCCGATCCATTTTCCCCTTTGAATCAGATTACTAGCATTTCACATTTGCACATGTAGTCCTTAACCTGGAAATGTGATGCATTAGAAAAGAGGATGAGGACTGGTACAACTGGTATTTTATTGAAGAGGGAAGGACTCAGCTCTACAACAAGAATGTCAGCTTCTTTTGGGGCTTTAATCCACAAAAAAAGGGTAGCTGTTAAAGACCAGAGGTTTAATCAGTAGAGTATAGTATAAAGGCCTGTTCACACCAAGAATGATAACTATAAAGATAACTATAATGATAACTATATTTGCGTCCACTCCAACAAACGATAATGGTCTGTTTATTCTAAGCTCACGCGCTGCGGTTTCAAAGTGTATACAGCATGTTTTTGCTGTTCTTGTTGCACTTACATGGCTTTAACCAGCAGATGTCCTCAGCATGCTATGTTTCGAGTGAATAGCTAGTGTAATCGATCTGATCTAACAGTGAATTTAGCTGACAAAGTCAATATAGTGGGATATAAACAACACCACTTTTTCACTGTAACTTCAAAAGAAGCAAGACAATGTTGTCAAAACTAGCGCTGGATACCTGAGGTAATTTTATGTTACACTGTTTGCTAGCCTGGCATAATGATCTCATCGTTAATACTTTTCACCATTTATTCCGAGGGTATGACCGATTGTTTTCCATATATCCATTTTCTTTAAAGTATCCTTGAAAAGGGGGTTTGACTTGTCAAAAAGTGGTGGATTTTTCTGGACCTCTGCGATTAACTTCTCCACAATGTCGTCTTCCATTTTGAATGCGTGAGCCCTTAAATAAGAATGGATTCTGATTGGCTGTCAGTGTTTTATCGTTCAACAGCTGGGAAAAAATCGTTCTGAAAGTGATCCCAACGATATTGTTTCTCTATATCATTATTGTTATAGCTGTGTTGTGGACAGTGCTATTCTTTTATATTTAGATCTCTTTATCGTTACCTTTATAGTTATCGTTCTTGGTGTGAACGGGCCTTAAGAGTATAACCATGTTAAGTGGGTTATAATCTGTATTTTATTTTTTATATAAAATTACTTTAATGTCTTTGGTCTGCTGTAAAATAACTGCCTGAAATCTTTATATAAAGATTTCCAGGAGCAGCATTAAGCTCTCTTGCTCTAGATGTTTGAGATAACAAATGGTGGAGTCTTTTGGGGCTTTTACCACCCGGTTCCTCGCTCTACCTGGTTGTCCGTGAAGGGAACACCACCTTAGAGGAGTCATTGGTCTGTTCTAACCAGCTCAGCATTTTCCAGCAGCCCATTAGATCCTTAACAATCTCATCTTGTTCAGCATTGATTGCAACATTGATCAGATTAGAAAAATAGAAAGACAAACATTTTGAATGTTGTTGTTTTTTTTTTTTTTTGCCCTCTATAAATTCAATATTATACAAATAATGAAGAGCTTAAATGAGACGAAAAGATTAGAATTAGGAGGCTTAATAATAAGGGTGCTTAATAAAAGGGCTTTTTGCTGATTCTGACCTGTGGCTGTTTCTGTGTGCAAACCAATTAGTCAAACCTAACCCAGAGTTCAGTGTTAATAATGTATGTCCATTGGCGCATGTGTATGTGTGTGCGCGAATACAGTGCTAGCTTGCACCATGGTGGAAGACTTATACAATTGATTTAAGATGGAAAGTTTACACTTTATACACCTTTTTAAGACTGGTTTCTTCATTTGTTTGGACAATGCACTTAATTTTCATGTAATGTCTACATTGGTTGTTATAGTAAAGTATGTGCATTCATTTTTCCAGAAGTCTCTTTTCTGTTTCACTATTCTAAAATGACCCAAAGTAAACTTTAGGGTTTTTCACACTTGAAATATTTAACCCTGGGTCATTGTAAACCCCGGGTAAATGGAATCCTGGGTTATCTTGCTTCACGTTTTAGACTGCTCATAATTTACCCAGGGTTAACAATTAATACTGGGAATTCATAAGCTGACGTTTCAGACTGTACATTCCTAAACCCTGGGTTAACGTTCTTATTTGCATATTTGTGGTGTCAGTGTCACTGATTGGATAAACGCAGCACCTGACCTGTTTACATAAGCTCTAGCATTGCGCATCCTCATATTGCTCTTCTTCACTCAAATGTCGCGTTTTCTGTCAGCATTTGACGTTTTTTCCTCTCAAACACTGAATTTGTATACGAGGTGTGGTGTTTCTGTGAATGTCCAAAGCAGGCAAATATGAGTATGCGATTGGTTGTCGGTTGCTAAGCGTCTAGCTGTAACATTCTAACACTGCATAATTTCACACTGTACAAGTTTGGCACCACAATGCGGAGTTAACACCGTAAAAGCGTAACAGCTGATTGGCCCATGGTTTGTGAACACGGGATGCATTGAAACTGTGCGTCATGCCAGTGTTTACAGACTCAAGTTGTTGCGTCATTGGCTTCCAATGTAGATACGGTTTATGAGCAGCAAGCTGTCAATGTGGACAGACCAGAACTAAAAATTTGTCCTCTACTCACGTCCATCATGGCAACTCATAAAGCACACAACATAAGCGATAGAGACCTTACTTTTCCCCATATCCACATCTAGTTGTGTCCCAAATTGATGGGGACAAAACTAGAGGCATTGAAAACTGAACAAAACTGTACAGTTCATGCTGAAACAGATCTACAAAAATCCAATTTAACTGGATTTCAAGCCACATCCCCATGAGACTTGGATTGATTTGGTAAAAATCTAATTTCATGCTTCTTTTTTTTGGGGGGGGCCATTGAGGCTACAAAAAAACTAAATGGATTTAAGTCGGATATGCCTAAAAACTGGCTTTAGGCGGCCAGTGTTAACAAATAATCATCTCAACTTGGCAAACTTGTGTATGAGATGAATGTACAACACTAGATCTACATTTGTTTCTATATATTATATTATATTATATTATATTATATTATTATTTTACATGAATTTTAATTCCATTTTTTCTTGGTGTCTCTTTCTTTCAGCATTCACCATGATGATCATCCTGGCTTTGATTCGTATTGGCAAGGGGCACGGTGAGGGCCACCCATCTGTGGCACAGATCTCGGGTGTGCCCAACCTCTTCGGGGTCTGTGTCTACTCATTCATGTGCCAGCACTCGCTGCCCTCACTCGTGACGCCCATCTCCAACAAGCAGCGCATGAGCGCCCTGGTCATGGCCGACTACATCCTGATCCTGTGCTTCTACGGCCTGCTGTCCCTCACAGCCATATTCTGCTTCGACAGCTCTCTGCTACGTGACATGTACACTTTAAATTTCACAGATAACTGCGACGTTTTGGGCATTCCAGTGCTGCGCTACTTCTTGGGCCTCTTTCCCGTCTTCACCATTAGCACTAACTTTCCTATAATAGCCGTCACACTACGCAACAACTGGAAAACTCTCTTCCATCGGGATGGCGGCACGTACCCTTGGGTGGTGGACCGTATCGTCTTCCCACTCATTACTATAGTGCCGCCCATTATCGTGGCCTTCTGCACTCACGATCTGGAGTCGCTTGTGGGTATTACTGGAGCATATGCCGGAACGGGCATTCAGTATATCATCCCAGCCTTTCTGGTATATTTCAGTCGCCGTCATTTAGAGCCCGTGTTGGGAAGGGATGCTGTAAATAAGCACCGGTCACCTTTCCGTCATGCTTTCTGGGTTTGGTTTGTGATATTGTGGGCAACGTTCTGTTTAATGTTTGTAACGGCTAATATTGTCCTTACAGAAACCAAGAACTGAGTATAAAAGCAGATTTGTTTTGTCAAGCCGCATTTTTGTTTTAATTTTTGAAAGGTGTTTGATTGGTTCTATGTTAAAAGAATGGCATTAGCTGAAATTTAATTCAGTCTAATTTAATTCAGGGTCTAAAAGGGACCAAAAGAAGTTTTGGCATTACTTCAGTAGGACTAACGTAAGACTTTACTCTCACAAATCCACAGTCCTTTAATGTTCTGTAAGGCAGGATACAACAAAACCATTTTTCAAAACGTTAATTCAGTTGTTTGATTTAAGTCAAGGTTTTTTTTCTTGTGTAATCTTCAATCAGGTGAATCTCATGAAAAAATGCCGGGGTCACATTTCACCCCAAAAGCAAAACAATCATATATATATATATATATATATATATATATATAACTTTGAATATGTTGTGTTGTTTACATTACAATTAAGCACATTTGCCCCAGATTCTGTTCTGAATAATGATTCTTATTATTGCTGTATAGTGAAAAATATAGTAAAACTACTAAAATACTATAATACACTAAATTAAGTAATAAATTATTTGCATAAAGGCAAAAAGATATACTACACTGATGTATAAATACTTCACAATTTAAATATATAAAATGTAAATATATTATTTTATGAATTTTTCCCAATTATTATATATTATATTATATTATATTATATTATAATTGTGATGTATTTATACAGTTTTTCATTACAGTAATAAGAACTTGAGGGGAAATTGTGGTTTATTGTCTTCTTAAATCGAAGTGTTCTTAAGAAATAGCCTTTCATTTTGTTTAAACAAAATATAATTCCTTATTTAAATCTTTTTGATATTGGGGTGAAATGTGGCATTGTTTTTGACCGATTTCATGTCACCCTCTAATTTTTTAGAAACGAGCTGATGTTTCTTTATTATTTTGGACTCAACAAAAACATTCATAATATTCATCAAGTCAAAGACAAGCAGACTGACAATAATCGTTCCTTGTTTTCGTCTTCCAAGATTGTTAGCGTTTCACAGCTGGTATTTCCGGCGTTCGTAACGGGCGGCTGGCACCTCACCGTGTCTCCTGCGCTGACTGATGGCGACATGAGCGCAACGGTTGTCTGAATAATGTGCCCAGACCTGGAGTTCAATCTCAGTTCATCAGCAGATTGATAGAGGCATTGAAAGCTTCCATATGTTCTCCATGTACTGACGTCTTACGGAAGCTCACAGGTGCTCAAACGGGCTCTTAGGGGTGCAGGAAGGGAAGATAAACCTGATATTAAATGGACACATCTGCCTCATGATCTACAGAGACAAATATTTATCATTATCAATATGGAGCACCTCATCATGCCTGAGAGATCACACTCATGCAGTTATTATTTGTTAATGTCACTTTAGTTCTGACGAAGTTGTCTTGAATTTGGCTTGAATTGAAATCCAAATGTACGGCAGCTGATTTCCACCCTGCTTTGCATTTTGCACATTTTGGTACTTTTTTACCAAAAGTGTTCACCCAAAAATTTTTATTCTCTCATCATTTAATCACCCTCATTCCAAACTGTTTGACTGACTTTCTTCTGCAAAACACAAAAGAAGTTAAATTGAAGAATGTTTTGGCTCTTTTTGCTCTTATAATAAACGTTAGTGGGGTTCAAACAACATTGTTCATCATTTGTGTGCAGAAAAAAGGTTTGGAACGACATGAGGGTCAGTAAATGATGACAGGTTTTTAGTGTTATCTGAACTGTTCCTTTAATGTCTTCTATGTGTGTGTATTTTTGCTTTGTCCATCTCATGTCTGCCTTGGGTTTTGGATGGCAACATGAATCTGACTCATTAGTTTGACACATTTCTCGTTGTTTTGCTTGCCAGCGGTTGATTCGTTTGATCATCTGTGACGTGTTTGATACTGTAAACTGATCGCTGCTCTCTGTGAGAGCGCTGTCTGCTAATCTAAGAGAACCGTATCAGAACCTGCGCTTGACTTTACACTGTTTCTGCTGTGGGTTTGTGTTCAAACTGCTGTTGATTTAAAGGGAAATACGTCTTTAAGATCTTGTTTGTGAGCAGAAGCATTCTGTTAATGACTAAAGTACATGCATTTGCATTCTTGTCTCCCTAAAGCACAAAAGCAAGTCATTTCACATGGGTGAAATGTTGATATATAGTTACCAAATGCTTGTGTGATATGTCCATGTCTGTTTTTTTTTTTAATGGAAACAAATGTGCCTTCTTTCCAGGGTTCTTCCTACTTTCACCTTAATAACTTTTTCTCTCTCTGTCTCAAATGTCTTTTTTCTTGATTGTTTGTTCTGTGCAGCCCGTCACTTGCATGTAAGTTACTTCATATACTTGACAATCACATCCACCGATGTCTCGTTAAAATAAAAATGGAAGCCCTTTTTGATCTTTGAGATTGACTCATGCATTTTGTTGTTTTATTCTTTATATATATATATATATATATATATATATAAAATAATATTCTACTGTTTGTTGTCACAAAAATCATAAAGAAAAGTATTTAATAAATTCAGAAGTTCTCAAAGTGTATGTAAAGGATTGTTTGGCATAAAAACAAACCTTTTCTTTTTCACATTGGCCTTTTCATTTAATATTGCATTGCTTCAAGATGGTAATGACAGCTAATTGTCAAATAATTTGTTGCATTTTTCATTTAAGTACAATTCTTTATGATTGAAAATGAAAATTGAATCATTCATTTTTAAAAAAAATTGACATACTTTGTGGACACATTTGACTGATTTATAATATGCAAAAAATACCTTCCATAACTCTTATATATATATAGCTAGTAGAGAGTATGTATATATATATATATATATATACACACACACACACAGTTGCAAGAAAAAGTATGTGAACCACTTGCAGAATCTGTGAAAATGTGCAAAATTTTAACAAAATAAGAGAGATCATACAAAATGCATGTTATTTTTTTAGTACTGTCCTGAGTAAGATATTTTACATAAGATGTTTACATATAATCCATAAGACAAAAAAATAGCTGAATTTATTAAAATGACCCAGTTCAAAAGTTTGTGAACCATTGATTCTTAATACTGTGTGTGGTTACCTGGATGATCTACGACTGTTTTTTTTTTTTTTTGTTGTGTGATGGTTGTTCATGAGTCCCTTGTTTATTCTGAGCAGTTAAACTGAGCTCTGTTCTTCAGAAAAAATCTCCAGGTCCCAAAAATTCTTCAGTTTTCCACCATCTTTTGCATATTTGAACCCTTTACAACAGTGACTGAATGATTTTGAGATCCATCTTTTCACATGGAGGACAACTGAGGGACTCAAACACAACTATTAAAAAAGGTTCAAACATTCACTGATGCTCCAGAAGGAAACACGATGCATTAAGAGTCGGGGGTGAAAACATTTGAACAGGATGAAGAGGTCCAAATTTTTCTTATTTCGCTTGAATATCATTTTTTTTTTTTTTTTCATTTAGTACTGCCCTTCGGAAGCAACAGAAAATACTTGCATGTTTCCCGGAAGACGAATTAAATACAATTTACCTTGATCTTCAAATTCCAAATGTTTTCACCCCCCATCTATTAATGCATCATGTTTTTTTCTGGAGCATCAGTGAATGTTTGAACTTTTTTTAAAAGTTGTGTTTGAGTCCCTCAGTTGTCCTCAGTGTGAAAAGACGGATCTCAAAATCATTCAGTCACTGCTGTAAAGGCTTCAAATATGCAAAAAATGCTGGAAAACTGAAGAATCTGCAGGACCTGGAGATTTTTTTTCTGAAGAACAGAGCTCAGTTTAACTGCTCAGGACAAACAAGGGACTCATGAACAACCATCACACAACAAAAAAAACAGTCGTAGATCATCCAGGTAACCACACACAGTATTAATAATCAATGGTTCACATACTTATGAATGGGGTTATTTTAATAAATTCAGCTATTTTTTTTGTCTTGTGGATTATATGTAAACATCTTTTATGTAAAATATCTTACTCAGGACAGTACTAAATAAAAAATAACATGCATTTTGTATTATCGCCCTTATTTTGTTAAAATTAACATTTCATAGATTGTGCAAGTGGTTCACATACTTTTTCTTGCAACTGTGTGTGTGTATATATATATATATATATAGTGGCATGTGAAAGTTTGTGAACCCCTTGCAGAATCTGTGAATAATTTTAACAAAATAAGAGATCATACAAAATGCATGTAATTTTTTTATTACATGCATTTTGTAATGCATGTAATAAAAGACAAATCACTTATTTCAGAATAAGATCCACATGGGTGTTTGAATCGAGATCACAATTTGTTTTTAATTATTAATTGTGCAGCTCTACAGTAGAGTATGTGTGTGTTAATGGAAATGCAGTCTCTTTTCAGGCTAGACAGACGGTTTACATTAAATCAAAATATCCTGGATAATCAGAGATACATTATCACATCTTTTAAAGTAGCAGGTTCTGTTCCAATTTTCAGCCATAATCTGTTCATTCTAGTTAATTAACCTGAAGTGGTCTGCTCCGATGATCAGTTCTATGATGCAGCACACTGATTGCAAGCATGTTTATTGGCAGCAACCTGCAGATATTATGGCCAATCACGAAAGTCAATTGTGCAACCAACCATAGAACACTCCACTACATACTTTTCCAGCCATGTCTTGAACACAAACAAAAAAAAAACAAAACAAAAAAAAAAGAAACAACATTTATTTGGTATGGTGGCATTCAAAACTTGGCCAAAGTCAGATTTGATTACCAACACACGAGTGGTTTGATCTTCCAGAATCACTTGGGTGAACAGGGAGTACTGGATATTGCAGATAGTCTTGAACCACAAGGAGATTTGGTTTCTTTAAGCAGGAGTGCACCATGTACCTTAGAGATAAGAGAATTGGATTCTTCCAGTAGTAAAGCACTCCTAGAGGGGAAAGAACCAGATAACTTGGAGGATCTAAAATTGACTTGTCCAGAAAGAACAGAACTTGAGGTTTTGGAGAAGAGAGAACTGGATTCAAAATGCAGTCTAGGATTCTCAGAGGGTAAAAGAGATTTCCTACTTGAACTGAACTCCTCAGAGGGCCTTGATCTAAAAACAGGTTTCCCAGAGGGTTTCTCAGGTTTAAAGTTGGATTTCACAGATGACCACTTCTCAGGTTCAAGATAGGATTTCTCACAAGGAGAAGCACTAGGTTTCTCATGTTTTAAGCTCAGCTTCTTAGAGAGGATGGAAGAGTTGCATTCCATTAGGCCAGAGGGTTTATGTTTACAACTGAAGTTCACTAAACGTCTCGGAAGAGACATAGACTTCTCAGAGGGAAAGAAAGAACTGGCATTCACAGAAGTGTTGCGTTTATCAAGAACACTGGATTTCACTGTGGCAATAGACTTGGGTATCTCCAATTTAGAAGTCAGTTTCTTAGAGGTTAGATAACTAGATTTGTCAGATGGGAGGGAAGAACTGGGTTTTTCAGGTTTAGGGCTGGGCTTCTCAGAGGGGAGGGGGTAAATGGGGAAACTAGGTTTCTCAGGTTTAGAACTGGGTTTCCTCATAGCACTAGGTTTTTCAGGTTTAGAACTGGGTTCCATGGGAGCACTAGGTTTCTCAGGTTTAGAACTGGGTTTCTCAGGATGAGAGTTAGATTTCTCAGATGGAGAGGACCAGGGTTCCATGGCAGCACTAGGTTTCTCAGGTTTAGAACTGGGTTCCATGGGAACACTAGGTTTCTCAGGTTTAGAACTGGGTTCCATGGGAGCACTAGGTTTTTCAGGTTTAGAACTGGGTTTCTCAGAAGGGTGAGAGCTAGACTTCTCAGATGGAGAGGAAATGGGTTCCATGGGAGCACTGGGTTTCTCAGGTTTAGAATTGGGTTTCCTCATAGCACTAGGTTTTTCAGGTTTAGAACTGGGTTCCATGGTAGCACTAGGTTTTTCAGGTTTAGAACTGGGTTCCATGGGAGCACTAGGTTTTTCAGGTTTAGAACTGGGTTCCATGGGAGCACTAGGTTTTTCAGGTTTAGAACTGGGTTTCTCAGAAGGGTGAGAGCTAGACTTCTCAGATGGAGAGGAAATGGGTTCCATGGGAGCACTAGGTTTCTCAGGTTTAGAACTGGGTTTCCTCATAGCACTAGGTTTTTCAGGTTTAGAACTGGGTTCCATGGGAGCACTAGGTTTCTCAGGTTTAGAACTGGGTTTCTCAGGATGAGAGCTAGACTTCTCAGATGGAGAGGAAATGTGTTCCATGGGAGCACTAGGTTTCTCAGGTTTAGAACTGGGTTCCATGGGAACACTGGGTTTCTCAGGTTTAGAACTGGGTTTCTCAGGATGAGAGCTAGATTTCTCAGATGGAGAGGACCAGGGTTCCATGGGAGCACTCGGTTTCTCAGGTTTAGAACTGGGTTTCTCAGAAGGGTGAGAGCTAGACTCCTCAGATGGAGAGGAACTAGGCTCCATGGGAGCACCAAGTTTCTCAGGTTTAGAACTGGGTTTCATGGGAACACTAGGTTTCTCAGGTTTAAAACTGGGTTTCTCAGAAGGGTGAGAGCTAGATTTCTCAGATGGAGAGGAACCGGGTTCCATGGCAGCACTAGGTTTCTCAGGTTTAGAACTGGGTTCCATGGGAACACTAGGTTTTTCAGGTTTAGAACTGGGTTTCTCAGAAGGGTGAGAGCTAGACTCCTCAGATGGAGAGGAACTAGGCTCCATGGGAGCACCAAGTTTCTCAGGTTTAGAACTGGGTTTCATGGGAACACTAGGTTTCTCAGGTTTAGAACTGGGTTTCTCAGAAGGGTGAACACTAGATTTCTCAGATGGAGAGGAACTGGGTTTCTCAGGATGAGAGCTAGATTTCTCAGATGGAGAGGACCAGGGTTCCATGGGAGCACTCGGTTTCTCAGGTTTAGAACTGGGTTTCTCAGAAGGGTGAGAGCTAGACTCCTCAGATGGAGAGGAACTAGGCTCCATGGGAGCACCAAGTTTCTCAGGTTTAGAACTGGGTTTCATGGGAACACTAGGTTTCTCAGGTTTAAAACTGGGTTTCTCAGAAGGGTGAGAGCTAGATTTCTCAGATGGAGAGGAACCGGGTTCCATGGCAGCACTAGGTTTCTCAGGTTTAGAACTGGGTTCCATGGGAACACTAGGTTTTTCAGGTTTAGAACTGGGTTTCTCAGAAGGGTGAGAGCTAGACTCCTCAGATGGAGAGGAACTAGGCTCCATGGGAGCACCAAGTTTCTCAGGTTTAGAACTGGGTTTCATGGGAACACTAGGTTTCTCAGGTTTAGAACTGGGTTCCATGGGAGCACTAGGTTTCTCAGGTTTAGAACTGGGTTTCTCAGGATGAGAGCTAAATTTCTCAGATGGAGAGGACCAGGGTTCCATGGCAGCACTAGGTTTCTCAGGTTTAGAACTGGGTTCCATGGGAACACTAGGTTTCTCAGGTTTAGAACTGGGTTCCATGGGAGCACTAGGTTTTTCAGGTTTAGAACTGGGTTTCTCAGAAGGGTGAGAGCTAGACTTCTCAGATGGAGAGGAAATGGGTTCCATGGGAGCACTAGGTTTCTCAGGTTTAGAACTGGGTTCCATGGGAGCACTAGGTTTCTCAGGTTTAGAACTGGGTTTCTCAGGATGAGAGCTAAATTTCTCAGATGGAGAGGACCAGGGTTCCATGGCAGCACTAGGTTTCTCAGGTTTAGAACTGGGTTCCATGGGAACACTGGGTTTCTCAGGTTTAGAACTGGGTTTCTCAGAAGGGTGAGAGCTAGACTTCTCAGATGGAGAGGAAATGGGTTCCATGGGAGCACTAGGTTTCTCAGGTTTAGAACTGGGTTCCATGGGAGCACTAGGTTTTTCAGGTTTAGAACTGGGTTTCTCAGAAGGGTGAGAGCTAGACTTCTCAGATGGAGAGGAACTGGGTTCCATGGGAGCACTAGGTTTCTCAGGTTTAGAACTGGGTTCCATGGGAACACTGGGTTTCTCAGGTTTAGAACTGGGTTTCTCAGGATGAGAGCACTAGGTTTCTCAGGTTTAGAACTGGGTTTCTCATGGATGAGAGTTAGATTTCTCAGATGGAGAGGACCCGGGTTCCATGGGAACACTAGGTTTCTCAGGTTTAGAACTGGGTTCCATGGGAGCACTAGGTTTCTCAGGTTTAGAACTGGGTTCCATGGGAGCACTAGGTTTTTCAGGTTTAGAACTGGGTTTCTCAGAAGGGTGAGAGCTAGACTTCTCAGATGGAGAGGAACTGGGTTCCATGGGAGCACTAGGTTTCTCAGGTTTAGAACTGGGTTTCTCAGATGGAGAGGACCAGGGTTCCATGGCAGCACTAGGTTTCTCAGGTTTAGAACTGGGTTCCATGGGAACACTAGGTTTCTCAGGTTTAGAACTGGGTTCCATGGGAGCACTAGGTTTCTCAGGTTTAGAACTGGGTTCCATGGGAGCACTAGGTTTTTCAGGTTTAGAACTGGGTTTCTCAGAAGGGTGAGAGCTAGACTTCTCAGATGGAGAGGAACTGGGTTCCATGGGAGCACTAGGTTTTTCAGGTTTAGAACTGGGTTTCTCAGAAGGGTGAGAGCTAGACTTCTCAGATGGAGAGGAACTGGGTTTCTCAGAAGGGTGAGAGCTAGACTTCTCAGATGGAGAGGAAATGGGTTCCATGGGAGCACTAGGTTTCTCAGGTTTAGAACTGGGTTTCTCAGGATGAGAGCTAGACTTCTCAGATGGAGAGGAAATGTGTTCCATGGGAGCACTAGGTTTCTCAGGTTTAGAACTGGGTTCCATGGGAGCACTAGGTTTCTCAGGTTTAGAACTGGGTTCCATGGGAACACTGGGTTTCTCAGGTTTAGAACTGGGTTCCATGGGAGCACTAGGTTTCTCAGGTTTAGAACTGGGTTCCATGGGAGCACTAGGTTTCTCAGGTTTAGAACTGGGTTCCATGAGAGCACTAGGTTTCTCAGGTTTAGAACTGGGTTCCATGGGAGCACTAGGTTTCTCAGGTTTAGAACTGGGCTTCTCAGAAGGGAGGGATGAACTGGGTTCCATAGGAACACTGGGTTTCTCAGGGTTAGAACTTGGCTTCGAGAAGATACTCGTTTTCACTGGGAGAGGAGAACTTGAGGTCTCAGGTTTAACACTAGACTTTTCAGATGGAGAGGAACCAGGTTCCATGGGAGCACTAGGTTTCTCAGGTTTAGAACTGGGTTTCTTAGGATGAGAGCTGGACTTCTCAGATTGGAAGGAGGAACTGGGTTCCATGGGAGCACTAGGTTTCTCAGGTTTAGAACTGGGTTTCTCAGGATGAGAGCTGGACTTCTCAGATTGGAAGGAGGAACTGGGTTCCATGGGAGCACTAGGTTTCTCAGGTTTAGAACTGGGTTTCATGGGAGCACTAGGTTTCTCAGGTTTAATGCTGGACTTGTCAGGAGGAAGAGTGCTAGACTTCACTGATTGGAGGGAGGAACTGGGTTCCATGGGAACATTAGGTTCCTCAGGTTTAGAACTGGGCTTCTCAGAAGGGTGAGAGCTAGACTTCTCAGATGGAGAGGAACTGGGTTCCATGGGAACACTAGGTTTCTCAGGTTTAGAGCTGGACTTCTCAGATTGGAGGTAGGAAGTGGGTTCCATGGGAGCACTAGGTTTCTCAGGTTTAGAAGTGGGTTTCTCAGAAGGATGAGAGCTAGACTTCTCAAATGGAGAGGAACCAGGTTCCTCGGGAGCACTAGGTTTCTCAGGAATAGAACTGGGCTTTGAGAAGAAAACACTTGATTTTACTGGGAGAGGGGAAATTGAGGTCTCCAGTTTAGAACTTGGTTTCTCAAAAGAATGAGAGATAGACTTCTCAGATGGAGAGGAACTGGGTTCTATGGGAGCACTAGGTTTCTCAGGTTTAGAACTGGTCTTTGAAAAGTAAATGCTTGATTTCTCAGGGAGAGAAGAACTTGGCTTAGAACTGGAGAGAGGACTGAACTTCTCAGATTGAAGGGAAAAACTGGGTTCCACAAAAACATTTAACTTCTCAGGTTTAAAAGTAGACTCCTCAGATGACCTTAAACTTGGTTTCTCCATTTTAGAATTAGACTTCTCAAAATGGTTTTTGTCGTCATTATGTTCAGTCTGTCCTAAAGAGAGCATTTAAATAAACTTAAATTACACAGGTGGCAACATGGCACTGTAGAAGTAGATTATCTTCAATTTCAATACAACATGGTAGTTAAAACCATTATGTAAGTGCATACATCTTTATGCCAATTAAGATAGATAATTCACAACCAAACCTTTGTTTTCTTGCAGTACATGCCTAGTATCACTCCAGTCAGACACATACAAGTTACGTTCAATTGGGGAACAGAACACTGGAGGAAAAAAAAAAAAAAAAAACTTGGTTAACAAGAACTAATTTTAATATCCATATATTCAAATTTTACATTAAACATATTAAATTACCTTTACTATATGGATGATACAGATACAACAAAATAATAAGTAAAGAAACCATTTTGACCACAGGTTCAGCCATTCAGTTTGCCAGTCTAACCAGGCATTTTAAAGATGAGCATTGGCACAGATTTACATCACCTGGGCTTCCCATTAACGAACAATTGTGACATTGTTTCATCATTAACATCACCAGTTTAAACTTATGCATTGATGGATTTTTGTTTACTCTGTTTACCACCTGATTTTCAGTTTAGAAATAGTTTTGACAGACATACAGGATTAAAAGGAATCTAAATAAGTGTTAAGTTATAAGTGTATGCTTTTTTCAGACAGGTGTTACTGTTCAAAAGTGTCCTGTGTGTTTTGAACAATTCCTTCGTACTATTTTGAGGTGTTATTGATATGTATGTAATTTTATATGTTGTTTTTGTCATTTGTCGTTGTATTTTGGAAGTTATACTGAAGCAACTTGGTTTGCGCAAAATCACATTTTTGTTAGTGTGCTTTGGTATTTTGTTGTCACTTTCTATGTTAATCTTCAGTGAAGTAGTTTTTAATGGACCTTGAACTGGTGTGCGGATTTCTCCTTTTTGGAGTTTCCGTTTTGTTTTTTTCATGTTTCATAAACTGAATCTACGCACCCAAAAATATTTCTCATATATAAAGTGGAGCAGAACATTTTCATATTTTTTTGCCAATATAATATAAATATACTGTACATTCTTAAATGCACTACATTTGACATGATAGTGTTGTTCTTTGACTAACAAAAACTGTGAAAATTTAATAGAAAGCCTGGATGCTCATTGAATTAAAGTTTCCGCTGGATTTACATATTAGAATCTGGGGAGATGTAGTAAATCATCCAGGTATTGTTTGCCTACTGTTTAATGAATATGTATTAAAATATAGTAGGGCCACTAATATATTTGGACCACTTTGCTTTTTCTGTTCTCTTTATACTGTGTATTATATGTCTCTGTGTTAATGGGTCTTCATTCAGTGAAGATCAATGAATCATAAGAGATAAACATTGAAATTTTAGTTTTATGGGATATAACATCAGCTTGTATGCTGATTAATTAATTAATTAATTATTGATCTCATTAATTAGCAGATTTTCCGCAATAATGAGTCATCCAGGTGGAACAAATTATTATCTACTTAAAAACCTGGTGGGTTTAAAACTTTAGCTTTCATGGTTAGGTTGGCTTTCTTAGTGGCTTAGCTTGTGTTATAGAATGGGTTTGTTTAATCTTATTGTTTTGGTGGTTCTTTATCCTCAATTGGTATGGCATGGTGAGTTTACTTTTTTTATTTGCTTATAGTAAACTTGCATATTTGTATCTTTTAATGTCTGTGTTTTTCAGTATTCAGCTCCTCAGTTGAAGAGGGATCCTTAGATTTCTCCTGGAGTGATTTTGAGAGAGATGGAGAAAAAGGTTTGTAGATCTTTGTTTCTTAATATAACATACTCTTGTTGTACTAACGTAATGAGTTTATAGTAACCGTTTATATTGTTGTTGTTATCAGTGAGACTTCTCTATCTTTTTGCAGGCAATCAGGTCGGTGTATCCAGTTCAAACTCTCTCCACCTGCATGGCAATTTCAGCCAGGATTCCACTGAGGGGTCCAGTCCTGTGAATGCCACCTTCAGCCAAGATGCCACTGAGGGTTCTGGTCCTGTGAACACAACCTTCACCGAGGATGCTGCTGAGGGGTCCGGTTCTTTCAACGCTACATTCAGCCTGGATGATGAAGTGGTGTCCAGTCCTGTCAACGGCACCTTCAGCCAGGATGCCACTGAGGGGTCCGGTTCTGTGAATGCCACCTTCAGCCAGGATTCCACTGAGGGGTCCGGTTCTGTGAATGCCACCTTCAGCCAGGATTCCACTGAGGGGTCCAGTCCTGTGAATGCCACTTTCAGCCAGGATGTCGCTGAGGGGTCCGGTTCTGTGAATGCCACCTTCAGCCAGGATGATGCTGAGGGGTCCGGTTCTGTGAATGCCACCTTCAGCCAGGATGATGCTGAGGGGTCCGGTTCTGTGAATGCCACCTTCAGCCAGGATGATGCTGAGGGGTCCGGTTCTGTGAATGCCACCTTCAGCCAGGATGATGCTGAGGGGTCCGGTTCTGTGAATGCCACCTTCAGCCAGGATGATGCTGAGGGGTCCGGTTCTGTGAATGCCACCTTCAGCCAGGATTCCGCTGAGGGGTCCGGTTCTGTGAATGCCACCTTCAGCCAGGATGATGCTGAGGGGTCCGGTTCTGTGAATGCCACCTTCAGCCAGGATGATGCTGAGGGGTCCGGTTCTGTGAATGCCACCTTCAGCCAGGATGATGCTGAGGGGTCCGGTTCTGTGAATGCCACCTTCAGCCAGGATGCCGCTGAGGGGTCCGGTTCTATGAATGCCACCTTCAGCCAGGATGATGCTGAGGGGTCCGGTTCTGTGAATGCCACCTTCAGCCAGGATTCCGCTGAGGGGTCCGGTTCTGTCAACGCCACCTTTAGCCAGGATGATGCTGAGGGGTCCGGTTCTGTGAATGCCACCTTCAGCCAGGATGATGCTGAGGGGTCCGGTCCTGTGAATGCCACCTTCAGCCAGGATGATGCTGAGGGGTCCGGTTCTGTGAATGCCACCTTCAGCCAGGATGATGCTGAGGGGTCCGGTTCTGTGAATGCCACCTTCAGCCAGGATGATGCTGAGGGGTCCGGTTCTGTGAATGCCACCTTCAGCCAGGATGCCGCTGAGGGGTCCGGTTCTGTGAATGCCACCTTCAGCCAGGATGATGCTGAGGGGTCCGGTTCTGTGAATGCCACCTTCAGCCTGGATGATGCTGAGGGGTCCGGTTCTGTGAATGCCACCTTCAGCCAGGATGCCGCTGAGGGGTCCGGTTCTGTGAATGCCACCTTCAGCCAGGATGCCGCTGAGGGGTCCGGTTCTGTGAATGCCACCTTCAGCCAGGATGATGCTGAGGGGTCCGGTTCTGTGAATGCCACCTTCAGCCAGGATGATGCTGAGGGGTCCGGTTCTGTGAATGCCACCTTCAGCCTGGATGCCGCTGAGGGGTCCGGTTCTGTGAATGCCACCTTCAGCCAGGATGATGCTGAGGGGTCCGGTTCTGTGAATGCCACCTTCAGCCAGGATGCCGCTGAGGGGTCCGGTTCTGTGAATGCCACCTTCAGCCAGGATGCCGCTGAGGGGTCCGGTTCTGTGAATGCCACCTTCAGCCAGGATGATGCTGAGGGGTCCGGTTCTGTGAATGCCACCTTCAGCCAGGATGATGCTGAGGGGTCCGGTTCTGTGAATGCCACCTTCAGCCAGGATGATGCTGAGGGGTCCGGTCCTGTGAATACCACCTTCAGCCAGGATGACACCGAGGAGTCCAGTTCTATTTTCGCCCCTATCCATTTAACTGTTAACACAAGTCAAGATTCTTTGTAACAAAATAAAATTGTGTCCTTTTGAATGGGTTGCTTGGTTTGTTAACTCCATCTTGCTTTTAGGTTTGCTAAAAGATTTTTACAGCCACTTGGGTTAGTTTGTAATGATATGGGTAGCATGAGGCCTGTCTTTTGAGGTGAGGTTTTGCCCAACAAATCGCTGAACTTCACAGCTCAAACATTTCTTCCCAGTTTAATTTTTTTGGGGACTATGATGGGAAAGTGACTGCAATATTTTGCAGATATTGCAATATTTCAAGAAGTGAGTGATTAAAGTCCTACTGCTTTGCAGGAGCAGCATGAAGGAAAAGTTTGCCCAATGTCTATGCTCGGCATGAATATCATGGCTATAAAGCTGTATGTTCATCTCTTAAACAAGACAGAAGGGGAGGTTTGTGTCTGTAACTGTCAATCTCCAATCTTCCTGTGTTCATTAATTTATGTTTTGCTGTGTGTATGGAAGTCTAAATTCTTAGCCCTCTCTTCTACACTGATAAATAGAGCTACCTGTAGCTACAGTATAGGAGTTGGTTGGTTGTCTGGCAGGTGGCTTGGATAGTGTTTCTGGAGAAAGCATGGCATGAAAAATGTATAATTTCAGAAATTTGGTACTTTTTTTTTTTTTTTTCCCTCAATGTGACCACTTTATTCTTTCTGTCCTCTTTATTTGGTTTTCACCAGTTGATGTGGAATAATACACTGTTGTTGGGTCCTCATTCAGTGGAGGTCAATGAATCAAAAGAGATAAACATTAAAACTTTAGTTCTATGGGCTATAACATCAACTTGTGTGCTGAGTGATTAATTATTGATCTCATTAATTAGCAGATATGCCCCAATAATGAGTTAACGAGTCATCCAGGTGGTACTAATGGTTTTCTGTTTGGCTTTAAAAGATCTGGGGCTGTATGTATAAAGCTGCTCAGAGTAAAATTTTAGTCTTAAGTGTGTCAAAATTCTAAGAATGACATAATTTTACTCTTATTCCTAGACTTAAGAATAAGTATGATTCATAAAGGTTCTTAAGTGTCAAGGTCTTGGCTCCTAAATTATTTAGCAGAGCTGGAGAGGTGATGACTTGGACTCATCAGTCCACAGTAAGCAGGCTCTTAAATAGTACTATTGATAAACTTACCACACCAAACATAATGGCCAAAATTGATGTGCAGTTTTTTTTTTTTCTTTTTTTTTTTTTTTTTAAATGACCCTACAATTTTGCTTAAACCATCAAAATATGAGGAAAATATTTTTATTTTTATGTTTATATTATTTAAATATTTTAAAATATGAGGGGAGAATAAAACACTAAACTAAGCAAATCTGACAAAATTTTTGGCAAAGAAAAAGGAAAACTACAGCTACAGGTTTCAGAAAAACAAAAAAGCTCAGAAAAAAGCACACAATGACTACAACATAATCAGTTTTTAATATTTCATTGGTTCTCTTGTTTTTGCTTGTATTCATAATTTCTTTGTATGACAGCATGGTCAAAAATAAATTTGAAATAATTTAAAATAATATGAAATTTCATTTCATTATCACACATGAAACAATTGACTCCAAGCACAGCTACACGAAATGCTTACATCTTTTAAAGGGGTGGTTCAGTGTTTTTTTTTCTAGGCTTGATTGTGTTTATGGGGCGCAGTTTAACATGTCTTAATGCTTCGTTTTTAAAAAAACGTCGTATTTTTTATATATTTTCCTTTATTCTACACCGCAGTTTCCCTTCTCCTAAAAACGCTCCGTTGAGTTCCTGGTTCCATGAAGCCCCTCCCTCAGAAATACGCAATGGACTGAGATTGGTTAGCTGGCCCTGTGTATTGTGATTCGCTGTCCGGAATACGTTGTCACGATTCACGTTGTCCGGAAACGCCACGCCCCTTACCATTACGGGCCAAAGTCCAGTCGCTTCGGTGGAAATGTAAATAATGGCGTCAATATTGCCGTATTAATTTGAGCCCGAATCAGACCCAGATAGCAGTAATGATGAAGAGCGTCAAGCAGAACCTCTGTAAGCACGGCTTTTAATGGACGTTTATGAATGTTAAGTATTTTGTTTGTATTTGTCAAAGTGTTTAGATATGCTGTCACTTGTAAATGTTACTGCTGCCCCATAGTGTTCTGATTAAAGCTTTACTGTAGCTGAATACATGAATGAGTAGTAGCATTTTTGTAAAGGTATTGTTTAATTTATAGCATGAACGAGCATGTGGGTAAACACAACATAAAAACCGTAATGAAACAATGCTGTACGCTGACACGTACGCTGTACAATAGAAACGCCAACACTAACAGAAGTTCGCTGGTGTGATTACATAGAAGTTTGTTGGAGAAGTATGAAATAGAATTTAGCTAACTGGCTAGCGAAGCCAAACCGCGTTGGTCTTTGTTTACGTCCCAGTAACTATATAACTTAAAATAAATAAAACATACTTACAGGTTGGGGCCCATAAACAGCAGCTTCTGCTTTTAAAGTGGGAACTGCTCCATCTTTCAGTAATAGCCTTTGTGCAAATCCAGCATTGAACTCGTGTAGATTCTGGAAGCTGTCTTCCCTAAAATGTGCAGCACAGACAGCTAAATTAGCATTATAATTGTCAGGAGCAGAATTAAACATAAATTTTAAACATTATTCCCGAAGTCCAGCGTCCCTAGGAAGAAGACTTGTTTGCACGCGACATGGCCTCGCCCACTTTGTTGCACGTTCCCGGGGGCAGTGTTTATGTTAATTGCAGGGTTTATGATGTCACCAACCCGGGAAGAAGCTTGTTGTAGTCCAAACCGGTCGTTTTTGTAGGCATCAAACTGCCATAACTTTAAAAGACAATATCTCCGTTTGCATTGAACTTTCAGCGCTGTAACTTTGCAGATACTGTTTATGCTCAAGCAGCAACATCACACACTAACTAAAGTTAAAAAAGTGAAATCGCAATGAACCACCCCTTTAACACGTTTTTAAAAATATTTGAATTAAGATTGAAGATGTCAGTTTTCATATGGCTGGACATCACATTTGGCCACTACTCTATGGCAGTTCATTGACTTTCCAACTGACCATCAAACCATGCGGCGAAACTTTATGTTGACAGTGGGCTTTCCTGGAGTTGTTGGAGCCATTGATGGAACTCGTGTTCACATCATTGCTCCAATTGTAAATGAGGAGACATATATCAAAATAATTTTGCACAATGCAATATAATTTTGCACAATGCAAACCTATTTTTAAAAATAAATTTAAACATTAAAACATTTCAGTGTCTTTTTAAATGATTTATTTTTATTTTTATAATAACATTAAATTATTGGTGTTGTGCTGCTGTGACTTCACCCTTGCAGACTCCCTATTGGCTGATTCAGAGGTTGAGGGCGGCCATTTTGAGTTGACATCATTGTAGTTCTTAGTTCACAACACTTAAGTCAGCTCTTAAGAATCAGTCTTAGACTTTACTAAAAGTCGCTTTTAGCTTCTTTATAAAAGTCTCCTACTCTTAGAAAAGTCTTTTTTACTAAGAATTTTTTGACACTTAAGTCAAAACTTAAGACTATTCTTAAGAGCATTTCTGAGAAGTTTTATACATACGGGCCCAGGGGATGTATAAAGCCGCTCAGAGTAAAATTTTAGTCTAGACTTAAGAATAAGTATGATTCATAAAGGTTCCTAAGTGTCAAGACTAGGTCTTAGCTCCTAAATTATTTAGGAGAGCTGGAGAGGTCTCCTAACCTAGTTAGGAGTAACAAGATGGCAGCAAAGAAGAGGAGACACGCTTTCCAATCAAGATGTGATGACATGGAGTTGATAAAACTATATTAACTTGATTGACAATTCTTTTTGTAACTGACCTAATAAGAAATGTAATAACTTTAAATAACTGTAATAAATTTAATAAATATTACTTAAACAATAATTAATACGTTTAATGCATTTTAATACATTTAATGACTTTGAATAAACTTTTTATAACTTTAAATGTAATAACTTCTCCCACTCTACAAATCAATGCTCTGACTGTAGAAATGAAATAGTAATTACCTTTTTTGGTAACTGTAAAAATGCAGCAGTGCACAGTGTTACAGTTGGAGTGCACATTGCTCCAACTGTAAATGAGGAGACATATATCAATAGAAAAAGATTCCACACCATCAATACTAATTTGTGATAATTTTGCACAAAGCAAAGGTATTTTTTAAAAAATAAATTTAAATATTTAAACGTTTCAGTGTTGTGCTGCTGTGACTTCACCCTTGCAGGCTGGCTATTGGCTGATTCAGAGGTTGAGGGCGGCCATTTTGAGTTGACATCATTGTAGTCCTTAGTTCACAGCACTTAAGAATCAGTCTTAGACTTTACTAAAAGTTGCTTTTAGCTTCTTTATAAAAGTCTCCTACTCTTAGAAAAGTCCTACTCTTTACTAAGAATTTTTTGACACTTAAGTCAAAACTTAAGACTGTTCTCAAGAGCATTTCTGAGAAATTTTTTACATACAGGCCCAGGGGCCGTATTCACAAAACATTTTATCTTACCACTAAGAGTTCTCCTAAATGGCAGTAAAAGTTCTTAGCTAAGAGTTTTCTTTTAAAACCTATTCACAAAGCTGTTGAGACAAACTTTTACTAAGGAATAAACAGAAGTCTTAAGCTAAGAGAAAGAGTGGGGTTGACCTCGCTGCTATGGATGATGTCAACACGCTTACTAACTATGCACACAGTGATTGGCTGACAGGGGAGGGGTCTCTATCAGTGATTTATGCTGCATTCACATGCTATCTGAAATTTGATAATTCCCACTTCTGAAGTCGTGATTATGATCTCATCGCATTCAAGTTTCGAAATGGGAGGGCGTTCATATGTGATTTTTACCTAGGAAACTCGTATTTATGATAATTCCAAGAGCATGTGAAGGCAGCATTAATCATAGAAATATTGTAGAACGAGGTATTCAAATAAAGATTTTAAAATAAAAATGTCATATTTAAATAAAGATTTTAAAATAAAAATGCTGTCGTATTCAAATAAAGATTTTAAATTGTAAGCTAAGTGTCACTAATTAAACAAGTATATGTTCAGCTAATTGTCAATCTCTACATCTTGCAGAATTCAAGCAACAAATGATGTTTTATAAACAAAGTTTGGGAGGAGCACGTTCAAATGGTCTATCTAATTAGCCTGAGAGGAGGCATATATATACACAGCCGACTCACCTAGTTACCTCGGTCCTCTGCATATTTCGGCATCCCTCCACCACCCCAACTCACTCTCGGCTGTTCCCAGGATACAGGGGAGTACTCTGGGTTTGAGCTAAATTCCAAGCTTGGAGCCCTCGATCCTCCCGGACAGCACGCCAAATACGCTTTGTAAGTGTGAACTTGAGAAAACAACTGCCACATGTAATCGGACATTATTTTTTTATTTTTTTTATTTTCAAATGTTTAATTTTGGCATTTTTGTCTTTTTTATTATGAAAGGACAGTGAGTATAAGGAAACAAAGTGGGAGAGAGAAAGGAGGGATGGGATCGGGAAAGGTCCATGAGCCAGAACTCGAACTCGGGTCACCCGAGCTGCTGACAAGGCTATCAACGCAGAAGATGGGGCATTATTTTCAACCTGACCTGTTCTATTCTCCATCATTCAATGCATTTTGCCTGTACATAAATGAACCTTTATGTTATGTCATTGCAGATTAAAATAAATCAAAATATTTATTGCATTTATGAAGAAAATTTTCAGCACCCAAAGCTCTATCGCCTATTGCCGATGGTGTTCAGTGTCTTTGGTCGGATTGCCGGCAACAACCATTTTAGGATTGTTTGTGATTTGGTCTTAGTGACTTAGGAGTCCTCTCTATACTCCTAACTTTTCACAGATTTAGGAGCTAGTTTTAGTGCTAAAATGCTTTGTGAAGTACTCTTAGAGCAAAAATTTAGGAGTCCTAGATTTATGACTGACAAGCCCTTTATTTTTAAGAGTTTCTCCTAAATCAGCAAGTTAGGAGCTACTTTTAGCCTTAAGATGTTTTGTGAATACGGCCCCTGGCTTTTAACACGATTGATGCGGGTTAGAATCCGCCCTTTTGCTGAGCTTGCATTTATCTTCAATAAAAATGAAAATAATGTTCTAAAAGTGGAAATAAACTGCGAACCAGTGTTTAATAATATTAAAAGTGTTTACTGGGTAGGGTTAGGGGAAGGTGTAGGGAGGGTTTTTATTCTCCCAATAAGGCAGCATCCATTTAATAATTTTAATAAATATAACAATTTACACTCTATGATATTATTACATCCTGTTAATGTACAAAAATCCTGAGGTGCAAATAGTATCTGCCAATATAAAGTAGGCCTATAGTTAGATTCTATTTACACCATGTAAAAGTATCAGTTCTTTGCAATAAGAGTAATTAGTAATTAGATGCTATCACTATTTTCACCTAGTGTAAATAGCATCTATCACTAAGAAAATATGCTGTTTTCACTTAGTGCAAATACAACCCGAATTCTGGAAATGTTGGGACGTTTTTTAAATTTGAATAAAATGAAAACTAAAAGACTTTCAAATCACATGAGCCAATATTTTATTCACAATAGAACATAGATAACATTACAAATGTTTAAACTGAGAAATTTTACACTTTTATCCACTAAATGAGCTCATTTGAAATTTGATGCCTGCTACAGGTCTCAAAAAAGTTGGCACGGGGGCAACAAATGGCTGAAAAAGCAAGAAATTTTGAAAAGATTCAGCTGGGAGAACATCTAGCAACTAATTAAGTTAATTGATATCAGGTCTGTAACATGATTAGCTATAAAAGGGATGTCTTAGAGAGGCAGAGTCTCTCAGAAGTAAAGATGGGCAGAGGCTCTCCAATCTGTGAAAGAGTGCGTAAAAAGATTGTGGAATAATTTAAAAACAATGTTCCTCAACGTCAAATTGCAAAGGCTTTGCAAATCTCATCATCTACAGTGCATAACATCATCAAAAGATTCAGAGAAACTGGAGAAATCTCTGTGCGTAAGGGACAAGGCCGAAGACCTTTATTGGATGCCTGTGGTCTTCAGGCCCTCAGACGACACTGCATCACTCATCGGCATGATTGTGTCAATGACTTTACTAAATGGGCCCAGGAATACTTCCAGAAACCACTGTCGGTAAACACAATCCGCCGTGCCATCTGCAGATGCCAACTAAAGCTCTATCATGCAAAAAGGAAGCCATATGTGAACATGGTCCAGAAGCGCAGTCATGTCCTGTGGGCCAAGGCTCATTTAAAATGGACTGTTTCAAAGTGGAAAAGTGTTCTATGGTCAGACGAGACCTTTCAGCGTGTTATCAGCGTTCAGTTCAAAAACCAGCATCTCTGATGGTATGGGGGTGCATAAGTGCATACGGTATGGGCAGCTTGCATGTTTTGGAAGGCACTATGAATGCTGAAAGGTATATAAAGGTTTTAGAGCAACATATGCTCCCCTCCAGATGACGTCTATTTCAGGGAAGACCTTGTGTATTTCAGCAGGACAATGCAAAACCACATACTGCAGCTATTACAACAGCATGGCTTCGTCGTAGAAGAGTCCGGGTGCTGAACTGGCCTGCCTGCAGTCCAGATCTTTCATCTATAGAGAACATTTTGCGCATCATTAAACGAAAGACGACCACAAACTCTTCAGCAGCTGGAAACCTATATCAGGCAAGAATGGGACCAAATTTCAACACCAAAACTCCAGAAACTCATAACCTCGATGCCCAGACGTCTTCACACTGTTTTGAAAAGAAGAGGAGATGCTACACCATGATAAACATGCCCCCGTTCCAACTATTTTGAGACCTGTAGCAGGCATCAAATTTGAAATGAGCTCATTTTGTGCATAAAATTGTAAAATTTCTCTGTTTAAACATTTGTTATGTTATCTATGTTCTATTGTGAATAAAATATTGGCTCATGTGATTTGAAAGTCTTTTAGTTTTCATTTTATTCAAATTTAAAAAACGTCCCGACATTTCCGGAATTCGGGTTGTAGCTGCTGCCTTTCTTTTACAGGCAAAATGAGCCAAAAAAGAGATTTAACTCAGACTGAAAAGTCAAAAATGATTAAATGCCCATGAGAAGGATGCAATACTAATGCAATACTAGAAATTGCAAAGTTAAGGCATGACCAATGGACAGCAAAATGCTCATTGGGTCAGCAGAGTCAAACAAAAACAGGTGGAGAAGAAAAGACACAGGTTAACTGCAAAAGAATTAAGAATATTATTATTAAGATGTTTACCTTTTGTCAAATATAAAAATAAAGTAAAAATAAAATAAAATAAAATAAAATAAAATAAATTTTTGTGCTGTATGTACACATTATAACCCTCATCAAAGTGAAAATAACATTTTAAAACATTCTGTATTTGGCAGCATCCATTTTCCTTAATGTTATGAAGCGAAAAGAATACTTTTTCTGTGAAAAAACACTGAGTATTGGCCGGCTCCTGTATCAGCATCACACGCATGCTTTGTGCTGCTCACAGGGGTGTAGCACCAATTCCTGGGCCTTACGCAAAGACAGTGTGTGGGGCCCCTTAATATAGTATTATTTTTTTATTTTATATCACACTTTTTTAAATAATAGTGCACAATTATACACAGAGCACTCACTGATAGAAAAACAGTTGTACTATATATCATGTAACACTCTTGTGTTTGAATTGTGCTATAAATACGACGCCCCTGGCTGCTCACGTGAACAGCGTCGGCCAATACTGAGCCGGTGTTCAGACGTAAACACGAAAGCGTTGCACTGAGTTCACTGCGTCAACTGTGTAGGTGACTGACAGACAAGAGTAAAAATAAAGTCGTTATTTTTGTTTTGTTTTTGCGCACAAAAAGTATTCTCATCGCTTCATAAAATTAAGGTTGAACCACTGCAGTCATGCAGTCATGTTGACTATTTTAACGATGTCTTATACTTTTCTGGACCCTGAATGACAGTAATTACGTTGCTTTCTATGGGGGATAAAAAAAACTCTCGGATTTCATCAAAAATATCTTAATTTGTGTTCTGAAGATGAACAATGGTCTTACGGGTTTGGAACGACATGAGGGTGAGTAATTAATGACAGAAATTTCATTTTTGGGTGATCTAACTCTTTAAATCTGATAGAAAATCTGTGGATAGACTTGAAGAGAGCAGTCCATTTCCGCTCATCACGGAATTTTACTGAACTTGAGCAATACTGCAAGGAAGAATAGGCAAATATTCCCCAGTCTAGGTGTGCAAAGCTAGTACAGACATATCTAAAAAGATTCATGGCTGTAATTAAAGCAAAAGTTTAATACTACATAGTATTAAATTAGGGGACTGATGACTTTTCCAACCCTGTTATTGTAGTTTTTCAATTTTTAAAACCTCCAGAATGTTTTAAAATGTTATTGTTACTTTGATGATGAATTTTAATCCCAGCATGCCTGTGACATCCTGTCTTTTTATGTCTGTACTGGGCTGTGGTGTTGTTGTAAATTAAAACGCCCCCCTTTTTTACTTTAATTTGCTTTAATTTACACCACATTCTCAGAGCCGCTTGGAAAGGCAGTGCAGGTTGCTGCTTTTCACCCTGCTGGTTTGATTGGATGAAATGGCATTTTTACGAATTTTGTCGCTTTCTGTAGTACATGCTCTCTGAGTAATAATGGTGGAGAGGGCCAATTACTATTTCATCACAAACCTTGCTTTACTATCATGTATTTTTTTTATTTATTTTAAATAAACTTCTTATTCTGCATCTGTTTTTTATTGAATGTCTTATATTTGCCCATTAAAAATGACATGAAGGTCTTGACCAGAATTCCAGATGCTTAACTTTCCATCCATCAATCTCATAGATGGACGTCTTCCGTCGGGTCAGTCGTGAACGTATAGCCTCACCTGCATTCATTTATGTCCTAAGCTCTGATTTATTGACTGAATAAAGAAGGATGCACAAACTAGACTTAATAGAGTTCAGCATGGGACGAGAACATCAACTATAGCCAATCTGTGTTTTAGAACGAAAGTACAGGGAATAATTTGCATACAGGAATCTTAAGTGTTAAATGATTTCTTAATGTAAGCATCATTTGTGTTTGCTTATACATCATATTTTATATTTTTTCAAGGTTAAACTACATAGAATATTATAGATAATATTTTTGTCTTGTGAATATCTAGTGAAAAATATGGAAGTTTTGTGTTTAATAAAGGTTCATAAGGACATTAGCTCACCAGATAGTGTTGTAAACCAGCCGTTTTTTAATGCAGACCATCTCACTGTCTATTGATCAACTGTGAGACAGCTGCCGCTTGAGTATTGCCAAGCGAGAGCCCAGACAACGTGTCATTGTTTGATTTATGACTGTGCATCTCAACATGACACTGTATTAAAACCATCTTAATCATATTCTGCATTGTGGTTTAAAAATGCTTTTTATCAGAAAGTGTTGATAAACACAGATAGTGACGAACTGATCCATGAGATTGGTGTTTAAGTTCGAATGTGTCACCTGTACACCCCAAAATGAAAATAAAGCAATAAGCCCCAAGAAGCCGTGGTTTACAGTGAATTTATAACAGCTAAGGGACGTTGTTAGCCACGACGCAGAGCTGTTATAAATTCACTGTAAACCACAGCTTCACGGGGCTTATTGCTTTTATAAAACGGTTACCACACAATTCAGATATTAAAGCCAAAAAATTTGTATCAATGCAACTTTCATGAAGTAAAATCACTAAAAGCCTTCCTTCCGCTAGAAGAAATAGTCCCTGACAGTGAACAGCAACAGAAGTTACATTATTACGCCATTAGATGGCGGCAAAGATTGTCTTTATGAGCGAGTCACTCAGTCGCAAAGACTTGAAGTTATATTGAAACTTGTTGTGAACACGGAACAATATGCAAATGACAAATGTATTCTACCTCTGTCAGTGTCAGCAGGGCTTATTTTTATGAACATAAGACTGACCTGAAGGAAAATTAACATAGGACTGACCTGAAGGAAAATTAACATAGGACTGACCTGAAGGAAAATGCTAAATTTGAATGCAGGTAATACACTTGGTCACTCGATATCTCTCTCACAATACTCTTCTACATAATACAGTAAGCTTCAATGAACAAAATGAATGGAGAACAAACATATGTTTTCGTTGCTAAGAGTGGTTGCTAAGACAGAAGCAGCAACATACATACTCAGTGGCGCAGAGATACTTATGTAATGCGGTCAGCTGTATGTTTTCGGGAATTTTACAACGGCTTCGAACGTGGCTCAACCAATCAGAATCAAGGGCTGGAACTATCCGTTTTATAATGAATAACGACTAAAGTTTCACATAAAACGATAATATGGCTGTTTGATCTACTTTTATTGTGCTTTCTGTCTTTTTGTGGAGTTTACAGTCATGGACATCATCTACTTTCATTACGCCGGATATGAGTTTGGAACAACATGAGGGTGAGTAATGATGACTAAACTTTCATTTTGGGGTGAACTAACCCTTTAAGAGGTTTTGATTTTCAGCTGGCCACATGAAAGATTTGTCCACATGTTAATCAAATCAATGGGTTTATATGACCTTTCCAATAAATAATATTGCAAAGCGTTTTAAATTCAATGATTGATGCTTAATGTTTCTGTTTATAGTGGCATTAGTCAATTGTTCATTTTGATAAATAATAACTAAACTGAACTATTGATTTTGCTGTTCCCAACCAGTGAATTAATAGATCAGTAGATTTATTTTTTATGATTATATATGACCGCTCCATGTTTTTTATTGATTGATATTGAGAGTTTTTATACAAATGTATTGCACTGTGTTGAATGAACTTATGCACTGTCTTGCTCTCAGCGTTGATTGATGGTATGAGACTGGTGTTTATTCCAGACAGTTAAACCAGCCTTGTGCTGTCAGGCGGGATACAAGCACACATGGACAGTAATGTATCTGTAACACAGCAGTGCTGCCTTATGAACAATCGTATTTACAGCAGTGTCGTGATATTTTGTTTGAGCCATGAATTTTTGAGTCGAGGGCGGAATTAATTTTTAGATGTTTGTATTTTGTTGAAAATATCCTTTAAATTTAGTCAGTATTTTTCGTCATGTCATTATTCATTTTAATGTCAATTTCACCGTCTAAAACGGCATCTACTATTAGTGGACAAAAATAGTGTGTTGTTACAGAAAGAGCACAATGTCACTTAAAGGGTTACTTCACCCAAAAATGAAAATTCTGTCATTAATTACTCACCCTCATGTCGTTCCACACTTGTAAGACTTTCGTTCATCTTTGGAACACAAATTAAGATATTTTTGATAAAATCCGATGGCTCAGTGAGGCCTGCATTGCCAGCAAGACAATTAACACTTTCAATGCCCAAAAAGCTACAAAAGACGTATTTAGAACAGTCGACGTGACTGCAGTGGTTCAACCTTAATATTATGAAGCAACAAGAATACTTTTTGTGCGCCAAAAAAACAAAATAACGACTTTATTCAACAATATCTAGTGATGGGCGATTTCAAAACACTGCTTCATGAAGCTTCGAAGCTTTACGAATCTTTTGTTTCGAATCAGTGGTTCGGAGCGCGTATCAAACTGCCAAAGTCACGCCCCCCAGTGGTGAACCATTGAAATTTCGAAACACTTATGACATAACGAAGCCTCATTTACTGAAATCACGTGACTTTGGCAGTTTGATACACGCTCCAAACCACTGATTCGAAAACAAAAGATTCGTAATGCTTCGAAGCTTCATGAAGCAGTGTTTTGAAATCATCACTAGATATTGTTGAATAAAGTCGTTATTTTGTTTTTTTGGCGCACAAAAAATATTCTTCATAACATCAAGGTTAAACCACTGTAGTCACATGAACTGTTTTAAATGTGTTTTTAGTAGCTTTCTGGGCATTGAAAAAGGGAGTGTTATTGCTGTCTATGGAGGCCTTACTGAGCCATCGGATTTTATCAAAAATATCTTAATTTGTGTTCCGAAGATGAACGTATATCTTACGGATGTGGAACGACATGAGGGTGAGTAATTAATGACAGAATTTTCATTTTTGGGTGAACTAACCCTTTAATGTGTTTTTGTGCAAGTGGAATGAGTAAATGTTCACATTTAGTCTAGTGCACACAACACCTCTGTACTTACAATTTCTCTCCCGATTTCTGGAGACAGAAGAGCTGTCAGTCCATAAATAGGAGAACAAAGTTTCTTGCGTTACTTATTTGAAAAAGTAACTCAGATATTTTGTTGTAAATTTCAAAGTAATGTATTACTTTACTAGTTACTTGAAAAAAGTAATCTGATTCCGTATAATTGTCTTACCCCTTTGACCCCCACAAAAACACATCTGATTGAGATCAGGCCAACCCCAAACCAGGCTATTTATTCCTGTTTTAACCTTTTGCACTTGTTTGTGTTTTTTGGCACACTGCGGTTGACATTCTGAACTGTTGTGTCTCCTAAGTGTTTCCTGTTTGCATTAACACTGCTTTCAGTTGACTGGGATGGCTGCAGGGCAATTATTTACTGGCTTGTTGGAAAGGTGGCATCCTGTGACAGTACAATTTTGACCTTCATTGTGTGGGTCATTCTTATATCAGTATTAATGGATGTTAAATGCTGCCAGCCATCAAATCCTCTATTAGAATGTTTTTGGACATTGTAAACACTGGGTACCAATTTACAGATACTGTAAATTGGTACTCTGCAGTTAGTTAACAACACACATCTGCCACCCTAAATAAATAAGGTTTGTTCCAAAACCTGCCAGTCAACAGCCTAAAAAGAAGTGCAATTAGATTCCAACAAAGTTAGCATGTTGCTAAGTAATGATGTGGCACTAATAAGCATAGAATGCATTCTAGAACTCACATGCAATGATACTTTACATTTTGGCAAAAAGAAGCAGCATAATGTTTCTGCCAACCTTTTGGATCAGTCTATGGAGAGTAGTTAGGCAGATTATTGGGCTTTGGAACAAAGTTATAAAGTCTGAATTTCTCCAGGGTCAGGTCATCACCTTTAATTGCAACATAAAAATAAAAATTCAAGATGAAACCTTTGGGCAGTTTAGAGAGTGTCTATGTGCGCCTCATCCCTGGATTCCCCATTCCTCTTGAGGGCCTCCATCTGGGCTGGTGCAGCTTCAGAGAAAACGTTTGGATTGATGTTGTCCGACAGAAGGGTCAAAGCGACAGCCTCAAGCTCATGTCTGATATTAATAGTTTTGACCTAAATAAGCAAACAAGACAGGTTTCATCTGTATTGATGATACATGGCAGACTGCATAGTTGTTTCTCCATCTGCACAGTTTCTCGGTACTATATACACTGAAAATAAATTGGTGTAGAAACAATTTTTACTCAAAAATAGCTAGTAAATTACACATATAATTACAAAGAAACACCAGCACGTGGAATTAAATGTGCAATTTTGGGCTAGAAAGACTGAAAGACTAACATACTCCAGTAATGTTTTACTTACAACTTTGATTTTCTTTTTACAATGTATGTAGTATTTGGTATTTCAAGGTCACGCTGAATTTTTGAGTTTCCATTGAAATAGAAGCAATCATGTGAATGAGTTTTTGCAGATTAACTTTTTTATTAGCTTTTTACAAACTTCTCTAATCTCATGTACAGTATGGTGTCCATTGGTGTTTTCAACATGCTGACAGGGCGTCTATTGATTGTAACGTTCACACCTCTAAAGGAGCGTTTAACCTTTGTGTTTAACCTCTCTTTGTGCTGATCTTATTAATCTGTTCGATTATATCTTTCGCTGAGGTTGTGTTGCTCCTGCTATCTCTGAGGAAAGATTATGCAAAAAGTGTATTCAGTGACCAGAATACACATGGCCTGACATGCATGGCAATATCAGGACTATTTCACTGGCTTCTAAGCAGATGATTGATTAATACATATAACCATTTTTTTTTTTTGGCACAAAACAGTTTTCAAAAGGTATATTGGTTTTCAACTTGTCAAAATAAATCAATAATTTGACAGAAAAACAAAGTAAATCAGTCCTGACCCCTCTTTTGGGAACACCAGATGTTAATAGTTTTATATAATTTCACCAGCTTGTACGTGAGATTGGATAGAAGCTCCCATATTGCCAGTCAAAACACAATTCTTGGCCTCAATTAAACCTTCATGTCAACGTCTCCTAACAGGTCCCGTGTCAAGTATGTCTCTGCTAGCTGAGATGTACTTTTGGGACGATAACGGTTCGAAGTTCTCTAGTGCAATGGGAAATTTGCTGGAATGCTGCACAAAAGCCAGTTTGAATTTGAATTACAGAAATGGAATTACCTGGGAAAAAATCTGAGAAATTCCAGTAAATGAAATGGCATTCTGGGAAGTGTTCTTCCACTGGTCCATTAATTTAAGTATACACTACTGTTCAAATGTTTGGGGTTGGTAAGATTTTTTTTTTTTAAATAAATTAATACTTTTATTCAGCAAGCATGCATTAAATTGATCAAAAGTGAAAAGCAGGCCAGGACTCTAATAAAAAATGTGAAGTTTGGGGCAGGTCGGACATTGTATGCCTGACTTACAACAGCTTTCTGTTTAATGGCGAAACATCAGACTTTGTCAGGCCGCCACGGACACGCCGTTCAACGAAAACTCAAGACCTTTGCAATTTAACATCGCTAAGGCCTTAAGATTAGACTGACCAAATATGATGTTGATCTGGTTAAATCTCTATGAGGAGTTAATCACAGTGTAAAATATGACATTTCCTGTTGCCCACAGGTGGCGCTATGACTGTAACTGAATATTGGCATGTACAGGTGCTGGTCATATAATTAGAATATCATCAAAAAGTTGATTTATTTCACTAATTCCATTCAAAAAGTGAAACTTGTATATTATATTCATTCATTACACACAGACTGATATATTTCAAATGTTTATTTCTTTTCATTTTGATGATTATAACTGACAACTAAGGAAAATCCCAAATTCAGTATCTCAGAAAATTAGAATATTGTGAAAAGGTTCAATATTGAAGACACCTGGTGCCACACTCTAATCAGCTAATTAACTCAAAACACCTGCAAAGGCCTTTAAATGGTCTCTCAGTCTAGTTCTGTAGGCTACACAATCATGGGGAAGACTGCTGACTTGACAGTTGTCTAAAAGACGACCATTGACACCTTGCACAAGGAGGGCAAGACACAAAAGGTCATTGCAAAAGAGGCTGGCTGTTCACAGAGTGTCCAAGCACATTAATAGAGAGTCGAAGGGAAAGAAAAGATGTGGTAGAAAAAAGTGTACAAGCAATAGGGATAACCGCACCCTGGAGAGGATTGTGAAAGAAAACCCATTCAAAAATGTGGGGGAGATTCACAAAGAGTGGACTGCAGCTGGAGTCAGTGCTTCAAGAACCACTACGCACAGACGTATGCAAGACATGGGTTTCAGCTGTCACATTCCTTGTGTCAAGCCACTCTTGAACAACAGACAGCGTCAGAAGCGTCTCGCCTGGGCTAAAGACAAAAAGGACTGGACTGCTGCTGAGTGGTCCAAAGTTATGTTCTCTGATGAAAGTAAATTTTGCATTTCCTTTGGAAATCAGGGTCCCAGAGTCTGGAGGAAGAGAGGAGAGGCACACAATCCACGTTGCTTGAGGTCCAGTGTAAAGTTTCCACAGTCAGTGATGGTTTGGGGTGCCATGTCATCTGCTGGTGTTGGTCCACTGTGTTTTCTGAGGTCCAAGGTCAACGCAGCCGTATACCAGGAAGTTTTAGAGCACTTCATGCTTCCTGCTGCTGACCAACTTTATGGAGATGAAGATTTCATTTTCCAACAGGACTTGGCACCTGCTCACAGTGCCAAAGCTACCAGTACCTGGTTTAAGGACCATGGTATCCCTGTTTTTAATTGGCCAGCAAACTCGCCTGACCTTGACCTGGTATTGTGAAGAGGAAGATGCGATATGCCAGACCCAACAATGCAGAAGAGCTGAAGGCCACTATCAGAGCAACCTGGGCTCTTATAACACCTGAGCAGTGCCACAGACTGATCGACTCCATGCCACGCCGCATTGCTGCAGTAATTCAGGCAAAAGGAGCCCCAACTAAGTATTGAGTGCTGTACATGCTCATACTTTTCATGTTCATACTTTTCAGTTAGCCAAGATTTCTAAAAATCCTTTCTTTGTATTGGTCTTAAGTAATATTCTAATTTTCTGAGATACTGAATTTGGGATTTTCCTTAGTTGTCAGTTATAATCATCAAAATTAAAAGAAATAAACATTTGAAATATATCAGTCTGTGTGTAATGAATGAATATAATATACAAGTTTCACTTTATGAATGGAATTAGTGAAATAAATCAACTTTTTGATGATATTCTAATTATATGACCAGCACCTGTAGATGTCTTCAGGCCAGGACTCTAATAAAACATGAAGTTTGGGGCAGATCGGACATTGTATGCCTGAGTTACAACAACTTCCTGTTTCATGGCAAAACATCAAACTTTGTCAGGCCGCCATGAACATGCCCTTCAGTGAAAAGTCAAGATCTTCGCAATTTAACATCACAAAGGCCTTAAGATTAGACTGACCAATTATGATGTTGATCTGATATAATCTCTAGGAGGAGTTCGTAAAATACAACGTCTGGAAATGGCAAAAACTGCAAAAAAATTTGCAGAGAAAATTCAAAATATCTCACTTCCTGTTGGGTTTTCAGATTTTGCTCCCGGGACTTTTTTGTAGGTATTGGGCTGTTACATGTGTCTACCGAATTTTATGCTTGTACGTGAAACGTAGCACAAAGGGCACTTAATTGAAATTTTGTAGGTGGCGCTAAATTTTCACCACTTCTGACGCGTGTGCAAAGTTTCATGAGTTTTCGAGCATGTTTAGGCCCTCAAAAATGCGATTCATTTCGGAGAAGAAGAATAATTGACCAAGCGATTACAATAAGGTCCTCACACCATCGGTGCTCGGGCCCTAAATATATTAATATAATATAATTGCCATAAAGCACGTAAAAACCTTTAAACATGAAGACTTTTTAAACTTCTTTTAGAAAAAGCATTCATTTCTGAATGCCACACAACACTGTAAGCAACATACTAACATCAGTATTAACTTTGAATTGTCTCCCAATGCAGCTCCTGCACCTCAAACTCAGTTACTAAAGACATTTAACGTTAGTTAATGAGAAAACTGTAACCTCGGCTCACTTGATTTTGACAGTGAGACAAGTGAAAGTATTTCTAGGGAATCATTCATACTATATGTGTGTGTCTTTATGAGGCCATTGAGAAGATGGAAAGGCCAGGAAAAAGGTTAACTAGCTTTCTTTAGAGATATTACCCTCTTGTTAAGGGAGAATTTGAAAATTATGCTCACAATATGGACAAGATGGCCACAATCTCTTCTCATTGACATGGAGTTGACTAATGGTCCCAAAGGGCTTCTTCACCACATTCAGATTGTGACATTCATAAACCTGTCAGCTTCTCAATAGTATCTTGTTCCTGTTCAATATTCACCGCTCCACCTTTAATTGCATGGCCTTGAGATCATTACTAGGGTGCTCTTAGTTGAAGTCATCCTGACCTGCCCTCGTCTTGAGTGCTCCTTTTTCAAAAATTCCACACTCAGTTGACGAATGCAATTTTCTAGCATCAATTCCAAGCCCCATTTCTTACAAAGAAAAACTGTATTTTGAGGTCAATGTTCATGGTAGACTTTGGTTATTAACTGTGAATAATGGCCTTTCATTCCTGCAGCCCATCTCCACATAGTTGTTTTTTCCTTCTGCTTCTTTTATAGGTCATATTTCCCAAATGTATACACATTGACATTCATTCTTTAAAAGGTACACTATGTAACTTTTTTTGTTCAAAATTAACAACATTTAAATAATAAGTCAATGTATCATTAATACTTCTTCCAAAACGTGTTTTGTCTCACCCTGATTCACTATGGTAAGCCTGTTATAAGTGTTTATATTTTACGGAATGGTTTTTGCAGGGCATTGCATACGTACAGTACGTCACTCGCCCATGCGTGACTTGTCATTAGGGCTGGGTATCGTTCAAAAATTTACGATACCGATACCTTGACTTCGATACCGATTCCTGAACGATACCTTTTCCGATACCAATTTTATAAAATCTGTTTTTACAAGATTACATTACCTCAAAAAATCTTTGGTTTTATATTTTAAGTTTGTTGACTTTTTTTTTTTTTTTTTTTTACAGACTCAAAGACTCATCTCCTGAGCCACTGCACAAAGTGGCTGCTTATAAATTAACATTTATTTAAAATTAAAGTTCTTATTTGGCTAAATTACATTTCCTTAACAGCCTTTAAACACAGTCTTTACTATCTTCAAACTTATATTTTACCACTGTTTCCCTACATCATTGTTGGATATATAATTATATATATATATAATATATAATTATATCATTTCTGTTAGTTAAGCTTGTGTATATTTTTAGTTATAAAGCAATATCTCATGTAGGGTTTTCCTTTGTGTTTTATATAATGACCACTAGGAGGTGCTCTAGGCACATGCTTTCCTTGATTGGTTTTCTCTGAAGAAAAATACGTTCAGTTGAAAACGAAAGTAAAAGAGTGACGCACGTTCGTTGCGTCTTACCGTGAAATGAGAGTTCCGTGTCTTTATTAAAATCAACACATTAATGATTTTTCATCCACCCGCAATTAATTGTAATGTCATTTTTTATTACTTGGCCCGATCCGCGGATTATCCGTGGTGTGGTTGATGCTTGCACACAGTGGCGGTATCAGGAGGACGCTGATACTCCTTTTCCACCAGAATTGTTCGCGTTCTGGAGCCAGAGCCTGTGCTCGTGCAGGCGAACTAGAGCCCGTCACAAACCGGTCGCGTGTTTCCATAGACTTGAGGAACGAACGCTGATGTAACGCTGCTGTGTGTTGTACCTGCCCATAACTAGTCTAAAAAACATTGCGCGTCCCGCTGTTTGTGCAGGCAGTGCGGCACTTTTGTTTTGCTGTTCACAGTATCTGGAGTGACTGTAGTGAACCAGCTGCTCGCATAAACAGCCGGTACTCTCACCCGTCCTTTTCGGAGATAAACTGAAAGTGAAACCGTTGATTCACTCGCTCTCTCGCACTCATGATCTCTCTCGCGCATAGTTTTATATATTTAGATATAAATAACAATGTAGTGCAACGTTATAACATTGCTCAAGGCGACAGCATTTCTCCGCCCACTCTCCCCGGCTCTGTTCGGAGGTATAGAAATTTGGTACCGAATGACAAGACACTTTTTGATACTCGATAGTATCGAGGCAATTCGGTCGGTACCTAAAAAGTATCGAATTCGATACCCAGCCCTACTTGTCATATCAGCAAATAGTGAAAAGTTGCTCCGGCTACTTTGACGCGTGTGTATGGTGTGGGAGTGGCATCAGTTAGTTGTCACAACAAGCGAGAAAGGTTGACATGGATCACGCTAAATTTCCAATCTCTGGGGTATCAACAGTTTTAACGCGACAGAGCTCGTAATAAAACTAGAATCAACATCGGCTTGGCTTTTCAGAGAACTGAGGGATTTGAGTTGGGATATATAGTTGAGGGATATAGTTGAGATAAAAGCCAGATATTATTATTTGGAATTAGGGGTGTAACCGTTGTACACCAAAATGACAGTTCGGTACGTACCTCGGTATTGAAGTTACAGTTCGGTATGGATTCAGTATAGCAGGAGGCAGAAAACTAAACATAAAATTGCTTCTTTTTTATTAAATGAAATAACTATTTATTTAACAAATTGTGACTCTGTCTTTAAATAATAAAATTAAAATTTTCTTAAGGATAAAAAAATCTCTCTGCTAATGCTGTGAATTATATACAGGGAGCACTTTCTTGCACATTACTATAATATATTAAAGGTTATAATTAACAACAGAGCCCAAATTATTAAATTATTTGCTATTTATTTTTAGATATAATAATCAACAGACACAAAAATTGTATGCATATGTAAATTACATATAAGGCAGTTTTTGCATTAACTTCTAAATCTGTTTCTACTCTAATTCGGTGTTAAAATATATTCATTACACAGTGGCCGACAGATTTAAACATACATTAAACATATAGCCTACGTTAAATAATCATAATGAATATATAGGCTAATGCATTTATGTAGCGAAAGAGTTCATTTCTATAGCGAACTAACAAGCTGTGGATACTGAATGGCATTTCTGAGGTAAATGCTATGTGACACATTGTTTACAAGCTGTTTTATTCCACGGTTGAAACAGTGATTATACGTTTCAGTAAGTTGTACTGTAACTTTCAACATAACTTCAGATGTTCATTTATGTTTGTTCTGTAACTAGTATTAAAGTGGAAGACATGATCGCGTTCACTCGCACTCCGCGTTGCCGCTTGAATTGATGAGGCGTCTTTACAGCGATCTCATGTCATGCCACATCAAAGAGCGACAAAATGGCATTTATTGTTTGAATTTCGTGATAAAATGGACAGAATTTGAGGGATGAGACTGTTTCTTATCGAAAGTAACAAAACACAGAGCTTATTGTGATTATTGGTGGTTAATGGTGGTTAAAAGTGCTTAATGGGCTACAACTCTGTATTCGTCGGTACCGCATCTGTAAAAAAGATGGACGACGCACCTTCACTCTCTTCCGTTGTAGTAACTGAAGCCGCAAGTGTGCCAAGATGGCGCTGACATCTTCAGTATCGAGTCTGCGGATAGCGAACTGGGTAACCGAAAGACGCACACCGAAAATTTTCGGTACGCATATGTATACCATTACACCCCTATTTGGAATGTAGTGAAGTAAAGGTTTAATGAGACAAAATGCATTGCATAGTGCAAGATATGAGACATAATGTTCTATTTTATGGCAGCCAGGAGAATGGATTTATGTTCCTCAGAGCATGTTGGTGGAAAAAGCCAGTAGATAAAGGTCTTCCAAGACGACTTATTGACAGACAGCAAATTCCAGTCATTGATTCCAATGACTGGCTGGCCATCTTCATCGGTTTGTTTAGGTGCTCTTTTGTGAAGTACATCTAATCTGGGCTGTTTGTCTGCTCTTCTCCCTCAGCCAGTGGTTCAGGTTTATTACACTGTTGGCCTGACATTCTCATGAGGTCACGGCCATCAGTAATGATTTCCTCCAGCATTTGATCACTGCTGGCTATAATTCCACAGTGTCACAGCTGATTTTGACTTAACCTGTGAGCAAATACCCACCTGATAGTCAGGTCGAGTCCTGTGAGTTGCACAATGCTAAGGCATCCAAATTCACTTATACTCACCCTAATGCAACACGAGTGAGCTGATCACATTAGATTTTGCCAGATTGAGGACGTACTTTTGTGTGTTGTTGGTGAACCATCTGTGAATGAAGCAATGGAAAGTTAAATAGTAAAACAGTAAGTTTGCCCTTCTTTAGGAGGACAATGGAGACTAGAGAAACAGAATGCATTGTTATTCTTCTCAGTATCTGCATTCTCCTCCAGTGTAGTGGGGAATGAGGACACAGATTTTCTTTAGAAGGAAGTGGCCCGGAAAGGTGTTGATTGACCAAAGTAATTAACAGGAAGCGTGAAGTGCAGAGTGCTGGAAGACTAGCAGCGGCAGTCGTTACAGTGATTCGATGAGCAGGGAGAAAAGAAAAGGTCCTTCAGTCTCATGCGGAGCAGAGAGTGTAGACGGGTCAGAGCAGGTGAGTCATGTGACCTCGAGCTATATGACCTTTAACAGACACTTGATTAAATGATCAATAAACAAAAAGAGTAGAGAATTTATCCAGCATTCTGCTGGCCTCTCTACTTTTTAATATCTACACTTTATAAAGACCCACATTGTGGCTATGTGAAGCTAAGAATATATACATCCTATAGTGCTCACTATACAGGGGTTGGTCAATGAAACTGAAACACCTGGTTTCAGACCTCCTTTTGCAGCCAATGCAGCATCAATTCTTCTTGGGAATGACAGATACACGTCCTTCAAGTCAAGGTGGACTCATCAGAGGACAATACATGTTTCACATTGTCCACAGTCCAAGCATTGGCAGCATTGAAATCGACGTTTGGCTTTGGCACAAGTGACCAAAGGTTTGGCTATAGCAGCCTGACTGTGAATATTGACTCTGTGGAGCTCCAGATGAACAGTTTTTTTGGATCAGGTTCTGCAGTGATTTGGGCAGCTGTGGTTTTATATTTTTTTGGATACATTCTGGATAGTACCTGGACAACCCTTTCAGACAGCTTCCTCTTATGTCAACTGTTGGATGTGGTTTGTCCTACATGGTGGTATGCCGACATTACACTGGATACTGTGGCTCTCGATACACCACAAAGACTTGCTGTCTGGTCACAGATGAGCCAGCGAGATGTGCACCAACCATCTCATTATGTTGTGTATTTTGCAATATTTTATGTGCAGCTGTGCTATCATTCTGCTCTTCTAACAAAAACATTAAAAAATCTTACCGACCCCAAACTTTTGAATGGTAGTGTACTTTTATACATCTTTACACCTTCACATTCCAATGATTTGCACCTCTACTCTGAAAAGCTGAAATGCATCGACAGTAATTTTGAAATCGAACGGAAATTGAAACCATTTAAATTGTGAGGTGCCTAAATATTCCCAGCCCTTATGAGCATTAAGCTTTTTTTTCTCAGCCAATACTTGCTTGTGACCAGAAATACACTTTTGTCAAATGGGTTTATGTGTGTGGACAAACTGTGCCCTTGCAACACCAATAATCTGCAAAGTTGATTTGTTGAGAACCTTCTGAGAGTCTGAGCCAAGGCCTTGTTTTATAGGTGTTTTTTATGACTGTAATGCTAAATGTTTGCCTGTCTGAAAATCCGTTACTTCTATTTCTTTGTTTGCTACTTCATCCATAATGGTGAGTGCAAATTTATGCCCGCCCTTCTCCTCCGCCCCTCAGCCGCTGTGGAAGCTGATACTCTGTATTGGTGTCCAGGGCCAACGGAGGACATGCAGGTTAAATCATTTCTAATACAGCCTGCCATTCCATAGATTACCCTCTAGTTTCATAGGGATGCTGTGGACCAGCATTTGAAAACTTTGTTTCAGCAAAGCTGACTGCTCCAAAAAAAAAAAAAAAAAACCTTGAAAAGTTCTGATGCAGGGCTTTTGCTTCGACCTTGTTGTCACCTTTGTTTTGTTGCCAAGTCGTAAGGAAAGCTGATCAAGAAGGTCGTAGGGCAGAGGTACTCAACCTGAGCTAGAGCACGAGCCAAGCTGACGAATTTAATTTGTTCACAAGAGCTACACTTAAAAGTGGCCCTCTGAGCACACACTGCATGTTGGGCGTCTGGTTTCGTCTCTTTGTTGTAGATGTTTTACATTTTCCTGAAGAAAATCTGAGTGGTAATTGTTTGTGCAAAACTCATCACTAGTGTGTTGCAAAGTCTGTTGCTAAGGTGTTAAAAGTGATATTAAGCATGTTACTATGGGGTTGCTAGGGTGTTCTGGCTGTTTTTTTTAGGTGCTAGGGTGCTGACGTACTTTATATGCAAAATGGGAACAAATTGGTTAATATAACTTTATAACTTTTACCTCATATAACTTTGAAGTTTTATGTAGTACTACACCATATAACATATAAATGCTATAGTTGTATTGTTTAAATTATTGTATTATTTTTAGTGTAGTCAAATCGATTAATCACACATAATATAAAAGTTTGTAAATATATATATATATATATATATACAATCGCTTTGACTGCACTAATCTTTACACTTTAATTTGCCAGTACCCTTAAAGGGTTAGTTCACCCAAAAATGAAAATTATATCATTAATTACTCACCCTCATGTCGTTCCAAACCCGTAAGACCTTCGTTGATCTTCGGAACACAAATTAAGATATTTTTGATAAAATCCGATGGCTCAGTGAGGCCTGCATTGCCAGCAAGATAATTAACACTTTCAGATGTCCAGAAAGCTACTAAAGACATATTTAAAACAGTTCATGGGACTACAGTGGTTCAACCTTAATATTATGAAGCGACAAGAAAACTTTTTGTGCGCCAAAAATAACAAAATAGCGACTTTATTCCACAATATCCAGTGAAGGGCGATTTCAAAACACTGCTTCATGAAGCTTCGATTCTTTATGAATCATAGGTTTTGAATCAGTGATTCGCGCGTATCAAACTGCCAAAGTCACGTGAACTATTGAAGTTTCAAAACACTTATGACGTAACGAAGCCTCGTTTACTGAAATCATGTGATTTTGGCGCTCTGAACCACTGATTCGAAACAAAAGATTCGTAAAGATTCGAAGCTTCATGAAGCAGTGTTTTGAAATCGCCCTTCACTGGATATTGTGGAATAAATTCGCTATTTTGTTATTTTTGGTGCACAAAAAGTATTCTTGTCGCTTTATAATATTAAGGTTGAAACACTGTAGTCACATGAACTGTTTTAAATATGTCTTTAGTAGCTTTCTGTGCATTGAAAAAGGGAGTGTTATTGCTGTCTATGGAGGCCTCACTGAGCCATCGGATTTTATCAAAAATATCTTAATTTGTGTTCCGAAGATCAACGAAGGTCTTACGGATGTGGGACGACATGAGGGTGAGTAATTAATGACAGAATTTTCATTTTTGGGTGAACTAACCCTTTAAATTTGAGATGCCTCTGCTATCATTTTGGAATCAGATCAAATGAAATTGTGAGGTGCTTAAATATTCCCATCCCTAATGCTAAAGTATTCTGAGTGTCATTTAGCATGTTACTATGTGGTTGCTAGATGTTTTTAAATTAAAGCGATAGTTCACCCAAAAATGAAAATTCTGTCATCATTTACTCACCCTTAAGTTGTTCCAAACTTGTATAAATGTCTTTGTTCTGCTGAACACAAAGGAAGATATTTGGAAGAATGTTTGTAACCAAGCGGATCCTAGGTTAATTCTGATTGGACAGCAGTACCCAGAGCATGAGCACATCATGGAAATGTGGCTTCCAACAAGTTGTGTACAGCCAAAAGATTGTTAAAGTACAATTTTGGGCACAAAGTGTAACATTGAGTCATTTAAGAGCTGTACGAGGGCTGGAGTAAAGAGAAGTGTGTTTCCTTGGTCACATCAAAGACAGTGTTCAGAGAACTACAGAAGCATGCGTTTTCATTTCGTTTAAATCCAACGTGGTGAGAAATGAAAGCTTGTCTTTTTCTCTCTTATTTCAGGACATGTAAAAAAGTTAAAATGAACAGCATTTATTACAAACAGAAATGTAAAAGTCTTTACTGTCACTTTTGACCAATTAAATGCATCCTAGCCAAATAAAATAATAATAAATAATAAAATATAATTTATTTCTTTAAAAAAGAAATGAATATTAGCTTTCACTCTCTTTTGTTTTTTGTATCATAATATGAAAATGCATTTTTAATTATTCATGAATTATCTGTATTGTCTGGAAAAAAAAATTCAGCATGCGAGTAAGTTTTCCTTGAGTCCCTAAATAGAAAATCTGCAGAATGAAAAACAGCACCCTTGATAATAAGATTAAATTAGATTTGAAACCAAAGGTTGTTACTGTGAGTCAAGGGCAGATGAAATATGCAGGGCACATATGCAAACATGTTCATGTTTATGTTCTCTTTGGTTCTGTTGCTTAACCGACTTGAAATACATATTATGATGTTCAAAGAAAAATATAGCAGAAAGAAAGATTCTTAATCATGTTTTTGTAAAGCTATCGCAACACTTTTAATGTGAAGGTCAAAGCAGTGCTTGTTCTGAGAAATGTGCTATAGACCTAAAGCAAGTCATGTAAAACTTATTGAATACTGACCAACAAGCATTGTATGGAGAGTAAGCTTTGTTTTTTTTGGATCATACCTCTCCATACTGTCTTGAGTCAAACATCGCTCAGTTTAGTCTCCTCTCTTTGAAAGTGGCAGTATAAGAGTACGTTGTCAATAACTCATCTAGAACTTTGTGAACGGATACTTCTCCCAAAAAATTGAAATATCAATTTCTGCTTTACTGACATAAAAGTGGGATTTATGCTGTCAGATAAATGTCTGAGAAAAGGTCATGCAGCAACTAGAGTGAAAGTCACTTTTTTTTATAGGCTATTATGTAATTTCCCTGATGCAGTAATTTCTCTCTCCAGTAATATTCCTACCTCTATCTTTCTGTCTCACTAACTCTTTGTCATTCATGAAATTACATCAGATCGATATGATGCTTCTCTGTTGCTGCTCTCTTTTATGGATAGGCAAATCCATCTAGATGTACTGATATATTTATTACGATGTTGGATCAATTCTCACATAAAAATATCAATCGTAAGTGTTTTTTAAGCTAGTGATTTTATCGTATATTTAGTATGACATTTAATGCATATAATTTGCTTTAAAATGAAACTATATATAGATATATATATATATATACATATGTGCAATATAATCACCATTTTTCATTACATGGCATAAAACATCTTAATTAGAAAAAAAATGTGTGTGCATGTTTCTCATTTTCCCCTCAGAAATGTGCCGTTTTAGCTAATGAAACAAACAGAACAATAATGGGCTAATTAATCATCACGTGTTTGTTTACTCTTCACATGCAAAGCATTGTGTTTCCAGAGAATCAATTAAAAATCAATATTTACGCATTAGCATAGAGTAATGATAATATGTGAAGCATTTGTGAACAACAGGAAACAGCCTTCATTAAGACCTTGTTTGGTGCGACTAAATGAGAATGAGTAACTGTACATGAAGCGATACTGATCTATAAACGCAGTCCTGGACCACGTTACTGCCAAGTTAATGTAGTGATTAACTGAATAAGCCTTCATCAGGGGGTGAGGATGATAACCGCTCATGTCAGAACACATACGAGACCAATTTCCTTCGCTTTGACCTTTTTTTGGTCTCTTCCCGAGAGCGTTTTAAGTCTGGCAGGTGTGTGCTGACTCAATCCTCTAAATTGAAGAGGTCTTTAGGGGAGCTGAGAAAGAATTTCAGTTTTATAGGAGAGACTGATTCTGTTAGCAGCTATTTATTTTCAATGGTTTAAGTGGGTGAATTGCTAAGTGCTCTTGGGGGAACAGCTGCATCTAATTTGTGGATCCATCCCAGGTGACGTTCGATCTCATTGTAATTAAGAGCTCAGAGGTTGGGTATTGATCGTCATTTTCTGTGCAGTTTAAAGTATGTTATTCAGTGGCTGTTCTGAAGTTGATGTGAGCAGGAACAGGTGACCAGTGGAGTGAGACAAAGAGAGTCATCTGCAGAGGTTTGATGGCACGAGCAGGAAGCCCAGTTTAAAAGCTCTGCAGTATTTGCATGTCTGCCACATCAACTACATGCTGATGTACTGTAGGACTGTGTTTTGATTTTCCAGTGTCAAGTCATTTTTCTGTCCTCATTGAAGTTTAGGCACTATCTTGATTAGAACTGTTTGAAGAATCTCTAGGCACCATTTTCAGGGCCTATTTACACTAGTGCTTTTCGTTTTAAAACGGCATTTTAAAATGAAAATGATCCTCGTCTACACTGGCGTTTCCACAGCTTTTCAGAAACGATCTCCGTCTACACTACATGGCCGAAAACGCATGTCACTTGACTGTTCATGCACACTGGGCATGCGCGTACAAGTGTAAACAGTTGCCTCTTGCACATGTAGGCAGCTGCAGTATTAAAAATATGCAGTATTAAAAAAATGCAGAGTTTAACTGCACAGTGGCTGCTAAAAATGACAACAAAGCCAGCAAAGATTGCAGTTCAGTCTCCATGTTATTGTTTACATGGTCGTCAAGGATACGCAGATCGAACTTGGGCAGCCACGCCATCGTTTTCAGAATTCTCCGTTTTGGTCCGTTTATACTGAAAAGCAAACCCGGGTGTTTTCAAACAAAAAGAGGGGTCTGCAGCGTTTTCGAAAGTCGCCGGAACGCCGGCGTAATGTAAACGTCAGGCGTAACCGTAGCAAAACTTATGCATTTTAAATCGAAAACGCACTAGTGTAAACGGGGGCCTTAAATACTGATTTTACTGTGAGCAGAGCTATGCAGCATTACATGGGACAGTTTAAAGAGGCCATATTATGACCTTTTTCAAAGTCTTGATTTAGTTTTTGTGGTAGAATAGATTTTCATGCTTGAATGTAAAAAAAAACCCCATTATTTTCCACATATTTGACATTGTTGCAGCACCTCTCCACCCAGTCTGTCAGTAACGCTCTGTTTAGTTCCTGTCTCTATGAAGCCCCTCCTGAAAAGCACAGTGTGCTCTGATTGGTCAGCTGGATCAGTGTGTTATTGGTCAAGAACGTTGAGCATGTTTGGGAAATGTCACATGGCAACAGCACACTACTAATAGACCAATTTTGTGTTTGCAAACAGCGATGACGTTTTTGTGGGTGGAGCCTACCTGGTGTCAGAAAATGACAGTTCTGCAATAGCAGTCTGGAAGCCACTGAATAGAAGAATAAAAAAGTTAATTTCGAGTTTATATCTCACAATTCGGACTTTTTTTTCTCGCAAATCCGAGTTTATATCTCACATTTCTTAGAAGGAAAAACAGAATTGTGACATATACTCGTTACTCTGTCATTTTCCCTCTGAATTGCAAGTTTATATCCTGCAATTTTTCCCCCTCAGAATTGCGATATAAACTCACAATTGCGAATTATAAAGTCCGAACTGGGAGATAGAAACATGCAAATGCAAGAAAAAAGTCAGAATTGTGAAATAAAAATGTTATATGCTATGTTTAAAAGTTATCTATGTAAAATGTTTTTATTATTTCATGCTGTAACTGCTCTGCATGTCCCCTATGAACTGCACATGTGAATATTATGTAGACTTACTGTAGTCCAGTCTGTGACTTGCAACATAAACGTCTGCATTTATCTTCAAAGAGCGTCTTCAACGACGGTATTCTATAAAAATGAAGACTATATTTTTTGCATTCTGATTCTGACATCCAAAGGCACAACAAAACATTTTTCTCTTATTCTGGATTTTGATGAAACTGTGACGTCTGCTCCAAATTGGTCTATAAACCTCTACCAGGTTTCTGAAGGATCATGTGACACTGAAGACTGGAGTAATGATGCTGAAAATTCAGCTTTGATCACAGGAATAAATTACATTTTAAAATAGAAAAAAGTTTTAGAAAAAAGTTCTCTTGTCACTTGTTGATTGCAGCTGGTTAAACTCGGCTAAACACACGAAGTGCAAGCATTTATAGCTTGTCACTTTATTATGTTGTGATTTGTTAGGACACTTATTAGTGATGTGTTCCTCATCCTTTCCGTGTCTACACCCTTCTCCTTCCAGTCTTGTCCATCTGGCACTCACAGACATGTCTCTCCCTCTCATCTTCCGTCCATCCTTTCTTCTGCACTCTCTCATAACCACATGAGTCTTGAGCCCCTCGGTGGTCCAGGACCAGGCTGAGAGCTTGTTCGCCTCTTAATCAAAGCAACAGATGTGATTAGTCTGGAGCGGGTGGCACAGGCTGCTCTACCCCTGGGTAATCAGTTTGCGATGGCAGATGCTCACGGGGGTGAAAACTTGCCTGCTGCCCAACAGCTGTTCGCCAGTAAGTATCAAGGATCCCTGTATTGGCTCACCCCTCAGCCTTGCTTTGAACTGGAGTCAATAGCATGTTCTTCTTTGTAGCTGCTGAACATAAATAGTGGAAATGTCCTAATGATTTGATTAATCAACTAGTTCCCCCTAAGAATGCACTGTATATTTAGTCTGATATGAGGTCAGGAGTGTTTCTAATAGGCTGCATTCAAAAACAGCTGGATGGAGCAAAATGGAACAGCCTGTAGGAATATCAAGGTTTGCAGGTAGCACATATAGACCAGTATTGACAAATCAATAGACTACATTTTTTATTTTATTTTAAATGTTTAATTGCACAAACTATACTATAGGTCTACATTCCTCATAATAAACTGAGACCTTCAGAATATGCATAATATGTTTTACTGTTTTTTTTTTTTTTTTTTTGAAAGTACGTTTCTGGAAAATTTGGATAGATCTGAATATAATTTTATAGACATTACCCAAATATACTGTATAAACATTGTTGCTTTTAAACAAGGTACAGTATAATCTTTTTTTTTTTTTTTTTTTTTTTTTTTTTTTTACTAGAAATCTCCAGTTCATGCCTATGGGATGTTTTATAAAGTATGTTTTACTTAATCGCTTATATGCTAGAGATCTTTCAATGTGCAACACGTCTACACTATTATACTGGTTAAACTCTTAAAAAACGTCTGTCCCCTGCATTTTGTTCTATCCACATCTATACTCTTAAAAATAAAAAGGGGTTTTTCGCAGTGATTTAATAGAACAACCATTTTCTATTTTTCCAAAAGAACCTTTCAGAGTTCTTAAAAGAACCTTTTTTCTTAGTGTGAAGAACATTTTAATAATCTAAAGAACCTTTTGCACAATGGAAAGGTTCCATGGATGTTAAAGGTTCTTCATGGAACCAGTGACGACTCCAATTGTAGTGGTCTGGGGATCCTGATCCTCTTTTTTGTATTAACTTCTTAAAAAAAACCCATTTTAAATTACCGTTAATTACCCCATAATTTACTCACCCTCAAGCCATCCTAGGTGTATATGACTATCTTCTTTCAAATGAATACAATCAGAGTTATATTAAATAATGTCCTGGGCTGGCTCTCCCAAGCTTTATAATGGCAGTAAATAGAGGAAGAGATTTTGAAGCCCAAAAAAGTACATCCATCCATCATAAAACCTATCCACACGGCTCCGGGGGGTTATTAAGGCCTTCTGAAGCGAAGTGATGCGTTTGTGTAATAAAAATATCCATATTTAAAACTTTAAAACTAAAATAATTTGCTTCTGACAGATGGCCATACGCATCAATTTACGGCGAAAGAGTGAGCTCTGACCTGACGCATGACGTATTGACGAAGCTCAGAAGAGAGAGCAAAAAAAACACCGGTCACGAATTAGAAGTCTAAAACGAGAATTTTAAAGAGAAATGTCGGATGATATCGATACAAGAGAAGATGAGCTTGATTTTGTTGCACAGCACTACTCCTGCATAGCGTCAGGGGTTACTCTTTTGGCGTAAGAAATTTTTCATGGATGTAAAAGGTTCTTTGTGGAACCATATGCCAATAAAGAACCTTTATTTTTAAGTGTGTAGCCTCCTCACCTCTGTTTTTTTCTCAACACTCTAACTGCTGAAAGTTAGAGAATACTCAATGGTGATTGACTTTTTTTTTCTTTTTTTTTTAACCAACGGAGGCACAAGTCTCTGGCTATGGATTTGCCTCCCCCTCTCCTTCTCGATCCCCTCAGACTCGCCTTTTTTGAACAGCAGATTTGGCACGTTCGGTTGAGAGCAGCGGTGGTTCCGACTTCAGTAATATTTTATGTTGTTTCAATGGTAAAATTACAAACAAGAAATTCACATTCTGAGACATGAAATGAAATGAATAACTTGGAATTTTATTAACATTAAATCGTCCCATTTTCCACCTCAGAATTTTGGGTAGGCTGTGCCACCCCTGACGAGCCGCCACTGCATGAATCATCGATGCCAATAAAGAACCTTAATTTTAAGAGTGTAGCTGTTTTTGAGTAATTTTTTTTTAACTAATTTATGAAGATCTTGTGTGAACTGAATACCCCTACAGCCTAGCAACAGCAATGTCAGCTCAGTAAAATCCTCTATGACTGTTTTTATGTTATTTATTGGTAAATGAAATGAACTTCTAACTTTTATTTAGCAGTTTTTTTTATAAATAGATATTTTATCTTTAAAGCTGCAGTCCATAACTTTTTTGGTTAAAAATGATCCAAAATCAATTTTTGAGCAAGTACATAACCAGCCAGTGTTCAAAACTGTCTCCTTACCTTAGCCCGATTCACAACGGTAAGCTTGTAATAATGTTTTCTAATAAGAGAGGTACTGGTAGGTTTCCGCGAGAAATTCAAGCATGCAGCCGTTCGTCTTTGCGTCAGTACGTCACGTCTGTTTACATGACAAAGGAGCCCCAGCTAGTAGGCTATATGGCATGTGAGGATGCTGCAGGTGATGGATCATTTATAACCTTTTCTCACAGCAGCTGCAATAATTAAACTAATCATTTTGCATGGTTTGACGTGATCCGAGCTAAGCGATCGTTAGATTTAATCACCATTGGCAGCACGATTTATAGTAATGCTTTTTTTCACAGTTGGTCAGAACAAAAGTGGCAAACATGTTACTTGTTCAGATGAAAATTCTTATTTTGGTCAAACTTCCAAGACGTAGAATCCGTGATTCCGAAGTACAGTATCCACACCGGTGCGATGACTGACAGCAAACATAAGATTCATCCGCGCTGAGGAGCCGTGCCGATACACAACCTACGTAAAGATGATAACTCCACAAATAACTGCAATTGCAGGTTTCAAACAGAGATGGCGACAAAGAGGCAAAATTTACGGACTGCAGCTTTAATATTTCATAGCTGCTAAAATATTAAAACTAAAAAACGTTATAAACGTTTGACCACACTAGTTGACCATCCTGACTGATGCCTAAGTTCAGAGATCACAATGAATATGGATACTGTGTTGCAGCCCAGTTAGACCACCGTACATTTTCACCACCCGATCCATGTTCTCTTTCATATGTTTTCCTCTCCTCTGTGGTCCTGACTCACTCCTGACGTGGCATGGATGGATATTGTTTTCTGTGCCACCAACAGTGGTCGAGAGAAGACAGATGGTGCTGTTTTGGCGCCTGCACAGTAAAACTTTTCCCAGACTAAAAATGTTGCACCGAATGGTGATGGCAAAAAACGACGACAGATTGATGGATAAATTAAGAGAAAATGATGACCGGGAATAACATTTTTCAATGTTAGACTAGTTAAACGTGATTATGATGGACGGAAAGGAGGTGTGGGCACGGCTTTGCTTTTTGAGCAGCTGCCGATCGGAAAAGAAACGCCAGCCAACATTTAGTTCCACACAGTCTGGCAACTCGAACCGCCAGCGCGGCTCACCTTGGATAACTGGAATTTGTAGCATTACACTAAAAGGCAATTATTTCTACTTTGCTTGTCAAAGCACGGCAAGAGTTTGACGAATGATAGCAGGCCGTTTGCAGCAATGTTCATCCATTTTAATTAGGGCATTGGGCTTGTGAGAAGCTTCTTCAGTTGGACACTGAAAATGGAGTGGCACAAAACCGCTGCCCAGGAACAATGTCTCCAGGCAGGACTGTGTGGGACAGATTGTGTTTGGTATTGCCTCCTCGTTCATCTCTTCTTCTCACCAAGGCTGTATTTGTTTGATCAAATTGAGAAATATTACAATTTAAAAGAACTGTTTTCTATTGTAATATATTTTTAAGATGTAATTTTTTCCTGTGATGCAAAGCTGAATTTTCAGCATCATTACTACATTTTAAAATATCTCACAATAGAAAAGTTATTTTAAATTGTAATATTTTTTTGATTAAATAAATGCAGCCTGAGCATACAAGACTTCTTTCAGAAACATTAAAAAATCTTAATGATTGCAAACTTTTGACCTTTTGTATATAATTGTCTATTTTGTAACCAAACACAGCCCAAAACCCTAGTCGTCTGAAAGCAATAAAAATACATTATAGAGCATGATATTTATGTTTCTGTCTGATGCTCCACGTCCACATGTCTCAGAGTTCATAGAGCAGGTAATAATAGTAACAGTCCCTTTCTAGGAAGAAAAAATCATCATGACAAATCTGTCATTGAATCTGACAATGGAATAAAAATGAAATGCCTAGAGGACAGACACACAATTCATGTTTAACCAGATATGTTGTTTATGTCAAACAGTCTGAGAGTACATGATGTCTCATATTGTTAGACACAAGTTTGTGCTGTCAGTCAAAAACGTTATTGTCAGTTTTGAAGTAAATTTGTGTACTTTCCACAAATAAAGTAGAACAGGGCCTGAAAACTTAAGTTTTAAAATAAGTACAATTTAAGAATAGTGAAAGGAGGTGCTTAATGGTAAGCTAAGGATGTAAAACTGATGATTATAAGCCTATTTAAATACATTTCTTATTTCATTTTATATTATTATTATTAATTATTTTATTTTAGTATAGTTTAAAATGTGTAATTTAATTATGCTCTAGCAGTAAAAATGTATAATCAAAATTAAATATACTATTTAAATAAATAGTCAATAAAGGGTTACATGCAAAATGTCAGACACTGTGAAATATTACATTTTTGCTCAAAATGTTATTTATTTATTATTTTTATTTTTTGATACTGTCAAGACCTCGCAGGGCGAAATCACCATTTTATGATGGGACACATGCATTTGATGTGTTTAAAGGGTTAGTTCACCCAAAAATGAAAATTCTATCATTAATTACTCACCCTCATGTCGTTCCAAACCTGTAAGACCTTCATTCATCTTCAGAACACAAATCAAGATATTTTTGATAAAATCTGATGGCTCAGTGAGGCCTCCATTGCCAGCAAGATAATTAACACTTTCAGATGCCCAGAAAGCTACTAAAGACATATTTAAAACAGTTCATGTGACTACAGTGGTTCAACCTTAATGTTATGAAGCGACGAAAATACTTTTTCTGCGCCAAAATTAACAAAATAGCGACTTTATTCAACAATATCTAGTGATGGGTGATTTCAAAACACTGTTTCATGAACCTTCGAAGCTTTACGAATCTTTTGTTTCGAATCAGTGGTTCACGCTCTGTCTGAAGACCGTTAAAGGCTTCTAATTACAGCAGGATTTGCAGCGCTGAGCATTGTAGCCAATCGCGCTGCATCTGATTGAAAGCTATAGTGATTATTAGAGGGAGCGCGCTTTGCTTGCTTTATGTATTTAATATAGGCTATTTACAATTTGAATAAAAGTTTTAGAATATTTTTCGCGCTGCTACAAAGAGGACCAGCGGCCAGGTAAACACTGCTTAGTTTCAGAAGAGACAACTGCGTTTAAATGCCGAGTGAATCTGATAAAATATTTACTAGCTTTAAGCTTATAGTTAAATAGCCCTACTAAAACATTCTTTGTTCTAATGTGCAATGTTTAATTAGATGCAGCGACATATAATGCCTAATGTTGGTTTTATTGCTTGTGTTGGGCTATATGAGAAAAATATTTTTGTCTACCTGATGTAGGAGATTTAATGCGGGTGCGGGTCAGGTCGCGGTTTTTATGTCAAATGGGTCGGGTCGGGTGCGGGCTAAAATTAGAGTTTCTGTCGGATATCGGGTCGGGTGTGCTGTTAATAACTGCGGGTGCGGGGCGGGTGTGGGTTTATCAAACAGGACCCGTGCAGGTCTCTGGTTTTGAGCGCCAAAGACACATGATTTCAGTAAACGAGGCTTTGTTACGTCATAAGTGTTTCGAAATTTCAGTGGTCCACGTGACTTTGGCAGTTTGATACGCGCTCCGAACCACTGATTCGAAACAAAAGATTCGTAAAGCGTCAAAGCTTCATGAAGCAGTATTTAGAAATCGCCCATCACTAGATATTGTTGAATAAAGTCGTTATTTGTTTTTTTTGGCGCACAAAAAGTATTCTCGTCGCTTCATAACATTAAGGTTGAAGCACTGCAGTCACATGAACTGTTTTAAATATGTTTTTAGTAGCTTTCTGGACATTGAAAGTGTTAATTATCTTGCTGGCAATGCAGGCCTCACTGAGCCATCGGATTTCATCAAAAATAACTTAATTTGTGTTCAGAAGATGAATGAAGGTCTTACGGGTGTGGAACGACATGAGGGTAAGTAATTAATGACAGAATTTTCATTTTTGGGTGAACTAACCCTTTAAAACTTGCTACTTTATGCTTACATATAATTTTATGTTAGATGATAGTTTCAAACACAAAAAACATGGATTTATGCCTCTAAAAAAAAGTAATAAGCCCTTAAAATGTATTGTATTCGTGTGCCTCACATGAACTGTGGTGTGAAAGGAGGAAAAATGTGCTTCCATTGATGAAGGTCAAATGTGGCAATGAAGGAATGATGGGAGATTTGTGTCTGATCATTTAGCAGTGATAGGGAGGGATGAATACTGTAATGGACCTTTCCCTCAAAATGATTTCTCTGCAGGGAGAACAGCAGTTTTCACTCACATAAAGTTGCCAGACCTGTTAAATGTTCAGTAATCACTTTTTCAGCCTGTTTTAGCTTCTGCTCTGTTCTACTTTACCTTCCCTCCTTTCATTCCTATCACACTTCTTCCTTACCTCTCTTTCTATCTCCATCTCTCTCTCTCTCTTTCTCTGTGCATTGAGGCCTTTTATTAGTCCATTTCAGATCCTGGCAGAAAGGTGGAACACCGATAAGGGGGAGTCACGTTGATCCCAGAGTACAAACAATGGGATTTCTCTCCTCTCATCTAACATCATGCCAGGAGGGAAGAAAATGAATGTTTGTCCTTCGTAGAGCAGGTCACTTCCTTACTGAGCGCCTCTTTATTATGATGCCATTGAGTCAACAGGAGGCTGAAAGTGACTCTTAAATAGAATACATGTTTATATCTTTACAGCATATCAGAGACATATATGACCTAACATATATTGCCAATATGTTGAGCCATGATAGTCATGCAAGTTTAAATCTGGCCTATTTTATATATTTGCAAGTCAAAAATATTACTTGAGGAATTCCACATGATTTGAAGTCTGTAGCACAAACACAACTGGATGTGTTATGTATCAAAGTTTAATACCTAGGCTGGGGTTTGTTTAAATCCCTAACCGTAACTTTGAGCAACAGTAAATGTATCCAAAAGCAATACTGAAAATGTAATGATGGCATAAGTTTAAGCAGGGATTTGCTCAACCCTTTCGCATCTAAGTTCAGTTTCATTTCATCCCCCTAAATTACAAGAACACTTTATGACCCCTGTGAGCCAGCCGATCCTGCTTGTAAACTTTGTGAAGTAGAACAATGAGTCTGTGTATTACAGTAGATTAATGTTGCTGTTTCTCCTGCATGTATCATCAGCTGTGTTTGGCCTTGTGAAAGAAATCAATGACTAAAAGGATCAGATATGCGTGTGTGTTCAATTTTGAAGTGAGTGAAACAAAAATATACGGAAGGCATCAGCTTTCGTTTTTGCTCTGACAGCTGCAAGAATAATGCAGTGAGTGTGTGTTAGAAATCAGGAATGGTGAGAAAACATTGTGCTTGGTAGGTTTTCATCTTCAAACCAAACTTGGGTCTTCAGCCAACAAAGTCTAAGTCCCGTCAGACTAACGCACTTCCTATAAAGTTTACGCGTTAGATCAGTAGGCGGAGAGTAGGCGGTCTTTAGCAGCTGTTCGAAAACATTTGACCACATGAGTGTTTCCACTACGATAGTAATCTGGTCGAATGCGTTTTCGACTACCTCTGGAAGTGGTCGAAAGTGAACAAGCTCAAAACATTTTACACCCCGTTTACACGTATTTAGCATTGTCCACTTGTGATCAGATTGACCAAAATACATCTTATTACCAAGTGGAAACAGGGCCATGGAGAGAGCTGTCTGAAAGAATCAACTGGCGAATTGATTCCTGCCAATTGACCAAAAAGAACCGATTCAAAATAATGATTCATTGACATCGCTAGATTTGCTACATGCATACTGAAATATTGCCAGTGTTTCTCAGGATGGTACGGAGCCCCTAAAGCAACATGGTGGTGGAAAAATATATGAGATGGGAGGAAAAATTATAGGCTATGTCAATGCTTTTATATGGAAACTTTTAAGGGTGATGGAAAAAATATATCAGATCTGAGAAAAAATTATATGTCAGTGTATATTTGCGTTCTCTTGCAAATGTTTTGTGTTCCTCCGGGGAACACAAAAGGGGAACACAAAAGTTTGGTGAGCGAACACAAAGTTTCTCGGGGGAAAACAAAACTTTTGTGAGAGAACGCAAAAGTTTTGAAATATATTTTTTCCTCCCATCTCATATTTTTTTCCACCACCATATCCCTTTAGGGGCTCCGTACTTTTGTGTTCTCTTGCAAATGTTTTGTGTTCCCCCAATAAACTTTGCATTTGCTCGCAAAATGTTTGTGTTCTCAAGAGACACTTTGCGTTCACTTGCAAATCTTCTGAGTTCTTTGTGAGCGTACTCAAAGTTTATTTGTATATTTTCTCCTTCCATCTCATATTTTTCTATCACCATGTGCCTTTAGAGGTTCCAAAGTGCGGCAGGTGCCACTGCAGGTATTTGTTTTCTGTATTTTTTTTTTATTTTTTTTTTAATTAAATTCGTTATACTTGAATAATTTAAAGGTTGTAAATTAAGCAAAAAATGAACTAACAGCTCTAGCTGGGTAATTAATGTATGAGCATTTAAACAATCTGGCCTAATTTTCTTTCTGCTGTAATAATTAGTGGGAGACATAATGCATGAAACATGTATGAATTAGGGCTGGGCGGTATATCGAATTTGTACGCTATACCGATATATTTTTAATATACGATACGGAATGAGGCGATACCGTTTATATCGATAAACAGTAGTTTTATACGAGAGCATCTGAAAAACAGCGGTGGACGTCGCAGAGTGCTGCTGCGGGGGAAATGCATAATACAATTTGGCTTAAACATGAGACATGCTTAATATTAAGGGCTTTAAAAATAACTCGTAAGATTAAGATATAGTTAACACGTAGGCCTATCGTTTAAAGCGCTCTGACAGATTCAGGTGCTGACAGATATTTGCGCCGTTTAATGCTTTTGTGATGTGCTGTTTTCCTCAGCGCATAGGCTAACTTACATTTCACAGGTATATTCTCCATCTGTAAATGTTAGAAAGTCATACAAATATTTCCATTTTGCTGTCAGGAGTGGACGAGCCTTCTGCTAGCGAATCTCATTCTCCTCTAAACTTCATAGACTTCCGTGAACGAGCGCCGGACAGACGGAGTTCAGTACAATGGGATCGCCATAATTCTGACTAAAATATACATTTTCAAAAAATGTTTGTTGTTGAACAATAAATGTGCCATATGTAGAATTTTAAACCTACAAGTGTATTTTTATGATAGCATAATATATATAAATATATAGCTAATTAGTCTGTGCTTTTGTTTTTATTTTAATTTTTAGTCTAGTAAATTTAACTTCTGCTTTAAAAAGCATTATTTTTATTTTTAGATTGTAATGTTACAATGTTAGAATGTAAAGTAACTTTCTCTTTTTTGCACATACTGTAGGCCTATTAGTGTGCCAGACTACATGGTTACATTCCCTATTGTATTAATAGCTATCGATATAAACACAATATTTGTAGGACAACATTAGGCAGGACGTTAAATTAAGATTTTTAAAAAGTAAATACAGATTTTTTTTTTTCTAAATCCAAATAGAAAAATGTAGAAAATACCATATACCGCATATCGCCATTTAGCCAAAAAATACCGAGATATGACTTTTTGGCCATATTGCCCAGCCCTAGTATGAATGGCGGGGTGTTACTTACTTAATCACTGACTTCTTAAATTTTTCGTACACGGTCGGTGGTCGTAAGGCATTTGTTAGCAGTGAGGGGAATCCTTAAATAATAAGTGAACCATACCAGAAACTGAGTGAAGATCAGAAGTAGAATTTGAGTCACGGGACATTTTTGCTGTGCAGTACATTTTCGCGTTTCCATACGTCTGAATATATTGGATAAAATTTTAAACTCACAGTTTTTGAAAGAAAACACATTTGTTAATTTTCACAGTTAATGGAACAGGGATAAATTTTTAATGATTGCTAGGGATAAATTTTGATTGATTATTTTGAAACAATTTATATAAAAAAAAAAAAAAATCTTGAAGGAATATTCAAGATGGTCTTTTTTTTTAATTATTTAAATTGTTTTTTTTTTTTTTTTTTTTTTTTTTTTTTTGAGAAATATTGGTTTAATTCTTTGCTTGTTTGTTTTTCCCCATGGTTTTTTTTTTCATCTTGTCTTTTTAATATACTTTTAAAGGAATAGTGCAATTATTTATATCTCCCCATCCACCAAAGCTCAGGTTATTATACTGTACACGTGAGAACCAATTTCATTTTTGCATCGATGTCACAAGACTACTACTATATTTATGGTGTATTATGCTTTTTCGAATATTACCTTTCACAAATGTGAGGCACATCTGACCAATCACAACAGACTGGGTCATCTGACCAATCAGAGCAGAGTAGACCAATCACAACGGGGCATGTTCAAGCTCAAACCGGTGCGCAAAATTCATCAAAAAGAACACAAAGAATGGCCTTCTCAGCTGCCATAGTTGCAACTCTTTCGTCATCAGAACAGGGTGTTCAACGCACCACCGTTTTTTGCAGCGTTTTCTCGGGGCTGAACGCAGCCCAGACTGGGTCCTCTGACCAATCATCTGACTAATCAGAGCAGAGTAGACCAATCACAACAGACTGGGTCATCTGACCAATCAGAGCAGAGTAGGCTCACAGAAAGGAGGAGTTTAGAGAGACTGAAACTCCGAACAAACCGTTTTCTGACTGCAGTGTATATTATGAGAAATGTATTTTTAATTTGGATGCATGTAAACCTATTGTAGGAGACCTCCATAACAAAATTAGGAACCTTTAAAATAGCATAATAGGGGCACTTTAATGACATCATCCTCCAAGAAGTGACATCATTTTCCATTTTTTAAAAAGTAAAAAAAAAAAAAAAAGTACTGCATAACATGAATAACCCTAATGAAAAACTCAGTTTTACAAAACAAAGGTTAATGAAAATGTCATGACATGAAATGAAAAATTAATCAGGAAACGGAAGATAACATTCTTCTAAGTGGCAACCTTGAAACACTCTTTCTTAATGAGAGATCTTGGTAATGATCACACCAGGGGCGTGTGTGTCAATTGGAAAAAAAAAAGGGAACAGAAAGCTGAAGGGAGGAGGATTTGTGTCATTGGTTCTCCTCAGCCCACCCCAGTCCATCAGTAGATACACATGTCCACCCACATGTATGTATGTATGTATCCACGGTCTGCCATGCTCAAGAGATTAAACCCAATGGCCCGAAGCAGCTGGATGTCCGCCTGGCATTAGGCTCCATCACATGACCTGAAACAGTTGGTGGCCTCTGTGTTAGGCATCAGTGCCACATAAGGACATTAGGGTTTCCTGTAACACTCAGCTAATGGTTTCCAGGAACCCACCCTACGATGCTTTCAACTCAGAGAGCGTGGACTTCAGAGATGATAACAGCGGGCAGTAATTAGATTTCATGCTTATGCTATGCAAATGGAGATCAATCAATGCTGACATCAGCAGGAATCTTCAGAAGAAGCTCCATATAGACATTAGTCAGAGTAGATGCCATGTTTAATTTGTCATGAATGAAAACTAGGCTGTGAGGGATAAAACTACAGTCTTGTTGAATATTGTCATACTGTTGTGTATCTCATTGTCATCATTGAAACCATTTAAAAAACATGAGTTTTAACAATTTGATGAGATCTTTTTAGGACCTCAAAACATTACAACTATTTTGTTCACGTCAAATTAGCTCATCCAAAAATCGGTACATTGATGCACCGCATTTGAATATCTGCACAATATATGCACAAATTACTAAGATTTCAGGCATACTTTTATGGCGCTTCTTGTGCTTTTTCAACAGCCCCAGATTTTATTGATGCGCACTGTAAAACCCGATAAGTTACTGTAACTCAAACCATTTGAGGAAACCGATTGCCATAAACCATTTAAGTTTAAAAACCAATAAGTATGAGTACTGTAAACTCATATACATAGTTAAATTCACTAATATTTTAGTGTTGGTTTAGTCAATTATTAGAGTAAACTCAACTTAAAGATTTTAAGGTTATTTTATTCATTTAGTTTGAATTCAGGTAACAAATCTAACTAAGTCTTAACAACTATATCATTACTTAAATGGTTTGAGGAAACCTATTGCCATAAATGGTTTAAGTTCATCAAACTCAAAGTAATAATTTTACTAGTTAATTTCAAAGTTACATAAGTTACATAAGACTAAGACTTATGTCTCCCTATGTTAATCTTGTGTAAAAACAAACAAAATAACACATTAAAGGGTTAGTTCACCCAAAAATAAAAATTATGTCATTAATTACTCACCCTCATGTCGTTCCACACCCGTAAGACCTTCGTTCATCTTCTGAACACAAATTAAGATATTTTTCATAAAATCCGATGGCTCAGTGAGGCCTGCATTGCCAGCAAGATAATTAACACTTTCAGATGTCCAGAAAGCTACTAAAGTCATATTTAAAACAGTTAATGGGACTACAGTGGTTTAACCTTAATATTATGAAGCGACAAGAAAACTTGGTTTTTGTGTGCCAAAAAAACAAAATAACTTTATTCAACAATATCTAGTTATGGGCGATTTCAAAACACTGCTTCATGAAACTTCGAAGCTTTACGAATCTTTTGTTTCGAATCAGTGGTTCGGAGCGTATGTCAAACTGCCAAAGTCATGCCCCCCCAGTGGTGAACCATTGAAATTTCGAAACACTTATGATGTAACAAACCCTCCTTTACTGAAATCACGTGACTTTGGCAGTTTGATACATGCTCTGAACTACTGATTTGAAACAAAAGATTCGTAAAGCTTAGAAGCTTCATGAAGCAGTGTTTTGAAATCGCCCATCACTAGATATCGCCGCCGGTGTCTCTGTGCGTGGAAAATTCTGTCAGTTACGCCACGTGAGGTCGGTCTTTGGTATCGGGGGTATATTTAAGAGTACGAGTACAAGTACATGAGCTTGGTATCGGCCTGATACCGATACTAGTAATCGGTGCATCCCTAGTTTTAAATATGTCTTAGCTTTCTGGGCATTGAAAGTGTTAATTATCTTGCGAAGGTCTTACAGGTGTGGAACGTCATGAGGTCGAGTAATTAATGACCGAGTTTTCATTTTTGGGTGAACTAACCCTTTAATTGCAACATTTATTTTCCTTATACAGTCTGGCGCAAAGCATGCTGGGAATTAGAAATCTGCTGCAACTCAATCATATTAAGTTCAGCTTAATACAATCAAATTTTGAGTTCACGCAACTTTTTCTATTAAGTACAATGAACTTTCATTATTATTTGAGTGAAACAAACTAATTTCATTTCATTAATTTCACTGTTCGGTTTGTGTCATCATTCAGCTAACCATCTCCTTTTATGTCACACAGAAGAAATAAAGTCATACAGAGTTGGAATGATATGAAAATGAATGATGACAGAATTCTCTTTTTTTTTTTTTTGAGTGAACTGTTCCTTTAAATAATATGTCTACTCTGACTATGGCCTATAAATGTACCCTCTGTAGTCCATAAGTAGCTCTACCCTCATAGAGGTGTAGTGGTGATGCTCTGGCTAAAGGTCTGGGCTGAAGTTCAAACCCTGGAAGACATGATATAAATTAGTACCAGTGTGTTGCAAAGAAATGTTCATGCTCTATTTGCATGAGAAATGAAGAGGACATATTTGGATATATTAGAAACACTCCTTTGCAGCTCACTGTCTCCAATGATGTCTCTGATTTATTGTAAATTAGGGCGGTCAGCTTATTTAATAATGTAATCAATATAATTACATGAAATGCCAAATATTTAATCTTAATTAATCACATATCAATATTTGCTGAGAAAACCTCCAAAATAAATATAATTCAAAGACATGACAGTTTGCACCCTGACTGCAGAATTCATAAGAATATGCTTTTCATTTAGGGCATTTTCTGCTGAGGTGATACTTTTAATTTATTTATTTATTTATTTTTTGTTGTTGTTAGTTTTAGTTTGAGATGTGGATTTTTTTGAGTCGAACCTCCTCAGTTGGCTGAACATCTGCCGTTTATTTTTGTCTATTTAATGCATTTTTTGTACTGTATAAATAAATAAGTTGAATGCATTAAATTGGCAGCCGTATTGTGATTATATGTGTACACAAGCTTTTTTCCATTAGCATACAGTTCTAGTCTTTGTTTTCTTCACTTTGTGTTTGTCTGCTGGACTCGTCCTCTTTCTCTCTCAAGCCTCAAGCCATTTCTCTCTCTTTCCTCACACACTCCTCCTCTACTGATAGGATTCTGAGAGCAATTCTCAAGGTGACTCTTAACATCTGGGAAAATTTATGGAGTGTGAGGTAATTTATTCAGGGCAAGGATGTGCGAGGAATGCTGCTTCATAGCTGCTCTCTGTATGAAGAATGTCAATTATTGTGTGTGCGCGTGTAGCTATTGGCATAAAGAAGTATCATGAAATTAACATGTGATGAGATGACAGAAGATCACTAGGGTGCCTCTCAAATTCAATACATCAGAATGAGTGCTTCAAAATGCTGCATGGGTTAATTGGTGGAACTGTTGGTAACTGACAGTGTGCCACTTCATTGGAGCGCAGAGATGCCAGTTTGCCCAGACACAGAAGCAAAGCACTGTCCCCAAAGAAATATAAATCTAATCAATGGATGTTATGACTCACTCTGGTATAAACTGAACACTGTGATAATGGCCTTCATTGAAAAAGAGGGACAGAGCCATAGAAGTGCTGTTTTGATTCCGTTTCCAGATTTTTTAATTCAATTTTAAGTTGATTCCAAGAGTCATTTCCAGTGAGTTAATTAATCTTAAGTAAACAGTGCAGTTTAAAGTATCTTACACTATTATGATTGATAGTGTGTCAAGATATCGTTTGCTGTTGTCCTTTAAATTATTTCATTTTAGTATTTTAAATTAGTGCGGTTATGGTGTTTTGTTTCTGTGATTTTGAATGAATTTGTCAGTGTATGATGGAAAGAATCACTCATAATACTCAAAAAGATGCTCACTAGTCGCCACCTACTGGCATAATGATTAGGGCTGCACGATATATCGCACGATACGAAAAATAACATTGAACTTGAACGCGATTATCGCTTAAACGCGATTCTTTGTGCGATTATGAAATCGCAAAGGCTGCGATTGTTTTTTTATGCACGGCTTGTCAATGAAGTATGGCTCCAAATACTAATCCATCTGAAAGCACTGCGAGTTTGAGTCGCTTATAATGTACATTTGAAAAAGCAACACGCGTCAAACATCTTTTCAGACATGAGAAGCATTTATTAACATCTTGTCCAACAAAAGACAACATTTAATAACGTTTTACTCCAAATTCACTTCATAACGACAGTTGAGCATCCTTCTGTGAGACGATGTGGCTTCTTACACAGAATAAGGCAGTCATATTTTTATTAGTCATGTTTAATCAATCAAAGCGTTTCAATCTTCTGTTTATTCAGCTACAGCAATATGATGCGTGTTATCTTCTTCTGCTGCAGGGCATATTTTGAGTTTCTGCGCAAGAGCGCCCTCTGGCTTTCAGATGGAGAAGTATTTACTACTGATCACAGAGCCGTAAAGCTCTGACAAGCTGCGCATTAAATAATCACATCCTTTGCCATATCGCGTATGATTTTATCGCGATAAATCGTGCAGCCCTAATAATGATGTAACTCTTTGAAAGAGTCACAAAATTATTCATTAGCCACTTTTCCACCGAAATTACCTGGAACAATTTGTCCCAGGAACTTTTTTCCGAGGAAAAAATTTGCTGTAATTTTGAGATGGTCCTCACTGCAGAACACAAGATCCAGAGGGCGAGGTTGGATCCAGATCCAACTCCTCCCACTTTACATATCCCTAAACCTACCCATCTCCACCCCCTTGATCTAGATCCAACTCCTCCCACTTTACATATCCCTTAACCTACCCGTCTCCGCCCCCTCGATCTCGTGTGTTCTGCGGTGAGGGGCTATTGGAAATTTCCGCTGAATTTCTTCCTCCGCATATAATCTTAATAAAGCCTGAACCTCGTTGTCGGCCCATCAGTCATAATTTTTAAACTCCAATGTTGATTTGAATAGTGCGTGGAGTCAATCAATCAAAATGCTGCGTGAACTCAACCAGTCAGCATGTTCAGTGCCCAAGTCCCACCCCTGAAAGTTCCAGAACTTTGAAAAAGTACGACCTCGTGAGCAGGGACTTTCTGATGGGGAAATTTTTACCCAGAACTTCATTTAGACATTCATTAAGACCCTAGTTCCTGCGGTCGAAACACACTGAGTACCTCCCCAAAGAACTAGTTCCTGGGGAAAGTTCCTGTGGTGGAAATGCGGCTATTGTGTGAATCAGAACAAGTTGTTTTGGTGAAATGAATGAAAAGATTTGAGTCAATGGTATGAAACCAGTTCCTTTGTAAGGTTGTTGGACGTGTAGTTAGGAAATTGAGGAAATAAACAATCCCACCTTCAGAATCAACTCATTATTCTCAACGCCTTGGAATCAGAGAATACAACGGCCAAGGTGGGAGTCACTTAAATGGTTAGTTCACCCAAAAATGAAATTCCTGTCATTAATTACAAACCCGTCCTTCGTTCATCTTCAGAACACAAATGAAGATCTTTTAAATGAAATCTGAGAGATTTCTGTCCCTCCATTGATTTTGTTATGTGAATGGTGATTAATATTTTGTAAATAAAGCGGTCAATTATGAAAAAAAAATGCGTAAACAAAGCAATCGCGTCGCTTCAGAAAACTGAGGTTAAACTACTGGAGTCCCATGGGTTACTTTAATTATGTCTTTACTACCTTTCTGGAGCTTGAATGTGGTAGTTGCGTAGGCTGTCAATGGAGGGACAGGAAGCTCTCAGATTTCATTTAAAAGATCTTCATTTATCATCTGAAGATGAACAAAAGTCTTATGGGTTTGGAACAACATGAGGGTAATTAATGACAGAATTTTCATTTTTGGGTGAATTAACCCTTTAAGTGATTATTTTTGGGATCGACTCCCTGAGTTCAGAATACAATATTCTTGCAACCTGCTAAATGACAGAGGCAGTGTAATATAATTCATCAAAAATATTTGCCAACAAAGGATTAGTTTTGTTAAGGATAAAGAAAACGATGATATTTGATAGACAATAATAATTTTTGAGAACTCTCCTGCATAAGCTGAAACTAAACAGTGGGAAAAAAAAAGAAAAAAAAATGGAAGCCCTGATTTGCTTTGCTAGGGGGTTAACTGAATTACACGAATGCATTCTATACATAGGCCATACAAGATTAAATACATAAAAAAACAAACGTACACTGTAAAAAAATATTGTTGGTTTAACTTAAAAAAGTAAGCTACCTGGTTGCCTTAAAATTTTGAGTTCATTGAAATTAAAATGTTGAGTTAATACAATGAAGGCGATTGGATTAATCAACAGAAACTAAAGATATGTAATCTGAACCACATTAATTATCTAAGTTGATTTGAGAAAAGAAAAAATGTTGTGATAACAAATCATGAAAATTATTTTTTACAGTGTAGCATAATATTACAACATCTGCGGAAAAATAACGCAAACATACGAGGCTGGTGTGCTTAAGTCAAGTTGTTAAGCTCTTGTCATAACATAGTGCTAAAACATGGACAATGAATAACTAAAGCATGAAGAATTTATAACAAGTTACATTTTTAATGTTTAAATTAATATATAAAATGTTTAAATATTTTGCACTCTAAAATGATATTTCATTGACTGAATTAAAATGAAAATGGTGTAAAAAATGAACATTGCTCAGAACTGGCATTGTGACTTGCATGTAGGCCAAGCATCATTCAGATTTTCTCCAGAAAAATTACGAATCTAGTTATCATGCTGTAAGCTATTTGATCCATTATCTGAGCAGCTCATCTCTAACCACCCATGAGAGTCCATTTGAGTGACCAGCAGAGAGGGACCTCCCGATGGGAGCCAGACCCATCTGCACACCCATAAAATAATGGATGATGAAGATCAGATGCCATCATGGTCCGCAATCTGCTGCTGCCCCGCTCATGCATTCACACCGGCTTATACTGCCCATGTGCCTCCTAACTCATGGTGCACACTGATGAGCTCCCCAAGATGTCATGGCATCTGCCCACAAAATCGAGGCTCATGCCAATGCACACGGAAAGGGCAGTGCTTATAGTTTGCAGCCGGGGTCTGTTAGAACCTGGGTGGATGCCAACCAGATTGTTGATGAGGTCTTTGCTATCTGCATTAATGTGATAAAGTGTCTGGCTCATATCTGCTTGTGTTTTATAGACAGTATTGATGTTTTTGTTTTTGTTTTAAATCTTAGATCCAATAGCCTATATTATATTAGTAAAATACAAAAAAACACGCAAAAAAATTAAGCTAAAGAGACAGTCACGACTCACCAGAGTTTGGTTCAGAAACATCATAGACTATAGATATAGAAAGACGGTTCACTCCTATTAGTTATGAATGGAAGAAACTGCAATGCGCAATATGGCGGAATATGTCGCACCTTCTAAGTAAAAGAGCCAATCGCTGATTGATCAAGTCATTGCGTCACTGCAGCTGCCGTTAGAGAAGCTCCGTTTCCCATAGAAACCTGAGACTCGAGCTTATGACTGCACATGCACATTGGCTCGTCTAGCCTGAAAAATAAACTTTTTAACGCCATTTGAGCGTAAGAAACAACATTTATGGGACAGTTCATGTCAGATTTTGTTGCTGATTCGAAATATGTTATTTAATTGAGAGTTCACCAAGCAGTTTTTGAGATTTCAGGATTCCCCCATTCAAATAGATAGGACTTGGATGCCCGAAATAGCCGCCCGGAGGCGTTGCAAATATGGCCGCCGAGTGAACAGACTTTCCTTGAAAGGAACTTTGGAAATACAACAAACATCAACAGAAATTTGCAGCGATAATGCAGTCAAGTAATTTTCAATTAAAGTTTCTGATTTTTTAACCTGTAATCCCTGGGTGTTTTTTATAATTTATTTATTTATTGCAGTCATCCACTCTTACAATTGCAAACTCTCCATTTATTTCACTATACAACAGAATTCATTGATCACAGCGTTAATGACATTGTATGATCTGCCATGTCAACAATCCCGCCTTTCTTATTAGATACAGTTAAATAAGACCTCTTGAAACCATTATTCATCTCAGTGCAGTTATGAAAAATGATAGCTCATATAGGCTTAAAAATTGATTGCCCGAAGAACTGATCTGTCATCAAGCTTTGATAAATCTTAGCTGTGAAGGGCTTTCAGTATTGATGTTTTTGTTTCCTTCAAAAGTCATCGTTGAAACCTTATCCTTCTGCTCTTCAGCCACACCCATTTCCCCCTGAAACCCCGCCCATCTGAGGTGCTGCACAGGACCTGATTAAATAGATCCATCCATCACGTCCTAGTTATCATCGTATATTTCTCTCTCACTCATGTACATTCATGAGCCTCAAAGTCATCTAACTAGTTTCTGCCAATGTCCGATTATTCATGTTGCAGCTCATACAAACACCGTCATAGATCAGAGTGTGGAGATGAGAGGATAAGCCTCAGATTGTTTCTCCATGCTTTTGAGATGAGACAATAAATCTTCTGATTGGGAAGTTGGCGGATAAAGTTGTTCTGATAACAATGACCGGGAAAATGAATTGCACACATTCACAGACCAAATCTCCCTTAATGAAAAGCTTCTTCTGTCAGCAGCTTTGAATGACACTGTTACATGTGCTTTCTCTCTCTCTCTAGTCTCCACCATCCCACCCCACTGAAAGGAGAGTTCAAGGTTTCATTCTTCATTCAAGAGCTTGATCCTCGTGGTCACTTTTCCATCTTGTTCCATCTCAAGGGTACTAAATGAAGGTGGGTGGGTGCTATAGGTCGATATCGTGTCCCTGCTGATTGGCTCACTGCCCAGATGCACATCATCCTAAGTTGGTGTGATTAAACATACTATTCCCCAGGGTCAATCAGCCCATTCGTCTAACCGTTATTATACTGACCTTTGCATTTTACAGGCGGAGCACTGGAGCCCTTCCAGTCCTCCTGGGGCCCTCAGGAAGGGCTAAGACCACAACGGTGCTCAACAGGAAAGATTGATGTTAGCAACCCACGTCACATCTTAAAGACATAGGAAGGTGAGAGGGATTAAACTTCTCGGAGAGCATGCATCTGCCATGCTGAGTCAGCATTTGACCTACTCGCCATGCATCGACTTTACCACAGGCTGCTGCAAAACAGGAGGTCAGCAAATAAAAGACCGCTGTTTAATATCATACTGTGTTCGTGTATGCCTTTTTAATGCAGTCCATGCATTCCCTGAACTGATATACAGCAGAACTGTAGATGTAATGGTTTTTCCATTTGGCAAGTATGAATAGTAATGCATTTGCCACGATGTAGAGCGAATCAAGAGTGAAATTGTATTCATGAAACATTCTTCCTCCTAGGTCATATATAATCTTGGCATACATTTATGTGGCTATATATGCATGGAACATTTTGTAGACACTGGTTGTCTAGATTCTATATTCCCAAGAACTTTAGGTGAGCAAGACAATTAAGTGAAAGTGTCTATAATCTTGTTCACCAGCTACTGGATTAACAGTTAAAGGTGCAATAGGTGATTCTCTACGGAAACATTTTTTGTTATACTGGTTGAAAGTCTCCTCGTATCCTGATAGTAATCACTATGTTAAAATGGTCTAAATGTGTTTTATAAATATATATCATCTGTGGAAGGCGTTGGACCATAAAATGTTCATCCAATCTTTATATTCAGTCCAAGTGAAATAATACGATGTCCTACCTGCCTGTCAACGTATGTTTTTACATACCCTCATGCACCCTATTTGCGCAGACATCATACGTCATCAGCACGTTTCATGCTATGCAGAATTTATGTAGACAGACGTCAGTCACGGAGCACCACAAACAAAAAGCAGCCACCTTTTACAGTTCCCCCAAAACAATGAGCTTATGCTGCGTTCACGCCATAACTACTGTAATTAAGAGATGGCAACCCGTGATATTCTAAATGGAGCTGTTCAGTCAGACTCGGAATTATACATTTCGAGGTCAACAGTATCAACACCGAAATGAATCTGCAGCAGTCAGGTACTAGCTCTCTAAGTTGTTTACGTTCATTATTATTGTAAAGTTATGTGCTTTGAGACATGAGGTAGTTTAACACCGTCTCTTTGCCGAGAGCAGCTGTGTGTGTGTTTTGGAGGAGGCGTGGCTTTGGACAGCGATTTGCAGGGAGGGTGGGATCTAATGCTTTCAATGCTAGCAGGCTAATGTTAGCATTTTGCAGATCACCTACTGCACCTTTAGTTATGGTACGAAATGCATGGGATTTCATAAAGTTGTACATTTCGAAACTAGTTCTTATTTTAAAGGGTTCATTCTTTGGGAGGATCTGTAAAAGCATGCCACACACTTCAGCACTGGGGGAATTAATCTTTCTTTGTTCTTCTAGAAATCATTTTCAAATTTCCAAAACAAATCCTCATTACTTCACAGTCAATAGGACAGCACCTTATGTTGGTAACACAAGGCCTTTTGGGAGGTTGTCTCTGCAAATAGGTGTCTAATGACTTGAACATGCAACTGTTTGATGAATTGTTTCCACTCTACTTTGGTTTTTCTTTTGCAAAAGACACAAAGACAATAGTCCTTTTCAATTGGCCCTCAGGCCATCCCATCATTTATTAAACAGTGAAATAGCTGTGGAACTACAGAAGGCAAATCAATTCTTCACCATTCTTAAAATCAGATCTGAATTACATCAGTGGAGTGACAAAATTTGACAATGAATGGCTTTCTCAAACACCTGGGTTTAGAAAATTCTTGGAAGACATTTTTGTGTGGCTATGTTATAAAATTCTCCATTGATTCTCCAGATTTAAAATGGCTAAATGCCCTGACAAATAAAAACCAGATTTTCAATTCAAACCCTTTTGGTTTTAAAGCTGCCTTAAAACATGCTACATCCAATTGTTTGCAGAGAATGAGTGTAATTGGTGTAATGGCATTTTAAAAACAGTTTAAATAACAATCAATAGAGTATAGATTAAGAACAGTTCATTATTATTTTATCTCTTATTTTTTAAAGTATACTGAAAGAAGTCTCCACAGTAATCACTTGTACATTCCCCCGTCCCATCCCTGCTGTCTTAGGGTTTTATTGCACTGAGATTACCACCTCTAGTCCACCTTTAGCTTTTTTGCTTGACTTCATTTAGCAGTTCCCAGCATTTTACCCTCACTGTTTGGGGGATACTGTCTCTGGAGAGCTCTTAAAAGGTCTTCAAACCTCTGACTCCAGACTAGATACCCTACCCCAGGGCCGTGGGGCATAGGGACTGTGTACATTCCGTGCCACTAGAACCTGCCTGCGGTCCCTGCGTACGGAAGAGAACGGCACAGTGTGCAACGACTCCTCGTTTGAGCGCCCAGCCCCCTCGTAGCTTCCAATAGCAGTGTTCTGGTACAATACAGGTCTGCTGCCTAACCGGGGTACCAAGGCGGCATTATCCGGGCAATGGTTGACACATGGAAAAAGGTGGCACATGTCTTTGGAATTCTCATGAAAGTGAGTGGATCCCTGTGGTAGAGGACACCGGTACACCGGCAGGTCTGTGTAAGAGTTCAGGTACGTTGAGTAATGTCCATGCACTAGTGTGGAAGAGGAGCGCCGCAGGGCTGCTGTATTCTGTAGAATCGCCTCCCGGTACGAAGGAAGGCGGATGGACTTTGAGTACTTGAGCTTCTGCTGCTTGTACGGAAAGGAGCCCATGTGGGCTGGGTCCAGATAGGCTGGCTCCACGGCCATGTTATAGCGAAGGTTGTTACCAGCGCTGCCATACATCTTCGAAGGCTTGGGATTGGTCACGACCACTCGAGGGAACAGATCAGGCATGTTAATGCAACTGGTAGAAGATGCAGAGGTGGAGGGCTTCTCATCCAGCTGCCGGATCCTGTCACCACCCCACGTGGCCCTGAGAAAAGAGGCGCGACGGTTCATTTTATCTTTCCCCAGAAGAGGAACGTCATCCATCTCCGGTTCTAGATACAACTTGGTGCAGGAGTTGCAGCTAGAGCTGGGTCTCTGGAAGTGGCTTCTCATGCAGGGTGTGGTATGGGAATGGTTTTCCACAAGGTGGTTGCTTTTAAGCTCAGCCAGACAGGACTGGGGAACATCATAGTCGCCCCTCCGTCGAGTTTCTGGAGATGTTGCAACGTAGCTGTGGGACCTCTTTTTGCGACCCAGACCAGCCATGTATTGTGAATGGCTTCCTGAAGGTTCTTGGTGTTCCACAAAGATGTCCGGTACCTGAAAGTCACGGTAAGAGACGTAGCGAGAGGTAGGGTGGTGACAGGACTGGTCGACGTACACGTGGGGTTTCGGGGCTGTAGGAGGAGGTGGGTCTCTGATGGCAATATGGGGACTACTGAGGCTAGATATGGGTAGCGTTCTTTCGTAGATGTGGTGGTGACTGGTGCGTGCGGGAAGAGTGTAGCGCAGTGAGGTAGGCCGTGTTCCCACATGAGGCTTCTCCAGCAAGTGCTGAGTGGTGCTGTCCACGTTTTGAGGGTATGGTGAGTGGTTGTCCGTAACGCTGGCGATGCAGGGCAGGCGACTATGGCTGAAGTCCGTTCCTATGAGGCAGGTAGGAAGACTAGGCCTGGCTGACTCTGGATCACGTCGACTCCAGTTCTCTATGGTCTTTGTGGCATTGTCCAGGGAGTTTTCAACTCTTGCAGATGAGACAATGTCCTTAGCAGTTTGGAGCATCTTCAGCATGTTGGCCTGAGTGTAACTGGTGGTGACATCCGGGTTCTGCATGTTCCCTTTACGGTCCGTGTCTTCCACACCATTGAAGCAGCTGTAGATTCCCTTCAGGGAAGAAATAAGGAAAATTGAGACTGGCATTTTGGAGTGCATTCACCTAAACAGTCCTTTGTGTCATAGCAAACATAATTGTTACTGTTTTCACCTCATAATATCATAATAAAATCTATCTTCTTAAAAGCTATCTATTGTGTATTGTCTTAAAACACTGAAAAAAAAAGTACAGTCCTAATAAATGGCAAAGGTCTGACAAAAGCAAGTTGCCTTAATTTTGCTGCAATGACCTAGATGAATTAAAGTCATAAATTACTCACTTTTACCACATCAAAATTCTATTAGCTGATTTTACATGTGGTAATTACCTTAAGAACTGTTAGTGACTGATAAGATTCTCTGTTTATCAGTATTATAGTTATCTCTGAAAGTGGCTGTAATTAGCCAACGGAAAAGTAGCTGCCTATGCATTTGTAATATTCCACCTTTAAATGAGGTCTTCAAGTTTGTTAAGCTTAAGAATGTGCTTCAAAATGGCTTTGGAAGCTATGCCATAACCCTAAGACCCTCATTTAATTTTAACAGCTTTTTCCTTGACTTTTGGTGCTCATTCACAGCCTGGAGTTCCCCTGAAAATCAATTTCACCACAAGTATGTTTCTATAGTCTCTGTTAAGGTATGTTTAACCTTTCTTTGTGCAATTCTCATTTTAACTATGTTCTTGTTGACACAGGCGCAAATTTATCTTTCTGCCGGTGGGTTAGCAAACAACAAATGAGCAAATGATAACTGGGCTACGTTATTATATACATACGCAACCCTTAAAACATTTTAACATTCTCATTACTCAGTAATTAATTATAGGCTATACTTTCAGTTTTTCAAGAGTAGCCTATACTATATTTTGCTACATGCATTTTCTTGCAAGTTGCTTTGGTAAAAAATAGAAAAACTAAAATGCCAATGATTGCAAATTCCTCATTTTGAATTAGTTACTTTGCATTATGCACCATATAGTAGACTAGATTCATAAGAATTGATCACATAAAATTTACCCTGCTAATAGCCAGCAAGAAGTCCAAACGCTCAGACTTGTGGACAGAATGCCGTAGCTTCCAGTACAGTAGATGTTCCCATGCAAAGACCAGCAGACTGAGACCCATAGCCACTAGAAGCATGTAAAACACTCCGGCCATGTTGTCAATGTCGAGCTTAGAGCTCATCACCTCTTTCTTCTCGTTACGACAGATACCAGTGAGCCACACTGTCTGCAGCTTCTGAGTTTCACCTGCGATAATACATAATACATTTCGGTCAGACTTTTGAAGCAGAGCTCCTCTGGCTAATGTAAATTTCTGAGGTTACCGTCAGCAAGGAACTGGAGAAGAGCGAGGTCTATGGGGCGCTTCCAGCGAGATTCTTTCTGAAGGGCGATGCCGTAGCCTGTCGTAGCAAAAACCTTCCCGCTACCGATGGTCACCAATTTACACCCTTCGTCTTTACCCGCCATGTAGTTAAGCACAGCTGCATCATATATGAAGGCATCCAGCTTCCTGTTAGCGGTAAAGAAATGATGCACGTTAGCTGAAAAGATAATACACTGGGGGCGGATTTGTTTCAGAGATTCAGGTGACAAATTACAGTAAACACACCCAGTTTTGAGGCTGTTGAGAGCATCCTCCACACCTTTTTGGTTGTACTTAACCATGTGGGAATGCATTTCGGGATAATTGCTCCTTATGTTTCGTTCTGTGCTGCCATTGGGCACAGTCCCAAACCGGAATGGAGGATATTGGTCCTGCGGTTTCTGGAACTGAAAGTTAGCATTTCAACAAGTTAGTATGTTTAAATTGAACTTTAAGAACAAAGTATAGTCCAAGTGGTAAAAATACATCCCTGGATGAGTTATTTGGTTAAGGATTAGTGCATTTTAATAGATTCCAGCACCGCTAGATATGCCAGTAATAACTTTTGGCTGGGAAAGCTATGCTGCTAGAAAGTGTGATTGATTTTTCTTTAAGCTGGATTTTTGCATGGGAATTTATTCTAGGTTCAGCCTTCGTCTTCACCCTCATCCAAGGATTCCCACGATTCTGTATCTGCAAATGCCACATTAAATACAATCTAAATCCAAGTGAGAATATGACTGAAATTAATCCTCAGGAAGAAAGCTGAAAAAAATGGCTGCAGTGATAACACTCGGACCAAAGCCACTGGGTCTCAACCCCCAAGTGCTTCTCAGTCAATTAATTCTCATGCTCTGTTCAAATTCTAACATTTGAACCTCAGATTGTCCTCACAAAGATGAGGAATTATCTCAGCTGCCTGACCAAACATCCGAGGAATTTCAATATTACTTTTCCCTTGCTAAATTTCTCCTCATTTAGTTTTTACGTGATTCCGGCCATGTTCATTAAGTGCCGTTAATGTAATATCAAAGAAATGTAATATAGCCACTAAGACAGCACTTCAGAACTCAAGGCATGAATAATTGTGCTGTAATATAGGTAACCTTGCTATTGTCAATGAAGGAGAACAGTCTCTAAGGAACAGGCGGATGTGATTGTATTCCGGCTGAGAGCATGTGACAGCCTCCAGTGCCAGCGAATGCGTCATTTTAAGTGTGTTTGCTGTCGTCTAAGGATAGACAGAATAAGTGTTGTCTTTCATCTGTCCCATGGCCCTGACCACATCAAAAGTTTACTGCTAACTAAGAAAAAATAGCGTAGAGCAGAAATTTCTTTTAGGGATTTATGTATCTACACTTGTTTTGACATAACTGTTGTGCATTAAAGAGTTATTTCACCCAAAATTGAAATAAAAAGTAATCAATTACCCTCATGTCGTTCCAAACTCGTAAGACTTACGTTCATCTTTGAAACACAAATGAAGATACACTATATTGCCAAAAGTATTGGGACACCCCTCCAAATCATTGAATTCAGGTGTTCCAATCACTTCCATGGCCAAAGGGGTATAAAATCAAGCACCTAGGCATGCAGACTGCTTCTACAAACATTTGTGAAAGAATGGGTCGCTCTCAGGAGCTCATTGATAGGTTGCCACCTGTGCAATAAGTCCATTCGTGAAATTTCCTCACTACTAAATATTCCACGGTCAACTGTTAGTGGGATCATAAGAAAGTGGAAGCAATTGGGAACAACAGCAACTCAGCCACGAAGTGGTAGGCCACGTAAAATCACAGAGCGGGGTCAGCGCATGCTGAGGCGCACAGTGCGCAGAAGTCGCCAACTTTCTGCAGAGTCAATAGCTACAGACCTCCAAACTCTGTGTGGCCTTCAGATTAGCTCAAGAACAGTGCGTAGAGAGCTTCATGGAATGGGTTTCCATGGCCGAGCAGCTGCATCCAAGCCTTCCATCACCAAGTGCAATGCAAAGCGTCGGATGCAGTGGTGTAAAGCACGCCGCCACTGGACTCTAGAGCAGTGGAGACGTGTTCTCTGGAGTGACGAATCACGCTTCTCTGTCTGGCAATCCGATGGACGAGTCTGGGTTTGGCGGTTGCCAGGAGAACGGTACTTGCCTGACTGCATTGTGCCAAGTGTGAAGTTTGGTGGAGGGGGGATTATGGTGTGGGGTTGTTTTTCAGGGTTTGGGCTTGGCCCCTTAGCTCCAGTGAAAAGATCTCTTAATGCTTCAGTATACCAAGACATTTTGGACAATTTTATGCTCCCAACTTTGTGGGAACAGTTTGGGGATGGCCCCTTCCTGTTCCAACATGACTGCGCACCAGTGCACAAAGCAAGGTCCATAAAGACATGGATGAGCGAGTTTGGTGTGGAGGAACTTGACTGGCCTGCACAGAGTCCTGACCTCAACCCGACAGAACACCTTTGGGATGAATTAGAGCCGAGACTGTGAGCCAGGCCTTCTCGCCAACATCACTGCCTGACCTCACAAATGCGCTTCTAGAAGAATGGTCAAAAATTCCCATAAACACACTCCTAAACCTTATGGAAAGCCTTCCCAGAAGAGTTGAAGCTGTTATAGCTGCAAAGGGTGGGCCAACTCCATATTAAACCCTACTGATTAAGAATGGGATGTCATTAAAGTTCAAGTGCACGTAAAGGCAGGCGTCCCAAAACTTTTGGCAATATAGTGTATTTTAAATGAAATCTGAGAGATTACGGACCCTCCACTGAGAGTCTAAGTACTGTAACTACCACTTTGCTTCAAAAAGTTCGTAAAACTAATCCATATGAATTGAGCGATTTAGCCCGAATTTTCTGAAGAGACATCGCTTTATATGATGAGATTGAATTTAAGCTTATATTCACATATAAACTTTGCAATGTTCACTCTCTAATCAGCTATGTTCACTCTCTCCCTTTCTCTTATTCTAATAAAAGTATTATTTTAATATAATAATATAAAATGGTTAATTATTATTATTATTATTAAAATAAGTCAACAATGTAGTATATAAATAAAAAATGTTGCTGCAAATACAACCATACTAAACTGCAGCTATCAAAGTTTGCGCAGTTTGAAAGCAACAGCCTGATCTGTGCGTGATATTCTTGCCCTCTGGCTATTTTGCCCTTCAGGCATTTCATTCTTTGTGTGATGCCTCCCAGGCACACTCCTGAATCTGAATTTATACCAAAACATCTTGCTGTCAGTGACTAAATCCCTGGTAGTCAACTCCTGTGGCTCTTTAATGACAGTGTTGTGGCTCTTTGTCTTCAGAATTGCTCTTTAACTGTTTCTATCTAAAGCTTGTCAGTTCTAACAGCTTTCAGTATCATTGAAAATCACTTCACCTTGATGTGTACCACAGTATCACAGTTATTTAGCTAGCATAACTAGTGAACTAGGTAGCTTCAGCAAAACTTAATTAACATGCAATTACATACATTTCAAAATCCTTACAACTCAACAGAATCCTTGATTATTTTAACCAGCCATCAGTACTGCTGAACACAGTAACCAGTTCACAGTACGTGATTAGCAACACCAGCATATATATATACTTTCACCTCTGCATTACTTTGTCATGTTGCCAGCATTTAAAATAGTTTTAATGTATCAAATTGTCCATAAACGTCTTATTAAAATAACATAAATTAGTGATTAGTACTCTAATCACATTATTTCATAATGAAAGGGTACATATCCCTATATATTATCAGCACAAATCCCTCTTTTAGTTCTACAGAGTGACGACTTTAATTAAAACTCATGCTCTAGAATGGCCTTTTTGCTAAGAGAGATGCTGGCAGCTCTTACCTTCTTGTCACTCAGTCCAGAAACAGTGTCAATGTACTGCTCCTGGATCATGAAGGCTGCCAGGTTGGCCGTGTAGCTGGCCAGGAAGATCACGGCAAAAAAGGCCCACACCAGCACCATGATCTTACTGGTGGTGCCTTTGGGGTTTTCAATGGGCACTGAGTTGTTGAAGACGATCCCCCACAGCAGCCAGACTGACTTCCCAATGGTGAATGTCGGCCCACCTGGATCTGAGATACACAATATTAAAGCTTCTTCAGGGTTTTTGCCATCAATCTTGATTGTATGCTGGGTTCAATTTAGAAATATTTTCTAAAGTTTTTATTTATATAAAGTGAAAATAGCAGTATTTTCTTTGCACAAGTGTAAAGTTGTTAGATGCTAGATGCACCTCGGTGTATTGTAGTACACTATGCAATAACAACACATTCAGTGTATATGATTATTTTTATTAAAATCATAAATTAATGCCACTTTATTGGGAAATTACTTGTTTCTGTCCCTAAAGCCCTTCCCTACACCTGCCCGATAAACACTTTATTCCCACTATTAAATACCTGTTAGGCACTTTATTTCCACTTTTCAAACATTTTCTTCATTTTTATTTAAAATAAATGATTCTCCGAGCTGATATATGATGGAAAAAGTAGGGATGCACAATATATCGGCCAGCATATCAGTATCGGCCGATATATGTTCATTCTTAATGTTATCGTTATCGGCCCGATAAGAAAATTTGGCCGATATATTAAAGCCGATAAATAATGAATTATTTCCTTCAGCTGAGACACTTCAGATGCGCACTGTTCACCATGATGGTTTTGAATTGCTTGAAATATGATTCAAAAAGGAAAATACAGTTAAGTGAAACGTGCAGCGCAAGTCATAAAGGCTACATAAAATTATAATGAAAACATTATAATTGTGTGCTTGGGACATGGCTTTTAATGGTGAGACGTTTGTTTTTGTAATCAGGCTCTCAAAAATTATATAAAAATTTGGATTTAGGTTTATCGGCCAACATATCGGTTATTGGCTTTCAAATATAAAGAATTATCGGTTATCGGTATTGGCCAAAATTTTCATATCGGTGCATCCCAAGGAAAAAGGGAGAAGAATGAGTTTGAAAAAGGCGGATTCTAAATTCTAATGCCACCTGCCTACGCCACTGTTCCTGTTATCAGATGGGTTTCTTTTGTAATTTTGTCTGGATCAATCAGACATTGGTGGGCGGAGTTAGTGTAAATAGCCTCTGCCAACAAGGTGGGCTATTTGCACTTGGTGTAAATGGACACTCCATTAAATATTTCACTGGTGAATAATAATAGCCATTGCTGCTGCCCTCAGTACATTATTTTTTTCAAGGTCATTTACATTTATAAATGAGATTTGTTGTATGTATTTTGATTTTTCTTTTCAAATGGAGAGAAGAAAGACAGTAGCAAAGAAAGAACCCAAATAAACATTGAGGATAAATAGAAAGCAAATAGAGACTTTTGCTGAAGTATCTTGCTCCGTAGATGTTCCTTCTGAGAAAAAAGGCCTCAATAATCTCATGTGTATCTCCTCTAAAGAATCTCAAACTGTGCTCAGATTCCAAAGTCCGCAATCAAAAGATTTCAATACAAACTCAAACATTTCTCAACAAGCTCTTCCAAGACCAAATGATTTAAGCAGGTATCCACATTCATTTCATAGCCCTTACTGTACTGTATGTCATTTATCTCATTTGTGTCTATATTTATTTCTCCAAAATTTTATGACAAACAAATGAGATTAAGTTCAGTTAAACATAATTTACCTGAGCTATGAAAGCACAACCTCTGAGCAATAAAATGTTCCTCTAATTACCCAAATTACCTTTTCTCCTAGCTTATGTTCTGTCAAACCTGTCATGATTGATGAACAGAGTTTCAGGTTGCCACAGTTTCTGACATCTGTCACAGGTCCTGAAGTGTTAGCAGAGGCGGTGAACACTGACCTTTGGCACTGACCAGGCTGCGGTTGTAGCCCACAGGACTAAAGTATTCGAACACAAACACAGTCACTGCCACGACTGTAAGACACATGACAAACATCATCACCCACACCGCTGGGCTGTAGGGCTCTGAAAGAGAGAGAGAGAGATGACGAGACAAAGACAGATGAAGCAAATGACACCATTCCCAAATGACATGGTTTTATTCTGGTAGGATTGCTAAACCTTTTTAAATTCTGATACATGCAAATTGAGGTGCAAATTAAAGTCAACATGATTCATATGCCATCAAACAAGAGAAACAATGTTTTTGCTCTCACACACGAGTAAGACTGCACTGTAAATATTTATAACTACATCTTGTTAAATGAAATGACAGTAGGCTATTGTATTTTACTATGAATTCTGGTTTCTGGGGAGGTTTATTGTTTACAGTATAATGGAAATGTGTGCAAAAGGATTTATGGGATGGCTAACCGACCACATCGGTGAAAATGAAATAGTGTCAACACAGAATATAAGATTCCCAAAACAACACTGATGTAGTGGTTTAAGATCTGGGCTGCAAAAAAAAAACCTAAAACTATTAACATTGTTTTTATTTACTGAAATAAAGCTAAAATAAAATGAAATATAAATATTAGATGAAAAACTAAAATGTTTGTTGAAGTCAAAGTACTACAATTACTAAAATTAAAAATGAAATAAAAATAAATCATATAAAAAGAAATATTTGGTAATACTTTAGTATAGGGAACACATATAAACTATTAACTACAACTTTTCCCTCTATAAACTCCTAATTTACTGCTTATTAATAGTTAGTGAGGTAGTTGTTAAGTTTAGGTATTGGGTAGGATTAAGAATGTAGAATAAGGTCATGCGGAATAAGGCATTAATATGTGCTTAATAAGTACTAATAAATAGCCAATATTCTAGTAATATGCATGCTAATAAGCAACTAGTTAAAAGACCCTAAAATAAAGTGTTACCAAATATTTTTAAAAAATATTAAAATAAAAAAGGACAAAAGCACAACAAAAGTAATAAAATGTGAACTAAATGAAAAATTCAAAATATTAATAAATAGTAAAATAGAACATAAATTATACTAAAATAACACTGTTGTAGTTTGAACCTGGCAGCTGTTGATCTAATTTGTAATCATGTTACTGCTGCACAGTTTGAATTTCTTTCCAGAAAATGGCAGATAAAAATGCCTTTCAATGTCACAATTCATTCCAGCCCACATAAGAATAATATCCAATGCATTTTTGAGCCACTTTATGAGTACATTTTAATAAAAATAACACTGTTCACTTCGTTAATTCTTATGGGATGTCCTGTATAGCTATTTTGAGTTAGCAACAGTAATGAAAGGGATCAAAAGGTCAATTAGCAATTACTGTAAAGTTTAGCTTAATTTTGCATAACAAACTATTTAGTATTTACAGCAGTATTGCTTTACTACTACATCTCTTTTTCTGTGTTTACAGTAAGTACTCTGATTTTGAATACAGTAAAATCACTAAAATGTCAGTCAGGTACTGTTCATTAATAGTGTTAATTTAGATTGTTTTACAGTAGTGTTTCTTACCCAAGAAGGCTGAAGGAGACACGGTTCCATTGCTCCTGGCCACCATCACACTGATGCCAGTCTCCACAAATGGCACAGAGAAGTCAATGATCTCAGAGCGCTCCTCATTTATGGTCAGAGAGCCAATGGCCATGTCCGCTCGCTTATAAAATACCTAAAAAGAAAGATGAAAAAATTCAGTACATTTACAATGATTATGCAAAAGAGTTAAATAAAGAAGTGTCTAGACATATATAGCAGACAGTAAGTCAAATGTCATAATTTTGATTTTTGAGTGGACTATTCTTTTAATGTCCGTAAATATGTTTGTTGTGGCTGTGCTAGTCTAATAACCACTGTGTGTGTGTGTGTGTGTGTGTGTGTGTGTGTGTGTGTGTGTGTGTGTGTGTGTGTGTGTGTGTTTGCAGATTTACAGTCCAGACTCTCTCTCTCTATCTTTCTCTGGTTAACCCACACCATGCATAAAATGCCTCACTGAGCACAATAGTTTTTCTGAATTCCAGAAAAAAAAAACAGGACAAAGCAGGAGCACAAGTCACAGTCTGAAAGTCTTTAGACGCTGCTACGCATCAGACCTCAACTTACTTGATGGAGAAGTTTATTTACAAGGTTGTATGTGTTATTTCAATGCCAGTCACGTTTGCTGGAATAAACAAGCTTTTAGACCCATTCTTTAGTCAACAGACTTTCTCTCATAAACGTTTAGTTTTTGTTTTCTTGTTTGGCTTGACATTACAGATGCTAAACCACTTGTAAAATCAGTTTTCATTAGAATCTGCCATATACACTTTTAGGTTCCAAAAGGGGGTTTTACAATCACACCGATGCCATAATGAAACCATTTTTGGTTCCCCAATGAACCTTTCAGTGAACAGTTCTGAAAAGAATCATTTTCTCTAAGTGTGAAGAACATTTTAAAAATCTAATCTAAAGAACTTTTTTCTACTATGAAGAACCTTTAGTACAATGGAAAGATAAAGGGATGTTAAAGGGATAGTTCACCCAAAAATGAAAATTATTCCTTGATTTACTCACCCTCAAGCCATCCTAGGTGTATATGACTATCTTCTTTCAGACAAACACAATCGGAGATATATTTAAAAATGTCCTTAGTCCTCCAAGGTTTATAATGATTGTGAATGGCTGCCCAGATTTTGAAGACAAAAAAAAAATGCATCCATCCATAAAAAAATGAATCCATACGACTCCAGGGGGTTAATAAAGGCCTTTTGAAGCAAATCTATGTGTTTTTGTAGGACAAGTATCCTTATTTAAAAAAGTAAAGTAAAGTAACGAGCTTCCGGCGCGACAGCCATACGCATTCGACGTATGTCCAAAAAGCGTTAACTTCAGCGACGTAGTACACAATGCCATGACGTTCTACACAATGACATGACATACTACGCATTATAGCGTAGGACATAGCGTAGTACGTCATGCCGTAGTGTAGTGTACTACATCGCGGAAGTTAACGCTTTTTGGACATAAGTTGAATGCGTATGGCTGTTGCGCCAGAAGCTCGTTATTTTACTTTATAAAGTTTTAAATAAGGATATTTGTCCTACACAAATGCCTCGATTCACTTCAGAAAGCCTTTATTAACCCCCTGGAGTCGTATGGATTCATTTTTTTATGGATGGATGCATTTTTTTTTGTCTTCAAAATCTTGGCAGCTATTCACAACCATTATAAACCTTGGAGGACTAAGGATATTTTTAAATATATCTTCGATTGTGTTCATCAGAAAGAAGATAGTCATATACACCTAGGATGGCTTTGAGGGTGAGTAAATCATGGGATAATTTTCATTTTTGGGTGAACTATCCCTTTAAATGTTCTTCCTGGAATCACAGATGCCAATGAAGAACCTTTATTTTTAAGAGTGTATCAAGATTAGCTTTATATAAAAACATTTAAAGTCAATATGAAATGGCATTTGTGACCCATTTTCCTTACTGTTATAATATGAAGTAATATGAATTATTTTATATACAGTAACAAAATTAAACAAAATGTAGGACGGGACTTGATTTTATGCATCAGAAATTGATTGGAAAGTGGTATCAAAATAACAGGAGAGGGGTTGAAAAATAAGGGCTTGGTGGCACTGAGTGAATGCCACCAATGAATCTTTCAAAATTAGACAAGGAATGTGTATTTAAGAAAGTAAATGTGGTCACTTTTGATTTTTTGTTGAAGAAAACTGACGTTTCCTCACCTCTCCGATCATACCGTTCCAGATCCCTCGTACCAGCTTGCCATGTTTGCCGTTGGTGACCAGATAGAGGTCGTAGGAGAACTTGATGTTGCGAGAGAGCTTTTTCAGGATGTCAATGCAGAAGCCTTTGCAGCATAGTTTGGTGTATGGCTCAGTGTGTCCGACTATCCTGTGGGAACACAACAGGAACTTTATCAAGTTATTTAAGTCTATAATAACAATACCGGCAGTAAGTTCTCTCTTCAGATTCAGACTTCATTAAACCAGAGCGGTACTTTTCAATGGTAGTATTCACAAGAATGTGAAAACCAAACCTACAAAGACAAATCACTGTCATTGCAATATTGCTTTTCCGTCTATGTTCTTTGAGTGGGAACAAAAAGGGTTTATAAAATGAAGACATTTCAGAGTTTATAGCTCTGAACCTGAACTGACCAAAACAAAGTGAATTTTTACAACTTTTGTAAATGTGAGTGGTGCATGACTGCAAAATGTACTGCCATTATGCTGATTCTGGTCTCTAGGCTTGACTAGGGTCCCTCCTTCAATGTACGTCAATGGGATTTTTTTCTGCCAGGAGAGTCTAATTGAAAGATTGCAGGTTTAAATTCATGAGCCATGAACCATCACTCAAGTTACTCCAGGTCTTTATTTTTAATCTTTATTTTTGAGCTTTGCAAATATTCCCACACTTATATAAATACTCTTTCTCAACCTGAAAACAGGTACGTTCACAATGTAGTTGAACATGTTGTATCTGTACAGTCTGAATGATTTTAAAATGCCCCTGAATATTAAGATCAACCCTAAACCCATGCCCTAAACATGCTCGTCTTATGTCTTTACATTTGTGCAACTTGCAGTATGCAAGAAGTTTCAAATAGGTCAACTGTAATACAAGAACAAGGTCTTGTACATAATCTATTTGCTTCTGTCATTAGTTACTCAAACTAGTTTTGTAATTATGTTCAGTGCCAATCCATTTTCCACCGTCAAGAAATAAATATAAACTGGGCCATTTCTGTGTAGATATCTGAAATGAAAAACCTTTCAGCGATGGTTGTGCCTCATTAACATTACATTGTTTCCTCAGTCTTGGCCTGTTTCCTGTTTCCTCAATTATGAATGTCGAGTCGAAACTTACATCCAATCACAAGTGATTAACGACTGCTCCAATAAATCCATTCACACTGTCTAACTGCAGTGACGGAGACTGTTTGTGCTTTTCTACGGCCAGACAGGGAATAACACTGCATTCTGAATGTATAATAAGCAGCCTTTATGGATATAGCCTTTAAACAACATCAATGCACACATGCAAACACAAGAAAAAGTCCTCTGGGAAGGGTAGGGGAACCTAAAAATGGCAAGTAACTGAAAAAGGGAGGATTACGAGAGCATTGATGGCGAGAAGTGGCGAGAGGACGCGTGACGTCAGCAGTGAGTGGGTGGATGGGTAGTGGCCGTCACAACGGGTTCTTGCGTTTTGTCGCAGCTGTGACAGATGGAAGAACAGCCGGGCTAAAACAAATCCAACTCAAATTAATCACAAACAAATAAAGATGGAAGAGAACCGGCCTGCAGGATCACTGGCCTCACGTTGGATAAGAGCTGTTACTGTACAGAGACTGTACATACTGCCGTCAGGATAAAACTGTTGCTTTGTTCTTATAGAAATGGATGTCATGTGGTATTTACATTTAAACTGAATAGTCATGTTATATTATTCTGTCTCCATCTTTTTTACCTTGTTTAAACTAGCACAAAAAATCTGATCAGAAAAAAACTGATTTACAAGCACAAGCCAAACTACCTTTGAAGGTGGTAGGTTTGAAATGTCATTAAAATCAGATTTTTGCCATTTTTTTTGTCCAAATATGGACAAACGAAACCATTGGGTTTAAAAATTTAATTTAAAGGGATAGTTCACCCAAAAATGAAAATGACCCCATAATTTACACAAGCTCGAGCCATCCTAGCTGTATATGACTATCTTCTTTCAGACAAACACAATTGGAGTTATATTAAAAATATCCTGGCTCATCCAAACTTTATAATGGGAGTGATTGGAGGATGAGATTTTGAAGCCCAAAAAAGTGCATCCATCGATCATAAAACGTACTCCACGCAGCTCTGGGGGGTTAATAAATAACGAGCTTCCGGTGCGACAGCCATTCGACGCATTCGACTTGCGTCTAAAAAGCGTAAACTTCCACGACGTAGTACACGCCATGACGTTCTACGCTATGTCCTATGTTATAACGCGTAGAACGTCATGTCATTGTGTGCTACATTGCGGAACTTTACGCTTTTTAGACATAAGTCGAATGCGTATGGCTGTTGCGCCGGAAGCTTGTTATTTTACTTTATAAAGTTTTAAATAAGAATATTTGTCTTACACAAACGCATCGATTCGCTTCAGAAGGCCTTTATTAAGCCCCCAGAGCTGCATGGAGTATGTTTTATGATCGATGGATGCACTTTTTTTTGGGCTTCAAAATCTCATCCTCCAATCACTCCCATTATAAAGCCTGGAAGAGCCAGGATATTTTTAATATAACTCTGACTGTATTTGACTGAAAGAATAAAGTCATATACACCTAGGATGGCTTGATGGTGAGTAAATTATGGGGTCATTTTCATTTTTGGGTGAACTATCCCTTTAAAAATTTAAACCAATGGTTGGGTTTGTCCATATTTGACTCAAACATGGATTGAAACAACCCAGCATTTTTTAGATTATAGACAAACATATGTCTCTCTTTCATTTTTTAAGCTGTTGTCAATGATGAATGTTTTGATTTTGCCCTCATTAAAGACATAATAAATGTTGAAACATCCATTGCAAAAACACGGTAAACCTACACAAGTTTAGGTTCTTAATACAGCAAACAATGTGGAAATAATAATACAACTGGTTACAGGAAACCTGTGAAACACTTGAACGTAATTTTGTTGTCTGTCCATTAGCACACGAGTGACTATGATTTTGCCAAAGAAAACATGTTCCCAAATAAACCCTATCTAACAAACCCTAACTGTGATATACCCTTAAAATACCCATCAAAGACAAATTATAGTTTAAAAAAAAAAAAAAAAAACCCTGCCTCTTTTTTGTAAAAAAAAAAAAAAAAAACTGTGATTGATAGTAATTTTTTACCAGGACCAAACTGATGCTGATCCAAAAACATGTCCTAGTTTGCAAATTCACAATCACCATGGTCTCTAATCTATGATGCTCATGCAGCCGACACAAGTTTGAGTCAGACTCCTACATTTCCCCATCCCCGTCCCCTTCCTGTCCTCTCTCTAAAAAACAGAAAGTAATTCAAGAAATCAATATGAAGTGCACATTCTTGCTGTTGTAGTGAGGTCGAGCTGCTGCTGGGAGAGCATCAGTTTCAGAGAGTCAGTTAATGCATTACTGAAGTGGTAGAAATGCCCATCCAGTTCACATTAGTAAGATGTGTGGTAGAACAGCCATCCAAAACACTTTTTCTGCACATCAACAGGGTTACTTGCTCTGAGAAATGCAATCGATACCCTTAAAATGTTTCCCGACCACATCTTATTTAAACTTAAATCTGTGCTTTTAGGAGGGTTATAGTGGCTCAGGTTTCTGTACTTGAGCATTATTTGTTTTTAGAGCTCTGGTTCATTTCACAATGCCTGAGGAAAAATAAACAGTACAGCCTTCACTGAGATCTTCAGTCTGGATTCATAACAACAATTACAACCCTGGAAAACACAAGTGGGGTTTAACGTGGGCAATAAAGGGAGAATGTGTGAGTGTGTGTATTCATACAAGAAGCAGTATAAAGTTAGTTTTTGTTCATGCAAATGTTGTGGGTGATTGCAAGGACATTGCTAGGTGGCTGCTAGGGCTAGAGCATTAGTATGTAGGGTGTTCTGGGTCTTTCCTAAGGTATTATGTGTGATAGCTAAGTTACAGTGTTGTTGGTTGTTGCTAGGGTGTCCTGGACAGTTGCTAGGGCGTTGCTAGGTGGTTTCTATTAGGGCTGTGCATTGTTTCATTTCAAAACCACAGAAAGTACGATTTTCTCGGCAGCCACCTCAGTGTGAAATATGAATGTGAGAACTATGAATGCCTGTGAGAACAGAACAGAGCGGGTTTACTAGGGCTGCCCTCCACTAAAGATTTCTAATAGTCGTTCATTTTAAGCATTAGTCGACTAATCGCATGTTTATTAATAAACCATATAAATCATAATAATGAGCCTTTAATGCCTACATAGCCTAATCAGAGCTCAAGCACACGCATAAAGCTTGCCACAGCGCACCGACAGAAGTAATGATTATGAATGTGTCGGGGAAAAACAGCATGTCTGTCATGTCTGTGAGGCAAGTTTACATGGAGTTTCGGTTCTTTCTTTTTTGCCACGCTCAAGTTCACCGTTTCCTTTAATTTTTTTTACAAAAGCACAACGTTTTGTTATTATTGTGAGTGCACACAAATAAAAGTAGACTCTTTACAGATTTAAAAGATGTATTACTCTTATATGTATGACCAAAAATGATAGAGTATTTTAAGTGCAAGTGATCGCACCGGCGCCTTCATGTTAGCTGTCATGCAGTAAGCGCGATACTATTCAGCTTTCACACTCCGCACAAACACTTGAATAGCCCACATTATTGTTGCTACTACTCACATGTTTCATATGATAAGCCATATTTTAGGTGGATGAATTAGGACGATGTCCTGTCTGATGTACTGTATTTACCACATAATTTACCACATTGCGATCTGTCCATCACAGACTGTGTGATGTCGCCACTTCATGTGGATTTTGGATTTTCTTGCGACTAAGCGACTAATAAAATTTTGGTCGACTAAGTCTCTTCTCGTCGACTAACGGTTAGTCGACTATTAGGGGGCAGCCCTAGGGTTTACCATTACAACATGGAACAAAGCACAGAAACAGGTAAATTTAGGATAGGAGAAGGACTTTTATGACATATATAAGGATATTTTGTGGAATATTTTTGGATACAGGAGAGATGATGTATCATTGAGTCAGGTAATTTGCAAGACCTGTCAAACTATCATTGCGGCAAAACAGAGTAGGGGCCATTCACACAATGCGTTTTTGCAGTTAAAAACATGAGACGCAGGTCTACAGATGCGTTTTTTAAAAGTTGAACTTCTTTTACTTTGAAAGACGCATAGAATGCAGTGTCATGCGCGAGATGCTGCAAAAGATGCAAGACACGAGAGCAGTGGTTAAAGGTGTACGTCTAGCGCGCGTTTACATAGAAAAACAATGGCCCATTCCGAACCAAGTGAACACAAATCGATAATACAGGCATTTACGAACTGCACAACATATGAAAAGAGTTCAAAAAGGCATGAAGAAATGACTGACACTGTCACATATCATTTATGAAAAGATATGTTGCCCGCAATAAAGCCAGCTTCCAAAAAATGATACAGACAAGTATGCGTGTAAGGAAATATGTTTTAAAATCGTGATTAAAATAGAAATCGCAATATCGATCAAAAAATCATGATGGTATTTTTTGTCCATATCGCACAGCCCTAGTTTCTACAGTGTTAATGTGTGGGACCTAGGGCATTGCTATTTAATTGTTACGGTTGTTACTCTGGGTGATTACTAGGGTGTTTTGGATGCTAGCTAGACAGTTCAGAATTTGCTAATGTGTTGATTGGGTTTTCTGGGTGGTTACTATGGTGTTCTGAATGTTTGCTAGGTGGCTGGTAGGATGTTACTAGTTTTGCGTAACCAGACCTTCAGACTGACGGCAGACAACTGACTGACACGTAAAGAATCCAATCACAATTCATTTTGTTAAGCGCAATATTTAGGGGCATGAAAATGTGAAGTCGATATCCCTAAAATAACAGACCAGCATGTAAAACTCTTGGACATATTTTAAAGAGTCTATGCCGTGAACTTCACATACTGTACTTCACATTCCTTTGAAAATTCAGTGTTTAGTTTATCCTGATAAGCACTCATTGTCACAGTTGTAAACATGAAGGCTTTCTTTTTCCATGAGGGGGTTTGGCATCACAACAGCTTTGTTACAAGGTGGACCAATAAATGTTTCCCATTTTGTGTGCTTTATGCATCAGACGTTCAGCCTGAGGCTGAGACTAGGATGTTACTTACTGGCCCAAGTCAAAAGAATACAAGTTCAAGTCTCTGTGATATTCTGGTCTTAGCACACCTCTCCACAACAAGACAAATGGCTTCAACTGTCATTCATGTCCGTAGTGCATATGGTGCGGGAAAAGTTAACAAAGTTTATGACTTAAGGTTAGACGTTTGTTCAAATGCTTGCCGTAGAAAGCAGTACTAATAAAGATGGACAGGAAGCATGAATGAAGGAGAGAAAGAAAGAAAAGGAGAGAGGGGAATAGAGATGGTGTGATGGTGCTGCAAAATGCAGAGCGCACTAATAACACTCTACGCTCTCTAACCTTCCCTGTAACCTCTTGACTAATGGTGTGCACCATAAAGGGGATTAGAGTCAATGAGTCACACTAAACACCCACCCACACACACATGCAATAATCACCATAAACCATGGCAACTATTTGTTTGACATCAGTCACAGCATCAACACAAACAGCCCATCCCTTCCTCAGATGTCACAACAGCTGGCGGGATTCATTAATTAAATGTCGCTGCATGTTCACATACTGTATAGTGGCCTTAAAATGTTTTTGGACATTCTTGGACTGCAAGTGTGTTAAGTGTCTAAATACTTTTTGCAAGCCACTGTTACATTATCTTGTGGGTCTTTTTCCCATCCATGCTAACTTGTTTTGTATTTTTTGTTCAGCTGTTTCCGGGAGCACTCAGAGGCACTGATTTGGCCTCAAAGTAATGAGTAGAACATCCTGAGGGAATGCCTCTTAAATAACATGTTAATGGGCCTACCACAATGCTGTGTGTGTTTGGAGAGGGGAGGCCGACCGTGAGAGGTTTGAGACCCTCCGCTGAGTCCAGCGAAGCTTTAATCAGCTCTGCTAATTACTGCTCAGTTCTCATGAGGTGAAGCCACAGTCCTGTGAGAATCCAGTTATCTTCATCCAGAGCTGAACGCAAGCAGGTTGTGAAGGACTGAAAATAGACAACTGACCCTAATTGCTTTGCAACTAGAGCTGTCAATTAAAAAAAAAATAATATTAAAAAAAAATTAAATGAACTATGTGATAGGCTGAGACACATTCATTAAAATAAATTGCAAATAATTGCATATATCAATAAATGCTAAAAAATGCAAACAAATGAACAGTCAAAAAATACATGCTTGTGGCAAAGCTTTAAATAGACAAAAAGTGGCTTTAGAAATCAATATATTAATATAATATAATATAGTATAATAATTCAAGTCAATATATAATCATTATATTGTTTTTTTCCATATTACTTTACATAATATGCTGCAACTAACTGTCATTTAATAAAAAATGTAATTAATTAAATTAGAAATGAATTAAATTATCACATCACTGATTAATTAAATTAGGCCTAATTGTGAATAATTGCACAAATAATTGCATATATATTAATATTTGCTTAAAAAAAAGCAAACGAAAATAGTAACAAAAATTAATTCTTGTGGCAAATCAATGAAGCTTTGATTAGACAAAAAGTAGAAGTCAATATATAATATAAGAAATAATTCGCTGTCCGTGAATCTACTGTCTGTGTGACAGACACACGACTCATGCGCACAGAAAGCCACTTTTGCTTGAAAGGACAAAAACACACAAAAGTATGCCAAAATGCCTGTTTTTTCGAGTTCCCTCATAAACATAGTCTTTAATGAGTTAAACGAAGTCTTAAATGAATGTAGAGTTGTGAAAAATTGGGATGCATGTCAGATCCACGTCATGTGCGGCAGGTCTTAAAGTGATAGCAGCCTAATAAACCCGATGCTGTCTATACTTAATTTTAATCAAAGAACAGATGACAGAGAAATCACTCACTGCTCTTGATTGAATAACCTTTATAGTTTTAATAAGGATTAATCTATATTTAATTTATAATTAATGCAGTGAAGTGTTAGATAACTTTATTCAATTTCTGTATATTTACCTGTTAGATCAAATATTTAAAATATACTGTCTTTATGTTGTTTCTACATTAATTTGGAGATTAAATGTAAAATATATATTATATTACAATATAAAAATATAAAAAACTTTAATGTTAGGTGCAATTAATCGTAATTACAGAAAAATATGTGCAATTAATTAGTTATTTTTTAATCGATTGACAGCACTAAATATAATATAATATAATATAATATAATATAATATAATATATCAGTGAACATGAACACTAATCACCACAAAATCATGGTAATGCAAGCTCAAACTGCTTCAAAGGCATAAATTGCATTAATTTTTTGATAAAAAGTAAAAATAAAGAATTTATCATTAATCACTCATATAAATCAGACTTCCTAAAGCTACATACCAAAAAATGTTAAGTTAGTAGTTAGTACTTTTTTTGCAAGTGGTGTGGTCACATTATGCTGTGGCGGTAACAAGTTTTGTACTCAAGTTTCCCTCAGATGTATATGGCATTAAACCAGAAGCATTGTTATTCAGGAAGCTAGCTATAAATATGTCAACAGTTTAAGTTTTATTAATGTAAGATTTCCCTCAAACTGCTTCAATTAATTGACCTGAAACAGAAAACTGGCCTTAGACTAAGATTTTCTGCACATCCCTGTGGCCCTTTTGGTGAGGTTGAGAATGCAAAACTAATATGTGTTGCATTATGAATAGCATTATCGAATTTCGTTTATCCTTCTGTTCCCTTTTTCCTTTCAGTAGTTTGTGCTGACATCTGTCTAATATTGTTTTATCTAATTCATTATTTCAAAAAAATCTGGCATCTCATAACCAGCAACACCTGACCATCTGGAACCAGAATTGTTTCTAACAGAAGAGCAACAAAACATACAGTCACATTCCTTCATTCTGTTCAGTAATATGATAAAGGCTGGAACTTTTAAAGGCATAGTTCACCCAAAAATGAAAATTCTGTCATCATTTACTCACCCTCAAATTATTCCAAACCTGTATGAAGTTCTTTGTTCGGCTGAACACAAAGTAAGATATTTGGAAGAATGTCATTAACCAAACAGATCTCGCCCCCCATTGACTACCATAGCATTTATTTTTCCTACTATGGTAGTAAATGGGGGGCAAGATCTGTTCGACATTCTTCCAGATATCTTCCTTTGTGTTCAGCAGAACAAAGAAATTCATACAGGTTTGGAACTACTTGAGGGGGAGTAAATGATGACAGAATTTTCATTTTTGGGTGAACTATCCCTTTTATCATTGTGAGGACCAAAACACGGTTACTTACGTCTCTGTCTTGTTTGACTGCCGTCTACAGGGGACAGTGTTACTGAGGCAGGTGCCAGTAACAGGATCCACAGCTTCTACAATCACAAAAGGCCTTTCCTCCAGTGTGGCGACTGTCAAGTGACGGTTGTCAGACACAGGCTCCAGGAAGGTCCCGTAACGTGGCCAAACAGGGTACCTCGTCTGCAGGATACCATACTCATAATTCCCCACCTGTTAAAAAGAGAGATTTTTAAGAGATTTTGACACATCCTTCAATGTAAACTTTAAGCTGTTGAATTTATTCATGAAGTTTTACAAATAAACAGTTTATACTCGTAAAACAAAGGCAGAAACACAAAATTGTATGTTCTAAGTATCCGAATACAAAAAATAAAGGACTTCAGGGAATGTTATTTATCTTCATCTTTCTCTATTTGCTGTGTTTACACTTGGGTTGTTATGTATTCATTGTGCAGAATTAGAGGCTTTTGCTAATTTCCTTTTGAATGGGTTTAACACACATCATTGTTAGTCCTGTTAGAGCAAAGACAAGACCCATGAGAAAAATGCCATATACAATATGAAAACTTCTATTTCAACCTAACCAAGGAAATGAAAGCAAGGCTGTATTTAAATTACCTCAAGCCGATGCAAATCTCTGAGTAAGCACTTTCTGCCGGATACACTTTATTAGTTTGGATGCAAGTAATCTTTGTGTGATAATTATATTCATTAGATTTTATGGTGCTTAGCAATATAGACAAATTGTAATATATTGGCTCGCTCCTTTCATCAACATATAGACCACAGCTCAGGGAAAACACAAAACCACATACTGAAACTAATTACTGTTTTTTATTAAGCAAGAGACTGTCCACAATTAATCATCCAGTGCAAAATCGGTCCCTGACTGGAATCACCCGTGCGGTTATTTTTCTGACAAATACTTATGTCGTAAATGCCTATAAACAACCATTAAATAATGTACAGTTCTTTGAATTTCTTATGATCATTCTTAGATTCACAAAATATCACAGATTTGGTCAACAATAGACAAATTACAATGCTCTTCAGTGAGCCAAATCACAACCTACTGAAATATATGTCATTATACAGTACATGAAATGCAAAACCACCAGCATCATTGCTATCAGTGATAATAGAGTTGGTTGTAGTGCTAGTTATCATAGTGTTGGTAATCATACTGTTGTTTATCATAGTGTACTGTAAGTTACCACTAATCACGGTAGTATGTCAGTTATCACAGTTTTACTTATGCCATTGTCAGTTATCATAGCACTGGTTATCATACTGCAAGTAATCAAAGACATTTATACTGCTAGTTATCATAGTATTGGTTTTCACACTGCTTGTTATGAAAGTGTCACTTACACTATATTGCCAAAAGTTTTGGGACGCCTGCCTTTACGTGCACATGAACTTTAATGACATCCTATTCTTAATCTGTAGGGTTTAATATGGAGTTGGCCCACCCTTTGCAGCTATTACAGCTTCAACTCTTCTGGGAAGGCTTTCCACAAGGTTTATGGGAATTTTTGACCATTCTTCTAGAAGCGCATTTGTGAGGTCAGGCACTGATGTTTTGTGAGAAGGCCTGGCTCGCAGTCTCCGCTCTAATTCATCCCAAAGGTGTTCTATCGGGTTGAGGTCAGGACTCTGTGCAGGCCAGTCAAGTTCCTCCACACCAAACTCGCTCATCCATGTCTTTATGGACCTTGCTTTGTGCACTTGCTTTGAAATTGTCCAAAATGTCTTGGTATACTGAAGCATTAAGAGTTCCTTTCACTGGAACTAAGGGGCCAAGCCCAACCCCTGAAAAACAACCCCACACCATAATCCCCCCTCCACCAAACTTCACACTTGGCACAATGCAGTCAGGCAAGTACCGTTCTCCTGGCAACCACCAAACCCAGACTCGTCCATCGGATTGCCAGACAGAGAAGCGTGATTCGTCACTCCAGAGAACACGTCTCCACTGCTCTAGAGTCCAGTGGCGGCGTGCTTTACACCACTGCATCCGACGCTTTGCATTGCACTTGGTGATGTAAGGCTTGGATACAGCTGCTCGGCCATGGAAACCCATTCCATGAGGCTCTCTACGCACTGTTCTTGAGCTAATCTGAAGGCCACACGAAGTTTGGAGGTCTGTAGCTATTGACTCTGCAGAAAGTTGGCGACTTCTGCGCACTGTGCGCCTCAGCATGCGCTGACCCCGCTCTGTGATTTTATGTGGCCTACCACTTCGTGGCTGAGTTGCTGTTGTTCCCAATTGCTTCCACTTTGTTATGATACCACTAACAGTTGACCGTGGAATATTTAGTAGTGAGGAAATTTCACGAATGGACTTATTGCACAGGTGGCAACCTATCACAGTTCCACGCTTGAATTCACTGAGCTCCTGAGAGCGACCCATTCTTTCACAAATGTTTGTAGAAGCAGTCTGCATGCCTAGGTGCTTGATTTTATACACCTGTGGCCATGGAAGTGATTGGAACACCTGAATTCAATGATTTGGAGGGGTGTCCCAATATGTTTGGCAATATAGTGTATATTGCTGGTTATCATACTGCTTGTATTGATTATAATAATGCTAGTTATGATAGTGTCAGTTATCATAATGCTGTTTATTATAGTGTCTTTTATTACAGTACTAGTTATCATAGAGTTGGTTATAGTGCTAGTTACAGTATGGGTTATCATAGTACTGGTTATCACAGAGCTATTTATTACAGTGTCAGTTATCAGTGTTAAAGGGGTGGTTGATTATGATTTCACTTTTTTAACTTTAGTTAGTGTGTAATGTTTCTGTTAGAGCATAAACAACATCTGCAAAGTTACGACTCTCAAAGTTCAATGCAAAGGGAGATATTTTCTTTTAGAGAATTCGCTGTTTAAGGACTACAACAAATGGCGGGTAGGAATTACAATGAGTGACATCACTAACCCTAAAATTTACATAAACCCTGCCCCCCTGACTCCGGTTTGAACAATGTAAGGCTGAACACCGTTACTGACAATCGTCATTTTGACAGCGTGAGATTCTCCAGCTTTGTTGTTGTTGAGTATCCGAAGCGCGAGATGTTAAAGCTCCACCCTATTTTGGAAAGCGGGCCGGGAGCAGCAGCTCATTTGCATTTAAAGGGACACACACACAAAAATTTTGTGTTTTTGCTCAGGATATCACTATATTGCTGGTGCATTGTCTGATTTATTTGTTACTTGTATTATGTAATTATTGATTAAACATAAGACATATCTCAGGCAGTAGATGTGTATCTTTTAGATGAATGTGAGGAGTTCTGGTCTGGTCTTGGTTTTGACTCGGTCTAAACCCCTCAGAGTCTTGGTCTTTTCTTGGTCTCAACACACACTGGTCTCGGTCTTGATTGGACTCAGGTAAGGTGGCCCTGACTACAACACTACTGGATGTGCAACTGGATGTGGAACTTTTTTTTCTATGAAGATGGGAGCAAAGCAAACAATTTATCTTTGCTTTATAATATGTCATTTGTGCACTCATAATTTAACTACTCATTTTTTTTTCTATCTTGCAGTAATTCTAATATGGAGAGAGTCTTTACAGCGTTACTTTGGATGACAGTACAGTGACTGAAGAAAGGCCAACCTCTCGGACCTGAGGGCACCTTAGCAGCTTTTGACAAAAAGGTGTCATTGGAAGATGGCACTAGCTAAGTCATAAGGAGAGAGTTATCACCAGCTTTCAGCCTCACTGTGTTTGAAAACTACAATCTGCTGCCTAATAAATTACCTACACAGTAAATTACATCAGCAAAGCAAAGAGGCCTGGAATGGAAAAGCACTTTTTCAGCCCGGCACTGAAATAGATGTGCAAAACAGACGTAGATAAGAGCTGTATATCTCCCACCTGAGGCAAAGGACAATGGACTTTACCCTGAAAGACAGATCACCAATGAGAACTGAGAGAGTCACGTGTACAACACAGAGAGACAATCCATTTCATCAAAAGAAGTTCATCATGCCTGCTGTCGTCTTGCGCCAAGACACCTTGTGAATATGTGAGCAGGATGAAAGAAGCCATTCTTTGAAGAAAGTAAAAAATCTCACTCTTTGTTTATCAGGCTCAAAGAGAGAAGATAAGAAAGCCATGGTGACTGCTACACAAAGAGAGAAATCTGTTAAAGGAATAGTTCACAGAAAAATGAAAACTCTGTCATCATTTACTCACCTTCATGTCATTCTGAACCTGTATGACTTTCTTTCTTCCATGAGACACAAAAAGACTTTGGGCCCTATTTTAACGATCTAAGCGCAAGGTCTAAAGCGCACGGCGCAAGTGCACTTAAGGCGTGTCCGAATCCACTTTTGCTAGTTTAAGGAAGGGAAAAATTATCAGAGTCTCATCTCCCATTCCCTTTAAAAGCCAGTTACGCTCGCGCCATGGCGGATTCGCTATTTACATGGCGGAATTTGCAAGCGGAAAAACTGAACGCTTCTCTAGTGAGGAAAAGGATCTGCTCATGTGCGAGGTTAAAGCGTGCGAACAGATCATTTACGGGAAAAACCACCAAAGCATTTTTATCTTTATGCACACAATAATAATCTTTTACATTGTAATCCTTTTATTTTTAATATCTGGCATGTTTGTGTGCTGCTGCTGAATTTTCCATTCCCTGTGTGTGTAATAAGCAGAGTGAACATGCATTGTGCACCCGCATATAGGCGCATATTACTAACACGCTCTTTAAATAACAAATCAAATATTGCGCCATTGACTTTAGACCAGGTTTCAGTTGGTCAATGGCGCAGTCTATTTCAGTTGCCTCAAAATAGTAACGTGCCAACAATGCGCCTGAACACACCTCGTTTTCAGACCAGCACACCCATAGGCGCACAAATGGCCACAAATGCATTTGCTATTTAAACAACGTGGCGCAGGACGTGAAAATGATAACTGCGTCGGGCTGAAATTAGCAAAAAACACTTGCGTCGCGCCTGGCGCCACATTGCGCTGGGTGTATGATAGGACCCAAAGACTCTTGTCCATTCATTTGCAATAGGGAACTGGTCTTTTAAGCTACCAAAAGGATGCAAAAGCTTCATTAAATTATCATCAAAGCAGTCGACAGAACTTCTTATTAGGGCTGTGCTGTCGTTCCTCCCTAATTTAACATCCAAATCAGCCGAATAAGTGAATGTTGTAAAATGCAGTCCACTGTTGCTAAACTGTGAGACATGTTTGATATTAAACAGTGTTATTAAAAGTGGATTAAGCTGCGAAACAGAGCCGAAAGCGGGTAAGCAAATGGTCTTCAGATAAGCGCCTAAACGCATACACACACAAATGTCAAAATGCCTATTTGAATTCACATAAACACAATCGGTTATGTCTTAAGTAAACATACACTGTTGCGAAAGAAAACAAACGTGTAACAGTACATTTGATCCGTGCATTAGCTCTTAAAGTGACAGCAGCCTAATATTCCTGCTTTAGTCATAAAGCTGGTCTGAAAGATTCAGAATCAGATTCAGAATCAGACTCATATGGTCACTGAGTACAGCTCACTGAAGCAATGATCTAGTCTCAGTGGTTAACAGCTCACCGGAGTGAAAATTATCAGAAAATAATTACTTACATTTCTATTTCACACAATGCTACCGACTTCAGAAGATTTAAAAAATAACGCACATATCATATGGACTACTTTTATGTTACTTTAATGATGATTTTAGATCTTTTTTGAAGCTTGAAAGCTCTGATCCCCAATAGAAAAGAGTGACAGAGTCTTCAGAATTATTCCTTCTGTGTTCCACGAAAGAAAGAAAGTCATATGGGTTTGGAATGACAAGAGGGTGTGCAAATGATGACAGAATTTTTATTTATGGGTGAACTGTTCCTTTAAAGCACTAGACAGCAGTGAGATTAAATGGAGAGCAACATCAGATATTCCTCATCAAAGTTTTATAGTATCTCATCTATACTATCTCCATTTATAGATCCATTGAGAAACATCTATGACTAAGCTGATATCTAAATTAAGTCCGCTAAATCTCCTAAGTTATGAAAGAGCAACATCTGAGCAATAGGTTTTTTTTTTTTTCAATTTTCCTCTTATACAATGTATTTATTGGTGCATGTATGCTTATTAAACTGAAAAACAATAAAAAAAACAAATATATTTTTGGATGTTTTGAGAAACATGCTCTTGCTAGCTCTGTATCAATGTCTAATCAGTGTAAAAAAATGACAGAATCCCATTGTCATGAGATTCCACCTTGTTTTAAATAGCAGAAAGCGTTTGATTACAGCAGTCTGCATGTGTTCAGCACAGCGTGGTGATTGTGTCGAGCCTGGCACCGAATCAGAGTGGCCGACATCTCATTTGGAGCTTTGTTCTATTTTTCATGGTTTTCTCTCTCAGTGGTGATCCAGACGAGCATTGCATCACTCTCAGTTCCTGATATAACTTCATTCCACCTGGAGGGGAAAAAAAGCATGGCCTATGCCAGGGGCCTTTGGGCAAGATTCCACACCCAATATGAACCGAGTCCAACCTGAAGAAAATATCAATAGCGAGTAATTGCTTAAAGACTGCTGGATGCAGTTTTTTGAGGCCCTGAACCAAAACAGTCTTTATGGGCACCTTTCCCACTGGCTGTGTAAACAGTGTTGGGGTTGCATGAAAATAGTCACTGTAATATTGTTGTGCACAATTACATGAAGGAATTTGAGGCAGACTGCATTTCATTTTGTATTGCCTGTTATTGCTGATGTGTGAAGACGGGCCAAACACCGTGAATGTGCTGTCATTCATGTTGACCACTATAAAAACGCAAGCCATCTGAGAATGGTTTGGTCATAAAACCAGACGGTGCACAGAAGATGTCATCCAGCTCTGGTGAAAGCATAAATGTTTAATAGGACGTTTCACCCCTTCCAATTTCCATTCTCTGAACATAAAAAGTGAAAGTTGACACTTTTCAAACTAATAACACTAAAGTGTGTGTGCTATTTATCAATGGCATTTTGAATCACAACTAGCCTGAGGGTAATGAAACCTGCGGAGGTGCATTAAAATTGATGACGCCATTGGATTTGCAACCTTTTTAATAGAATATGGCAGAAGGAAATTAAATGTTTCATAATTTTACAAGCAAAAAACATTCTTACCTTATCCCACTGTCTCCCACGGTCCAGAGTGATTATAATCATGGAAGGGTTGATCAGATATCCATCACTGTTGAAGGAAAAGTCTGTGTTCTCCCACGACACGTTCAGCATATGCCTGTGAAAAGAGTCAGATGTTTTCTGAAAAATGTTTGGGAATCTCCACCTAGAACACCCAAGCAACTGCATAGTAACACACCAAAAAATCACCAAGAACATCATAGCAACTGCACTGCAGTATACTGCAAACCACCCAGAATACCCACCCTAACAACCCTATAGTAGTTACTGCATAGCAACAGACTAAAAACCTCCCAGTACTTGAACACCCTAGCAACCCCATAGCAACATAAAAAAACACTCATAACACCCAAGCTATCGAACACATAGCAACACACGTAAAACCATCCATTACACCCTAGTAACTGCATAGCAACGCACTAAAAACCTCCCAGAACACCTTAGCAACCCCACAGCAACATGAAAAACACTCATAATACCCAAGCTATCGACCACATATAAAACCCTCCATTACACCCTAGTAACTGCATATCAACGCACTAAAAACCTCCCAGAACACCCTAGCAACCCCATAGCAACATAAAAAAACACTCATAACACCCAAGCTATCGAACACATAGCAACACACATAAAACCCTCCATTACACCCTAGTAACTGCATAGCAACGCACTAAAAACCTCCCAGAACACCCTAGCAACCCCACAGCAACATAAAAAACACTCATAACACCCAAGCTATTGACCACATATAAAACCCTCCATTACACCCTAGTAACTGCATATCAATGCACTAAAAACCTCCCAGAACACCCTAGCAACCCCATAGCAACATAAAAAACACTCATAACACCCAAGCTATCGACCACATAGCAACACACATAAGGGTCAATGACGTATTTTTTTGTGTCCATATAGTTTAATTAAATTTAAAAGGGTTAAAATTGCTAAATAAATTAGCAAATTACTTGCATACATTCTCTTTTTTGAGGACCAAGTCTAAAATTTCTGGTTTTAATAAATTTTGAGAGAATATTTGGGGATTGATTGCAAAAATGTCAATGTGGTGTAACCGTAAAAACTTTGTACCAAATAATTGATCTTGTTTAAAAAATTCTCAATAAAACACCATATCAGCTAGTTTGGCATAATCTTACATTAGAACAATTTAATAGTAAATAAAAATAAATGGAACACCATTGTTCTGAATATTATAAATAATTTGGGGAATCATGTGAGTCAAGTCAAATTCCTGAAGTGTCAAGGTGGTGTAACCACCATTCAAGGAGCCATTTTGTTAATATTATGCAAGAAAACCATGTGACAGGAAATTATATCACAGAGAAGGACCCCTGGTGACACTAACTGCTGCATGCAAAGGTTAGTAACTGACTTTAAAATATGAGATAATTTGACATTTTTAGGGTATGGTCAGGTATTCTTAGGTATACATGTCAAATGGTATGACCCTATGAATACATTGATAATTCATCATTATTATAAAAATGTGTATTAACTTTAAAAATTACATTTAAAATATATTTCCACCAAGGCCATGTGCTTACATAGGTGTCCATGATAATACCTGTCAAATTTGATTTTAAATTGAAATGTCAAATGGTGTAACCGGTGACTCTTATTACAAGCCTTTCTGTTAGGGGCCAATTTAGTCAAATATCACTAGTTTATGATGCTGATTAAAGATGTAATATAAACTAACCTACTATTTGGAACTATTTTCAAATGTTCAGTGTTTTATTTATTTTTTTAAAAAAGTGGTGCTTTATCCACAACTTTATTATTAAAGCTCTGTAAGTCTAGAATAAAATAATTATGTTGCACAACAATGTTTTTGAAATGTTTAGCTTTAATGCATATTTCTATTCCATTCACTTAAAATTTTAAGCGATATATAATATCATGGAGCAACACTGCAGTAAACTAGATCCATATTAGGTATATTAAAACATGGTACTTGCAGTAAATCAAGAAAACAAGATTTAAACAATACGACTAACTGTGTTGAGCTATATAACATGATTAGTTTTCTGTCGATGAATGTATTCAAACAGTTGCTCACCTGTCTAATAAAACACATAATATATTAAAGCGTCTTTGGTGTTTCCACGGTTTCTATAAAATAAAACCGGAAACCGAGGTTAACGCTGGTATGATGTCATTGATAGGCGACGCACCGACACGGCTCGTGTCCTGGTTATAATTTCTTATTTCTCTAGATTTAAACATTCTTGTAAACATCTGGGATAATATAAGTACACAAGTCAACAAAATATATAACATTGTTCTAGTGGTTTTTGGATATTTTAATCCAAAAATCTTACATATTGTGCCTTTAACCAAAGACTACACAATCTGTAAAATACAATTAATTAAATTTCTAATATTTTATAATTAAAATGACATAACAGAGCCCCTTTTCCCCCAATAGATGAATTGATATAGTTTCAAGCAAGGAAACAGTGGCTCATCACAGAGCACAAGTGAATTCTGATCCTGCTATCAGATATTTTTTTCTTAACTGTAATTACAATACGAGACATGAGTTCACTGTTCATCACTTTGATGATTTCTTGTTATCAGATATTGTTCCTTGTTCACCCAAAAATGAAATTTCTGTCATTAATTACTCACCCTCATGTTGTTCCAAATATGTAAGATCTTCGTTCATCTTCGGAACACAAATTAAGATATTTTTGATGAAATCTGAGAGCTTTTTTTTTATCTCCATAAAAAGAAATAAAATGACCACTTTCAAGGCCCAGAAAGGTTGTAGAGCCATTGTTAAAACAGTCGACGTGACTGCAGTGGTTCAACCTTAATGTTATGAAGCGACGAGAATACTTTTTGTGCGCAAAAACAAAACAAAAATAGCAACTTAATTCAACAATCTCTTCTCTTCCCTGTCATTATCCTTACGCAGGTGAATCAGTAAGCACAGTGAAGGCTTCCATGTTTACGTCCGAATGCCGGCTCAGTATTGGCCAAAGTTGATCACGTGATCAGCACGACGCATGCGTGTGATGCTGATGTAGGAGCCGGCCAATAATGAGTCGGCTTTCTGACGTAGAACCTGGAGGTGCTGCACTGTGTTTACTACGTCAACAGCACAGGGAAGAGACAAAATTGTTGAATAAAGTTGCTATTTTTGTTTTGTTTTTGCACACAAAAAGTATTCTCGTTGCTTCATAACATTAAGGTTGAACCACTGTAGTCACGTCGACTGTTTTACCAAATGTCTTTAGTACCTTTCTGGACCTTGAAAGTGGTAAATTCGTTGATTTCTATGGGAGATAAAAAAAAAAAAAGCTCTCAGATTTCACCAAGAATATCTTAATTTGTGTTCTGAAGATGAACGAAGGTCTTACTGGTGTGGAACGACAAAAGGGTGAGTAATTAATGACAGAAATTTCATTTTTGGGTGAACTAACCCTTTAACTGTAAAATATACGAGACATGATTTCACTGTTCATTACTATAATGATTTCTTGTTGCCAGATGTTTTTCAGCACTGAAACCACTTTAGCTTAACTTGTTGACTGTCATGCTTGATTTTCAGTGTCAATTTGTTCAACAAACAACGGCCTTTGGCTGTAGAAGCAACATGGTCAGGTGGTGTAACTACTTTTGTGTCAATTGGTGCAATCAGTATTTTTCATAAAAATATAATTATATACAGAAAAATTAATGTGGAATAAAATGTAATCATCTAGTTTAGTGTAATAACATGTTTTTTAACAATGTTTACATAATTTGTCAAAGATTATTTAGAAAACAGATGTTTTTTCAGCATATGTCCAAACAAATATTGCAAAAACACATTAAAAACCATAAAACCATCCATTACACCCTAGAAACTGCATAGCAACGCACTAAAAACCTCCCAGAACACCATAGCAACACACTAAAAAACTCCCAGAACAACCTAGCAACCCCATAGCAACATAAAAACACTCATAACACCCAAGCTATCGAACGCATACATAGCAATACACGTAAAACCACCCATTACACCCTAGTAACTGCATAGCAACGCACTAAAAACCTCACAGAACACCCTATCAACCCCATAACAACATAAAAAACACTCATAACACCCAAGCTATCAACTTCAAAGCAACACACATAAAACAATCCATTACACCATTGTAACTGCATAGCAATGCACTAAAAACCTCACAAAACCCCCATAGCAACCCCATAACATACTGAAAACCACCCAGAACACCCTAGCAACTGCATAGTAACACATACCCAGAATGTCCTAGCAACAACATAGCAAAGCAATAAAAAAAATTTAAAAAAAATCCCAGAACACCCTAGCAACATAGTGGAGGAGTGTATTCAGCCCCATGTTGTGTGGTTTGTAAGTTTTCAAGACACTTTTCTGTCTGTCTCACAATGTCTCTGGTCTCATATAGCAGCAGACTTCTTGACAGACTTTTGGCCCCTCTGGGTTTCACAACATCCTGGTAATTATTGTTAGGCTTTCAAAAAAAAAACTTTTCAAACCTTTTCTGCTGGAACAAATTCCCAGAGCTATAAAAAATGCCCAAACCATGCCAACACATCCACTTGGACCTCCCTGAGGACACTGTCTCTCAGTTTGTTCTGGATCCTTCACTTCTCAAGGCTCTCCACTGTAGCCTTCTAAATCAGTTCAATTCATTAGCTTCAGGCAAATCAGCCCATATCCCACCAGAAAAATGTTGCATCTGTTTCTAACGTTGCATGCTAAAAAATCTATCACTATCACTGCAGAACAAGTTATTTACCAAATTGTAATGTTTAGGGTTAGGGGTTTAAAAAAAATTCGAATTCAGCAAGTTAGGGCCTACTGTAAATGTTACCTCAAATCACAGATAGTTGACTCCTAAATGACCTGACTTTGATTTTTACCCACTGAACAATAAAATGTAATTAACTGAGACAAATCTAGGGGGTGGCGGGTGGGCTTTTTCGATCTGGGCCAATAAGCAAACACCTTGCAACCACACAGAGCACCTTAACAACTACATATTAGCAATGTGCTAAAACCCACTCAGAACATCTCAAGGTGATGATACACAGGGCAACTTTTTGAGCAATGTTACTGGGCAATGTTGCCGAAAGATGTTGCTTAGGCACTTTCCCATTGAGAATGGGCAACAAATTTCTATCTGGATATCCAGAGAGAAATCTGTTGCCCATACTTAATGGGAAAGTGCCCACAACAACATCGCTTGGCAAAATTGCCCAGCAACATTGCTCAAAAAGTTGCCCTGTGTATCATCACCTTCAGTAACCACTTAGCAACACTCTGGCAATACCCTAGCATCTTAGCAGTGACTATAGAGTACAACAGTGCCCCAGCTTTAACTAAAAATATACACAAGCTTAACTATCAGAAATTATATAATTATATATTATATATAATTATATATCCAACAATGATGTAAGGAAACAGTGACAAAATATAAGTTTGAAGGGAGTAAAGCCTGTGTTTTGGAGCTCTTTATTTTGAACCTTCAAAGTGCACCAGATTAATGAATTTATCATTAAAATGTACAAAATTTTCTATATATTTAATAATAATTACTTTTTTGAAGAAGAAGAACAATTGCTGTGTGATTTAAAGATCTGCAGTGAGCCTCACATAAACTGTTCATTTTGCATTGAAAACTATTTGAACTTTATTAAAACTATTTGCACTGATTTATTGTGTTGGTTACATTTTGTTAATTTGTGTTTTTTTATTCCTTTGTGCAGTGGCTCAGGAGATGAGTCTTTGAGTCTGTAAAAAAGTCAACAAACTTAAAATATAAAACCAAAGTTTTTTGAGGTAATGTAATCTTGTTAAAACAGATTTTATAAAATTGGTATCGAAAAAGGTATCGTTCAGGAATCGGTATCGAAGTCAAGGTATCGGTATCGATATCGAAAATTTTTGAACAATACCCAGCCCTATAGTGAATTTAAAATGGTTTTTGTTAAAGAGTTATAAGCTATGAACTAAGCCAATCAGCTACGAGGTGAATCACAACACTGCAAACTTTCATTTGAAGCAAAGAAGTTTTTGAAAATCGGACAAAAAGACAAAGGTACAAAACTGTGTACTTAACGGTTTTAGTGAGGGAAAGAACTACAATCCCATGAAGCATTGCGAACAGCATAATCGAATTAAAAACTATGGAGAAATATAAATCTACTCATTTACAAATGTTGATTATATATAAAAACAATATATTTTAAGTTTATTGAAAAATATACATACATATTAGCTTTTTTCAATTCTCTGATTGGTGTAATTTTCTGTACAGCATCATGGGTAATGTACTTTTTCACCACGAATTCCAATGTTAAACTTGATTATTTTAAAAATAAGTTGAAATAATTTGGGCTGATGGCTTCAACAGAAGCAAATACCATAGATTACAAACCTCAGAGCTCACAGCAGGTCTGTCTTTAAAGGTTTATAAGTTATCATTTAAAATCAGTTTCCTTATAGAGAAAATGAATGGAGTTTTTACTTCCGGAACCCGACTGTTGCACTCTTTTCTCTTCAGAACATTCTCTTTGGAAAAAGTAAAATCTATTTTTATACATTGTTACCTGTTCAATCATCTAGCTCATTTCTTGTTCATCTGTTTGTACTCCAGACATTATGTTTTGTCTGTCTCTATGGAGAACTGATAATTTTAGCTTTGAACCTGGGCTGTTTTGTCTTTTATAGTGTGAATGGTACATCTTCTGAATCCTCTCCATTACAGACATCAAACAGTGCAATTTCCCCCGCCCCCCCAAAAAACTCACTATTTTTTACACATTGGCACTGATATATTATTATTGTAGTCTATCAGCTAAGGTTTACACAGCACCCCAGATCAAGTGGAATATATTATCAGAACAAACTCAATTAGAACTTTGAAAGTCTGATACACTTTTGATACTGAACATTGCATCACTGCTCATGTTATTGAAAATATCTGCTCTTATGCTCAAAGCATTATTAAATCAGATAATTACAGCCACATGATTCATCATGCACCATAACTCGGTCTCACTGTGGGTGGGATATTGGACAGCCTCATCTCATCTATGCACATCACACACACTCACAGCGTCCCAGCGGAGGTGATGAAAGCCCCCTGAGTATTATGGGCACGCTTAAGTGTCATCTGTGTGAAAAGCCAGCGTAATCTGATAATCTGCTGTAATCTCATTAACAGGTAAAATGACTTAATCGCAAGAGCATTAAAATCAGACTTAATTAAAATCGGCCCATCAATAATGAGGGTGACTGTTCTAGATCGAGTTCATTTCAGTGGCATTTTTATCTTTATGTCCCAAAACTGAATGAGTAACGAGAAAATAAATCCTCTCAAAAACAAGATTATATTGTCAAGAAGTCATTCTACTGGGGGAATGTTAATGTGTTCAGCTCTGTTCCAAAAACTAGTAAGCTGCCTCGCTGCCTACAAAGGCGGCTGTATGCTAACCATCATGTGACTTCATACGATTTAGAACGCTCTACATAGCAACTCAAATACAAAGTCCCTTTCAGGCAAGTCATTTCACTCGGCAGCCATCTTTGAAATGCCTCTCGGGCAGCTATGCAGCTAGTCATGCAGCTTCTATCTTTTTCAATGGGGAAACATCAAATTCTCTAAAGCTGTTCACCAAACTTAAGATGAAATTTCGTATTTTCAAGTCTTTGCTCAAATAGCACTTTGGGAGTATCAACTCGCATATGATTTCATAGAGTTTGGCATTAGCATGTTGCTAAGCTAATTGTGCAATGATCTAATAAGAACAAGAATAAACACAAACAAACACTAGGTGAAATAGTTAAATTTTTTATTAAAGGGGTCCTTTGATTATGATTTCACTTTTTTAACTTTAGTTAGTGTGTAATGTTGCTGTTTGAGCATAAACAACATCTGCAAAGTTACGACGCTCAAAGTTCAATGCAAAGGGAGATATTTTATTTTCCAGAAATAGCTTTTTAAGGACTACAACAAATGGCTGGTAGGGACTACAACGAGCTTCTTCCCGGGTTAGTGACATCACAAACCCCAAAATTTACATAAACTCTGCCCCTGGGAACACGCAACAAAGGGGGTGAGGCCATGTTGGGCTGCGGAGAGGAAGAGTTGTTGTAGTACAGTGTTGTTGCCATGCCGCCATTTTACACTGGACTGCTTCACAAACAAGTGTCAATTCAGCGCTGGATTTGCACAAAAGATTAACATGACGGCACATGCTAGTCGATGAGTTGAATCAACTCCACAGCAACTACATAAATTTATCCACTAACCATTCAGAAACGTTCAGATGCGTTCTAAAAGTTGTAACTTCTTCCTGAGTCTCTCCATCAGTGTCCGACTCCGGGTTGAACAATGTAAGGCTGAACACCATTACTGACAATCGTCATTTTGGCTGCGTGAGATTCTCCAGCTTTGTTGTTGTTGAGAAACTGAAGCACAAGCTGTTAAAGCTCCGCCATCTTCTGGAAAGGGGGCCAGGAGCAGCAGCTCATTTGCATTTAAAGGGACACACACAAATAGGGGCGAATTTGACAAGCTATAATAAATGTTCTGTGGGGTATTTTGAGCTGAAACTTCACAGACACATTCTGGGGACACTAGAGACTTATATTACATCTTGTGAAAAGGGGCATAATCAGTCCCTTTTATATTAGATGGTTTTAAATGGTTTAAAATTATCTTTCTGCCTGACCTGTTGAAAAGTGTCCAAAACCCTTCCAAAACCAGCCAACAGATCAGCCCTGATCAGGCTGGGAGAACAGATAACACCAGCAAACCAGTTTAGACTGGTTTAAGATGTTTTTTCAGCAGGGACTGAGCTATTATCTTAGTACTGAACTACATATATGTTTGTTTATAATCAATAGTTATGTGCTCTATAGAAAAAAATAACAGCATACAGGTTTAGAACGACATGAAGTTGAGTAAACTCTTCCTTTGATACTGGTATAAAAACCTCTTGTGGTATCTCCTCACAGCAATGCACACACATGTTCACAGATCTCCTGCATGATTTGCAACCCAATGACCTTGGGCTGGACCAAACACGGAGCACCTCTCTCTGCATTGGCTGCTCAAACTCTGGCCCCCTTTGGATGATTAAAACATTTTTTGACGAAATAGGATTTGTTGTGTTCCCTGGCACAGATGGTACCAGATTGCTCTTTTGGGCAGCCCTGGCAAGAAAGGGCACATCACACGTTATATCTTCGCTCTGATCCCTGTATCTAAATCCGGATGGCACAGACTGGGCAATGTGCAGCAAAGTGAGCACCCTGGTTTTTGGCCCTGCTACAGAAAACTGTTGGCAGAAGTTCAAACTTTCCTGTCACTTTATATCCATCCACCTTAATTTTGCTTATACGACCCTGTTGGGTCAGGAGTTTTTGTAACCTTATCGTAGATTTCACAACATAGCACATTTGTACACATGGATTTCCCAAATACCCCCCATCTATTATTCAAAATCTCTCCCAAAATCTCTCCCATGGCTGCATCCCAATTAATTACTATCCCAACTATACAGCAAGCGGTATTAGGATTAGTGGGTCCTAAATCAAAGTACATTAAAATATCATGTCAAAGGTACTCAGATGTTGGACTTTAAGTACTATTTCTTAATTTCTAATACCTAGACTTTTTCTGATAGAGTACATTACCCACAACCCCTTGCACTACAGAAAAGAAGACCTTTGTTATGCCAAAAATACCAATAAATGTGAGGAAATTCATTAACAGGGATGAATAAAATATAAGTACCATATCGATTATCTGCTGATATTAAATATTTTTAATTCATTGGTATCCACCATTTGTGTTCATTTATCCTATTTTTACATTTATATTTGCCATCTTTGCCATCATCAAGCCTCACTTAAAAGTCTTGATATTTAAAAGCACTTATAATTTAATAACACTGTTAAATGTAATCCTTAGCAAGTAATATAATTTTTCATATTCATTCTGTACATTATATTGTCATATGCTTAAATTCATTTAAAACACATTTAACTTTTCAAACAATTAAAGCAATAAAATTAAGAAATTAAAATTAAATTTTAGCTTTTATTTATTATTTTTTTATTTATTAAATGATATAGATAGTTTATTAAATATACAGTAGTGGCCAAAAGTAAACCATCAAAATATGAGGAGATATTTTATATATTTTTAATATTTAAGAACAAAACACTAAACTTGGTTAAGGTATTTATCTGGCAAAAAAGGCAAACTACAGCTACAGGTTTTATTTTACTACGCAAAAAATGCATAGAAAAACAAAAAGCTCACAGAAAGCATACACTGAATACAACATAATCAGTTATTAATATTTGGTTGGTTCTCCCTTGTTTTTGCATGCGTTCATAATTTCTGTATGACAGCCTGGCCAAAAATTATGTCCGCACAATTTGGAATTTTTCATTGTGTTATTACAAATAAAACAAACAATTTATGTTATGCAATATATATATATATATATATATATATATAATATCAGTCATTTTACCTGTTAATCCCTTACACCCCTCCCCCCACCCTCACCCAAAAAAAATCATAATCAAATTACTAAGCAACCACTGAATTGAATAACACAAAATAGGTATTGTTTTAAAGCTTAGAAACTCAGATTTTTATTGCACCAAATCATTTTGATTGACTCGTAATGAGTGCTGAGCAGTACCTCTAAAACCAGAGTGTACTGCCCACAGGCGCCACCTAGTTACAAAAAGAATAAGAATCATATTTTTCAAATGATCAACACAAAATGTTTTGATTAACTCCTAAGTAGTGCTAAGTTATGTGCTTATAAATTAAAAAAAATGTTTTCATAAATGATGAAATATTTTCGTACTATGTACTGTAATATGTCAAAAACATCATACAGCTCAGATAGTCATGTGTCTAGTGTTGTCAAAAGTACAGACTTCGGTACCAAGTCGGTACTGAAATTTTAAAAATGTGACGCTTTGAGCGCTGTCGAGCGGATTCATAAACACCTCTGATTGGCCATTGTGTTGACGCGCTCATGTGACATGTCTGTGATTGGCTAAAATGCTTAACGCTTCAGAAACATGCTGTAAATAGACATCTTTGATGCTCTTCACCGAGCGCTTACACAGATACACATGGGAGCGTTTGAAAGCAGCTTATAATTAAGCGTTATAAGCTGCTTTCAAACGCTCCCACTCCCACTTTCAAAGCGCTTTCAAATTCAAACACTTCCGTGTGCTTTCAAACACTCTTGTGCGTTGATCATTGAAGCCAATCACAGACATATCCGATGAGCGTGTGAACACAGTGGCCAAACAGAGGTGTTTACGAATCTGATCAACAGATCAATTTTTAAAATATCAGGTACCGAAATCGGTACTTTTGACAACACTACATGTGTCATATGTCATTTGAAAGGTCTCACAGAGTAGAATATAACAAGCATGTACGTGAAGCCCCGCAAGACCCATATGTAAATAATATATGGATATGGCACATTTATGTCACGTTTTCACTCGTAACTTCATGAAACATCATCACATCATAACTTCATGAGGGTAATATCTCCACTCTGAAAACTCACCTGTAGAGACTGTCATTGGTGGATGGCCGAACCGGACTCTGACAATCCATGTGTCCATCAGGAATAAACCCTCTCTGCTTGCGGAAGCTCTCCACTGCTTTAACGACGATGGCTACACCATCCCTGACTCTGTTTCTCAAGCTCATCTTCCAGCGATCTGTGATAATGCTGATCACTCCAATGGGAAAGCTGTCTGGAGGAGGCATATTGGGGTTTCCCACTGCAAGGCTGGGGATAAACCAGATATACCCCGGACCAACCAAACCCACTTCCCTGGCCATGGTGAACAGGTACTGGGCCTCATCGTGCGAGCAGTACACCAGCAGCACTTGCGCATCGATCTGCTGAAGCAATCGGCGAGCACGGAGGTCGTTCATGCCGTCGGCCGACATGTCAAACATCAAGATGTCCTGCAACTCCCAGAGGAAGTAAGACGTATCGATAAAGGAGCGGATGTAGTCCACATAGGTGTCGTAGCCTGGGTACAGGCTCGTCACCACCACGAAACTGTCCCAGTTGTACTCCTCCATCATCTTGAACATCCCATTGATCTGCTGCTCCATGGAAGAGCCCAGCTGAAGGAAGGTAGAACCGTCACCCTGCCAGAAACACAGAAAAGTCAGAGCTTGACATTTCTCCATATGGCTTTTGGCTGTTAAAACCCAAATTTCATTATGGTATAAAACCAAAAACATTAATTGTCAAATTTCTTTCTCTCTTTCTCTTATATATATATACACACACACACACACACACACACACATATATATATATATATATATATGCAATTATACAAAATATATTATATTTTATATTTATTATATATATTTTATTATTACAATAATAATTATTATCTATAAAATTATATAAGAAATTATTAAAAGTATATAATATTAATACATTTTTATAGTTTACTACTAATTATTACTAAATATTATATTTTATATTCATATAGTAATAATAATAATCATCTTCATCATCTGACAACAACTTCATGCATTATTATAGAATATGATATTCAGTCACAGGTTTGAATTCAACTTTGAATGCAGCTCATCCAATGAAAATATAAGTATATTTTATTATTATAATAATTATTATTATTTAAGAAGTTATACAATCATTATAATTCATAAAATATATATATATATATATATATATATATATATAAAATCCTAATTTATAATTAACATTATTGTTATTATTATATTGTTATTAATGTTATTATTATAAACAAACTTAAACATAAAAACAATTACATATTACTATTGTATACTAACTATTAAATATTAATATTTTATTTAATATAAGTTTATATTAATATAATAATCATCATCTGAATAAACAACAGCCTAACATTAATATAGAATCAAAATGATATTCAGTCAAAAGTGAATAATGACTGTTCAAAACAACTATGAATGCAGCTCATCCAATGAAATTATAGAGCCGTAACTATTTGTTTTATAAACGTTCTTTAATTGCGTTTAATGTGGCACAAATAAAGCACACCCTGCAAATGAGTTTACAATAAAAACTTTACATGGCAATTAAAAAGTCATTGCTTATATATGGCCCATAATTACATTCTTCAATACTATTCAGATGAAAAATGTTTTGACTTCGAGGTTGCATGTCCAATCATCCATGTACAACAATTATATCATTTTAAAACATAATAGCTGTTACAATTTTGTCCAAAAAGCTTGATTTCATCCATATTTACATAGAGAAATGATAAGGTAAAAGACAAGGCATGTGAAGAATATAAAGGCAACAAAAATTGCACTGTTTGATTCTTGTTCAAAAAACACATTTAGCCTACTTCTCTGAAATAAGAGCTATACTTTATCTAAAATATAAGTTGTCATCTTGAATACACTACCTACTAAACTGTCAAATATCCAAAACTTCCCGAAATCTGAGCAAATATCTGACTGCCTGAACATGACATTTGGTTATAAAAGGTTTATCCACAAGAAAAAAAAGATTGAAAACATCATTCTCAGATAAACAGCAGAGCTTAGATGATATTTATAGTGTGTATAAAAGCATTTATCATTTCAGAAAAAGTAAATGGTGACTGAATCTAAACTTGACCGAGTTTTTCTCCATGAAGGCCAACTGCTACCACCAGAGGATATTGAACCGTTTCCTGAGAGAGACTTTCAGTGTTACACATGATGTCCTTCAGACAAAAGCATTGGGAAAGTAGGGTAAGCCTGTTCATTAGGCTGCGAACGGAAGATGTTCCGGTTTATTCCACCTGTTCGCTGACCTCTTTAACTGCTCTAAAAATCACAATGCTTGAATGCTTGTGTCATTGAATGACCATTGCATTAAAAAAAAGTACAAGGTGTGAAACAAAAGAACGGTTAGAGCAATATAATGGGTTAGGTATTTATAAGCTGGTCCCATTAAGCCTATTTTCATGTAACTAGCTCAGACAGCAAATCTGAATCTTCAAGTCTGCGATGGAACCGCAGGGAGTCGGAACATTTTAACAGGATCAACCTCAATATTTATCACTATAAAGATCTGCATCTGTGTCCTTTAGTTCTTTGAGTCTTCACCTTGATTGCTGTTCTAAAGACTTTTAAATCACCTTAATTAGCTCCTTATCAGTAGTGACTCATTTCAGTGGAAGATGAAACCCTGACAGGATGACTACAGTTCGCTGTCGATTGTTTAAGGTTATCGATTCTAACAGATTTTTAAGCCAATTGTATTTTAAATGTAACTTACAGAAGAAATTGCATCGTATTTGCATTAAGGTACAATACCACAACATTTGGTAAAGTGCTGTCACATCTATGGCAGGGGTTTTCAGGGACCCCCAAATAGGATGAACCTGAAACCTAAAATATAAAGGCAGTTATGTGCATGTATAAAGAAGGAAAAGAAAACATGTTGACTGCAAAATTAAAAATCTGCCCTCTATATTTTTATTGTAAAAGCCACAAGGAATTATTCAAATATTACTTGAATTAATATTTAATTAATATTAATTAAGTTGACAGCATACAGAATCTAATATTTGATGTATAAAAGTAAAGAGAAACATCTTCAAGACTTTTTTAATAAAATATAAATATTATTTATATATAATATAAATAAATCAAAACAGAAAAATATATATTTTATAATGTTACAAAAATTTTAAAGATTTCTATTCATAAATGCTGTTCTTTTAAACTTTCTATTCATCAATCCTGAAAAAAAGTGTAAAACCTAACAGTTGTTCTAACTAACCTTTTTTAGTAAATTTTACTTAATGTCCAAGAATTTGTTGAACTTACTTAAAACAATTTAGTAATCTTTACTGTTTGCATGCTATGTTTTGTTACTCAGAAAACCCAAGTAAAAATTACTACTATTTCATCAAGCAAAAAAAAAAAAAGAAAGAAAAAAGGGCGGGGCAAAAGGTTTTTAAGGCGGGGCAATTCTTAATAGACTTTTCACTCATTTTCTCCACTTGTTATCTTTCTTTAGTTGCATTCACTCATTTTCTTAAAGTGATCTTGAATGTTAAATTATCACTACAACTAAAACGTTTGGGATAACGTCACGTAAGTTGACCATAAATCCATGTTGATTTCCTAAAATTTCTTCTCGTTTCCTTTGGTTGTACACTTGGAACTTAATTTATATTATTATATCTCTCTTCCAGTTGATTCCAACTGATTTCCAAACGGGAAATTACAGTTATTTGTGGTTTCAAAGGAAGAGACATATTAAATAGATCGTTTTTAAAAAGTGATATAATTTGGCACTAAACCAATAACTAATTTAAACTTTGTGTAGAATTTTTGGTTTATTAAATCATATCACTAACATATATATCATAAACACCATACTATTGTGAAACATCAAACTTTTAAGGGGGATGATTCCTCTCTTGTTGAGCAGGTGCCTTGCAATCAACCTTGCTCGAGTCACACACACACATCAACATTCAGTATGCTTTTGTTTTTATAATTAATAAGACCATTACAATTTTATTTGCTGTCATTGTTGGGGTAATACTGACACAAGACAGCAAATAAAATTGTAAAATAAAGCCACAAACAGTAAAACAAAGCAATTACTTTATTTGTGCCGCAATGCACTCTGGGAGTACACTTCCTCAGATCACAGATAGAATTAAGTTGACAAAACTTAAATGGTTTAAGTAAGATCAATTTAATACAATTAAGTAAAGCTTACTTAATTGAATTAAGGCAACGAGTTTGCACAATTGAATTAAGTAAACTGAACAAATTTGTTTTTATAGTGTGGTTCTGTCACACTCAAACAGGAATCAAAGTCCAAGGAAAGTTTATTTAAATTCACCAACAGAAGACTAGGGAATCGCAGGAGAAACAATACAACTTAAATGTGGAGTAAGCCATATTTCAAAAACGCTGTTGGACATTCTTGATATTTGAAATCAACCCAAACAAACGTGTCTGTTTTCTTCTCTCCAGCGCTGGAAAGCTTTTCTAATATTAATGCGGGCCCTAAAGCGCTTGCCCAGTCATAAACCTTCATTCCAGTGATATTCTTTTGAGCTCTTTTGTATCGTGTCCCATCTCTCTTTCTGCATCTCTCTTTCTGTTTATCTTCAAATCTCCCTCTTGCTCATTCTGTCTCCTCGACCGTCATACACCCCCTTATGCTGATTGATTACATGTTTGTTGTTGGTGTTGGCCCAACTAACTTCCAAACAGTGTTTTTGAAAAATGACTTACCCCACCTTTAACAGCAAAAACCACGACTAATACCAGAACAAATGTGTGAACCTAGACTGTGAGTATAAATAGAGTGAGCAAACAATGGGAACTAAACAAGGAGCAAACAGGCATGGAACGGAAGGTGAACTGAACTAATTAACAAACTAGAAAACTAACCAGGCATGAACAGAACAGAAAAACAGATCAAAAACAAATTCAAAATGTAACAGGTTTCCACAAAAACATTAAGCAGCACAACGGTTTTCAACAGTAATAATAAGAAATGTTTCTTTAGCATCAAATCAGCATATTAGAATGATTTCTGAAGGATCATGTGACACTACGTGGCACATTTCAAAATATATAAAAATGGAAAAGAGTTATTTGAAATTGTAACAATTTTAAATATATATAATAAATGATATACAGTATATATGTAATGTGTAATAATATAGTAATAATATATTATATATCTATTTGAATGAGAAACAACGTAATGTGCCAAAACCAGAAACGGCACTGAATGGAGGATAGACTGCAGTGGTACATTGTATTGCATAATGATGATAATGCATTGTCAGTGGAGATTATATCAAGCTTATGTCATCTTGAATGTAACCTTTCTGTCTCTCTGCTCTCAATATGCAGTGTATTTGATTGGTTGAAAATGTGTGCTGCAGAATGTTGCTGGTAACTCAAAGAACATGACGACCCCTCTTTCTCCTTCCCCTCCAGGCCCCTCCCCCTTTTGCTGACATCACATGCCGTATCTAAACGTAGAGCTTTGGGCAGGATTACCACCCTCATCATTAACACATGGACACTGCAGAGAAACACTGATGAATTCACCAACAGATCCTGCACCGTATTAATGCTTCTTAACATATTTTGTGCATGTCGTTACCCAACAAACCATAAATACATCATTGGTTTCTGCCAAGATACACGTGTTATCTGTGAACATGACAATGTCTGTCTGTACAGGACGAATAATAATTCATTTGAGCTACATGCTATAGCATTTTTCACCACCACAGATGTCATGTGGATTGTTGAGATGATGTGTTCAATTGCTTTTCTAAGTGATCAGACTTACAATTTCTATCTGTTAGATTAGAAAAGGCACAAAAATAGACTTGACGTTGAAGGAGGGACTTTTCCACGGACCGTCCTGTTAGCATTCACATAGCAATGCCTTAAAGCCATCTTTCATGCAACACTACTCACATTATTTCAGAAATTCATTCCTTTGACCATTTTTATGAAGTAATTTAGGAAAATTTCCAAACAGTAATTCCTAATGTTTTGAACACTAATATTTTATTTAAAAAGATAGAATTAGAAAAAAAGGCTACACTTTTTACTGTGCCTTTATGTACTTTTACTATTCTTTAAATGCATTCTTATCATTACCCTTGTTCCAGAGCCATACTTTCAATGTAAAACTATGAACATCCATCATAAAAGAATTATAATTTTTTCAAACTATGATAATCTAAAAAAAGAAATATACAAACCATATTTGTGTGAAAATTATGTCCCACAGCGTCATTCACCATGATGACAATTTTGCCCCAAGCAAAGTTTTAATTAAAAGTTACTGTACTTATTTACCAAGGAGACGACAGTGCCAGTAAAGAAAGATAAAAAATCAGACATGTAATGTGAGGAATACCCAAATCTACGTAAAAATCACTTGTGAACAGAAAGGTAAGGTCTCATTTGTTAACAAGTTAACTAGCATGAACTAACTATGAGGCATTTATTAACCTTGGTTAATGTTAGTTTAATAAAAATATTAATGTTTATCATATTAGTTCAGTGCATTAACTAATGTTAGCAGATGCAGCTTTTGATCTAAAAAATGTTTTAGTAAATGTTGAGATTGTTATCATCATTAAGATTAATAACTGCTATAGAAGTATTGTTCACTTTTAGTTCATGTTAACTCGTTAACTCAAGTTAACTAATGTTAACGAATGAACCCTTGTTGTAAAGTGTAACCAATGAAATATATTTATTGTGCGTCATTTCTAATCAATCTATAATTTTGTCAAATTAAAGTGTGAAATATTATTTAATTTTTAATTATTTAATTATTTGAAGTTTGTGTTTTTGAGTGTGTCAGTGTTGGGGAAAGTTACTTTTAAAAGTAATGCATTACAATATTGTGTTACTCCCTAAAAAAGTAACTAATTGTGCTACTTAGTTTCTTTTAATGGAAATTAATGAGTTCTGTTACTTTTGCGTTACTGTATACTGCTTTGTTTTGTTTTGTTTTTACTTTTTTCAATTATCGTGCACGATTTACTATTTTGTTCCCTTGATTTGCTAAATAGTGCACATGATTAAGCAAATTGAGGGATTGAATTAGTAAATTGTGTGCACGATTTAGCCTACTATTTTTTTTCCTGCATGTCATGTGGTGCTCCGGACTTTCACACCATAATAAGCCTTAAAGGATTAGTTCACTTTCATATAAAATTTTCCTGATAATTTACTCACCCCCATGTCATCCAAGATGTCCATGTCTTTCTTTCTTCAGTCGAAAAGAAATTAAGGTTTTTGATGAAAACATTCCAGGATTATTCAATGGACTTCAATGGCCTTCAATGGCGGAAAAAATGTAACTGGCGCTGTGTTTGTTCCGTAAGTAGAATAGGGAAGGCGTAGGACATACAGCGTAAGCTTTTTGAAGAATATGAAAGTATGGCGGAAGCACTTGGAAGGCGATCATTTGTTTATATAAAGCATATACATTTACAATTTTTTCGAAAATGACCGACCGTTTCGCTAGATAAGACCCTTATTCCTTGTCTGGTATCATTTAAAGCCCTTTGAAGCTGCACTGAAACTATAATTTTGACCTTCAACCGTTTGGAGGCCATTGAAGTCCATTATAAGGAGAATAATCCTGGAATGTTTTCATCAAAAACCTTAATTTCTTTTCGACTGAAGAAAGAAAGACATGAACATCTTGGATGACATGGGGGTGAGTAAATTATCAAGAAAATTTTATATGAAAGTGAACTAATCCTTTAATAAGCCTCAGGCTGAAGGAAATGCAAATTCATGCCTGTACAGTAGAGGGCGCAGCTCAAACAAACCTTTCAGCTGTGCTGCCATTCTGGACTCCAGAAGAATAGAAAAAAATTTAAAGTCATTTTTGCTTATTAGTACAGTTGAATTGGATCATTGAAGGTCAGCAGCGAAGACATTGGTTACACTGTAAAAAAATATTTTCATGATTTGTTATCACAACATTTTTTCTTTTGTCAAATCAAATTAATGTGGTTCAGATAACATAATATTTTGAGTTTCTGTTGATTAAACCAATCGCCTTTATTGTATTAACTCAAATTTTTAATTTCAATGCACTCAAAATTTTAAGGCAACCAGGTAACTTATTTTTTTAAGTTAAACCAACAATTCTTTTTTACAGTGTAATAAATTTATATTAAATACATAGAGTATATTTGTGTCATTTAACATTAAATTATTACAGATTTGTGTAATATTCTGAGTTTGCATTTCACTGTTTTTATTCATTTTGAGGAATGCTGAATATGTTTTTGTGCAAGTGAGAGTAAATGCTTGTTCATATTTTATAGTGTAGATCTACAATAACCATCATGTTCACACAGCGCACACAACACCTCTGCACTTTATTTCTCTCAACATGGGGACAGAAGAGCTGGGAAAACAAAGTAACTTGCGTTACTTATTTGAAAAAGTAACTCCGATATTTTGTTGTAAATTTAAAAATAATGCGTTACTTTACTAGCTACTTGAAAAAAGTAATCTGATTACGTAACTCACGTTACTTGTAATGCATTACCCCCAATGCTGGAGTGTGTTTTAAGGAAGTTTAATTTCTAAAAATCCACAAGGCAAAAAGTGCCCATGTATCATGTTTTAACCCACAATCATACATGCACACTCAGTTTTTGACCCTTTCTCTCTGGTTTTCTCTAGATATCTCCCCTCATTACTCAACTATAGGTGTCCTGGTCCAGTCAGAAGATAAATATAACAGCTTAGCTGCATATGCATGCTTTATCTCCAAAGCAAACTTCTCTCTGTGTGTCCCTCCATGTGTGTGAGAGATAGAGAGTCCTCTGTGTTGAACTCACACAGACCTGTGGCTCTGTGCATGGCCAGATAAAGCAAATCTCTTACTCTGCGTCTCTGAGGAGCTTCTAGGCAAAGTAAATATCAAGACAAACACAGTGAACCAATACAAATTATGAAGAAATCATATATATTGGCAAAAGAAAAATTCCTATTCTATTTCCTCTTGCCTGAAAACAGTTAACGGCGTCTGCCAGATCTCTCAGTGTCTATGCCACTTGTGCAGTCGAAAGCAGCATGAGCGACACATTGATCCATGATTGACTGCTGAGAGGAAACGCACAATGATTTCATTCTCATCGTACGGTTGACGTATGAATGCTCGCTTCGCTATGAGATTAGATTCTGTACCCGGCCCGCAAGAACAACACAGTCCAAATAAATGAATTTTTGTTGACTAAATTGGATTCAGGTGGTTGCGTAGGATCAGAGGCATGGCCATGCATGTCTAAAGGTTTTTGCCTTTGTTTTTCAAGGCAACAGATGACCAAAATAGCCCTATGAGTACTGTATGTTTGGCTCAGTAAGAGAGATACAAGCTGTAATTGTCATGAAGCATAAAACTCTCAGAGCAAAGTTAGTTTCTAGACTAATATCCCTCCATGTTTTATTGTTGAAGCAGACATCTTATAAACAGGAAACTGGATGAAGGTGAAAGAACTCAGTTAATCAATATCGGAGTAATAATAAAAAAAAAGTCCAGATGGAAAAAGTGGTACATTTGCATTTGTCTGTCTCACCACAATATCACAGCAGTATTTTAGGTTACTATGGTTACATATACCAGGTCATTTCTGTTAATCAGCCACTGATTGTAAGTACTCTAAAGGAAATGTGTCTTAAAGTCATAGTGACCTTGTCCTGCAGTTTTGAGTGCTTTCAGTCTAGCCAGTGGTTTTGTTTGATTGGATACTGGATTTTACGGTTTTAAATGTGATTATATTTTGATGTGGAACTTTGTTTTAGTGGACATCCTGAATGTCTGCCACTTATTCATTACAGACTAGTAAAATATGACCTAAACGTGTGAATCAAATGAACTCAAATTACACTCCTGACCAATGTTCCCGTACATTTCACTGCATTCACCGGTTCTAACTCTATACTGGTTGATCTGAGCACTGCAATTATTTCTCATTTAGATTACAAACAAATGGATCCCCAGTCCCCATACATTTCGCGTCTGTCCTCTGCGTGGCATTTTATTCTTTCTGCGCTGCCGTGACATCAGAAGTTTCAATATTTTGACAGTTAAGTTTCAAATAAAGTAACATTAAAGTGGACAGAAAGCTTCTAAAGACATATTTAGAACAGTTCATGTGACTACAGTGGTTCAACCTTAATGTTATGAAGCGACGAGAAAACTTTTTGTGCGCCAAAAAAACAAAATAACTTTATTCAACAATATCTAGTGACGAGCGATTTCAAAACACTGCTTCATGAAGCTTCAAAGCTTTACGAATCTTTTGTTCCGAATCAGTGGTTCAGAGCGTGTATCAAACTGCCAAAGTCACGCCCCCCAGTGGTGAACCATTGAAATTTCGAAACACTTATCACGTAACGAAGCCTCGTTTACTGAAATCACGTGACTATGGCAGTTTGATACGCACTCCAAACCACTGATACGAAACAAAAGATTCGTAAAGCTTCGAAGATTCATGACGCAATGTTTTGAAATCACCCATCACTAGATATTGTTGAATAAAGTCAGTTTTTTTGGCACACAAAAAGTATTCTTGTCGCTTCATAACATTAAGGTTGAACCACTGTAGTCACATGGACTGTTTTAAATATGTCTTTAGTAGCTTTCTGGGCATCTGAAAGTGTTAATTATCTTGCTGTCAATGCAGGCCTCACTGAGCCGTCGGATTTTATGAAAAATATCTTAATTTGTGTTCCGAAGATGAACGTCTTGAAGGTCTTACGGGTGTGGAACGACATGAGGGTGAGTAATTAATGACAGAATTTTCGTTTTTGGATATACTAACCCTTTAATGTACAAAAACAATGACAAAGGATAACCAATCTCACATTTACCTTTTCATAAACATGATCTACCGCCAAAAAATGACATTAAACCAAGAGGAACGATTATTATTTTACACTAAGCACTTCTTCCCCAAAGAAAAACAACTATAAAAACACTTAACGTGGCAATGTACTAAGACAGTGGAAGATCAAATTCACTTTGTACCACTGATTACAGATACTACCTACAAACAAACTGATGACCCTAGAATATAAACGAAATGTTTTTATTTTAACGTGGCACTAAAATGCCATCATAGTCCTCAGATTGAGACAATTTAGGCCACCAGAACTGCAGCGAGGGAGACTGATGGAATTTCTCTGTCTTACTATATTCAGGAAAAGTGGGCAGCAGGGAGGCCATCTGGTGTAACGGTGGCATTCATCAGTCAGAACCTGAGATGCCTGTCAACAGTCCACTGGGTACAGCTGTGCCAGCCTGCCAATGAAAGCTTTAAACTTAGAGCTATGAAATGATAGTTCAACCCTTTAAACTCTCATCCTAGGATTCATTTCACATGTACTAAAGCAGTATGTCTTTACAAGTATAAGTACATTTTGTATAGACTAGTGGTATTGCATATCCTAATCTGTTGTGCAAACATGGTTCCATAAATGCAAGTCTTAAGATGGTAAAAATATGACAAACTACTATTCTCATGATTATGACAGTGTGCCAGACTAAAGTTAATAAACACATCACAGACAAAACAACTGGGATTAAAGAAAAATCTCTCACAAAACAATGTGGGATAAATATTAAAGCCATTGAGAGAAATTCGCTTTTGATTCTCTCTCTAAGAAATCCTATATTTTCATCTCAATAAGCTCTATAACACAAAATTACATGGTTTCCCACAAATACAGATCATAACAACCGTAAATAAACTATTTAATATACGTGCAGGGAGTGTGGGATGATTATGCACAAAAATACCACCTCAAAGACAACAAAAGACTCTCTAAAATATGTTTCCAGGTTCAATTGATGACTTCAATACAGTAAACACTAATCTATCTATCATTCAGAACATACGTAAAATGTACTTTTTTCAGTCTGGTCGAAAATGCAATAACATTTATTGAAATTTGGACCTGCAATATTCTCCCGCTATCCATTATGCGCAGCAGTTCTTTAGTAATAAAGATTTTCATAACCAGATATAAGGATTTAGCATTAAAAACAAGGAATATTTTGTTCTAGTGCACTGAGTGTTTTGAATATAAAATAAAATGAAATACTGCTACAGAATCACAAAGCGAGAGTTTCAGATCTCTGGATGCTATAAACTAGACGTCAGCAGTCTATAGCTTCATATGGTGCCCTAAATAAACATTATATTTCTATATTTATTCCTGGAACTGCTCTATGTCATAGCCAATTGCATAGAAGCAATAAAACAGACAGAGATCATCTATTGTCTCTTGCTGCTCCATTTTGAACTGAAGCAAAGGTCAGCTGATCTCTGTTTCACTGCAGTGGTCTGAACAACACAGTGACGCATGTAGAAAGAAGATGGAGCTGCTTGGAGATATCCTGATGTATTATAGTTCTCTACTGAGTCATCCATATCCAGGCTCTTTCGCAAATAACCACAGACTCTAGACAAACTTCTAGAAAAAAGAAATTACTTTAAAAGTCAAGTTGAGTGTAGAAGTATCTTACTTCTGACATGTGCGCAGTAATTTTCTATGATGGACTGCCTACAAACTGTGACAAAAAATAGACATTTGCAATCTAATTGGTCTAAAATTTGCAGGGTCCATGCCAGAGGAAAATTCAATTTTTTTTTTTTTAATTTAAGTTATTTTATAGTTCGTTAGTTTATAGAGTCATTTAAACCACACTCTCTCGTCTCATACCTTGTATCCTATTTTTGTGCGTACATCTTTTTTAATTACTTCAAGAATACAGCTATGATCTGCACTCAAAATTTGAATTTTTTTAGTTACTTTATTTTACATTTTTCACAGGGGAATAAAGTAACTAAAAAGATTTCAAATTTTGAGTGCGGATCATAGCTGTATTCTTGAGGTAGTTATTTTATGAAATATGTAATAAAAACACTAAAATTAAATATGACAAATTCTGCAGGACTATGTAAGCGAAATAACTGATACACAATTATTTTAAGTCTGTACACACGTTCAGATTGCTGCATCAATATTTGAATGCACTGTATTTCCAGCCTATCATTGTGGCATTATCAATTTCATATTTATTCGCCCCTGAACATCATGTCCAAAAAGATAAAGTAATGCAAATTAAAGCTTAATGATGTTGACTGCACTACAAAACTTTGGAAAACCAACCCATGGCAAACTATATTCAAGCAGGGGAAACCAACTGAGCTTGTAAATAATGAAAACATGATGAATGATGATTCTCTAATTTGCCACTATTTCCTCAGTGCTGTGCTGAAAAACAAGGGTTTCTGGAAATTAACACTGAACCCAATGCTGTGTCCCAAGACATTTCAGCATTGAGAGACTGCTGCTTGTGCCTAATTTGACTTTTTCATTACTTTTCATCAGGGACTCATATTGCTCAGTCATACGAGTATTGTATTAACAAAGTTTATAATGGCCAATTAAATCAACCAGCTTCTCCATTTAATTCTGCTTTCACACTAGAGCTTTTGGTGCAGAACAAAACATGTTTGATGTCAGAGATTGGTTTGTTTGGTTGGCATGAAAGTGTTTTTTTGATTGGGTGTGCAACAAATAACACAGTCATTACCTAGCAACAGTTGTAAACTACTGCCAGTAGCATTCTGTAATATGTACACTCTGTTTTGGTTTAGTTTCTTTGTGCTTTATTTCTATTTGCCTGTGTGACCTAGTTTTCTCGTGTGTTCCTTTGATTAATTATTCCGTTCACCTGTCGTTCTATTAATTAAATCATTTAGCCTGTGTATATATCCTGTTTTTTTCAGTCTTGTCTTAGTGTTGTGGATGTGTTTCCCCTGTTATTCTGCTCTATACTCCATGGATTATTGTATTAAAGACTATCTTTGTGCCATTACTTATAGCACCCGCCCGTGACACATTCATGTTGGTACTCATTTCATAACATTTACATTTATGCATTAAGCAGACGTTTTTTTTCCAAAGTGATTTGCATTGCATTCAAGCTCTAAATTTTTTTTTTTTTCAATTCATGCATTTCCTTGGAAATCGAACCAATGTTAGCGCCATCATACTCTTCTGTTTGAGCTACAGGAATGGTACTCATGTTGATGACGCAAACGTACCGCAGTTTCGACCCAAACATTTAAGCATTTTACGAATGTTTTTTTAGCAACTTAAACTGTATTCAAGGTATTAACTTTATAAGTGCATGCGCTCCCTGGGAATCGAATCCATGACATTTCCGTTGTTACCGCTATGCTCTTCTGTTTGAGCTACAGGAATGGTACTCATGTTGATGACGTAAACGTACCGCAGTTTCGACCCAAACATTTAAGCATTTTACGAATGTTTTTTTAGCAACTTAAACTGTATTCAAGGTATTAACTTTATAAGTGCATGCGCTCCCTGGGAATCGAATCCATGACATTGCCGTTGTTACCGCTATGCTCTTCTGTTTGAGCTTCAGGAAAGCTACTCATGTTGATGATGCTAACATACCACAGTTTCAGACCCAAAAAAGTACATTTATGCATTTTTCAAACGTTTTTATAATGGCACGTGCTCCCTGGGAATCGAACCCATGACATTGCTGTTGCTAGTGCCATGCTCTACTGTTTTGAGCTATATGAATACAAGTAAAATGTGAAACAAATGTGAAAACAGCCCTTAAGTCATTTTGTATGGATTTTTATTTTATGACACAATGAATGCTATTATGAATACTTGATTCTGGGGTCAAACATTTTTGTAATTACCATTAAACTTTACAGTATATCGGACCACTGTCCCTAGTTTCCTCCATAGCTGTGCTCTCATGGCACTCTCTTTCTTCTAAAATAATAACATTATTTCATCTCAAATCAATATTTCATATCCATTTATTTATATATTTGCTAAGCAGCCATGTAATTAGTGAGATAATGTGCAGTCAGCCAAAAATAAACTCCTTCTGGGTGATTCAAGACCTCTCCACTTCACATCAGGGTCTTGATGACCCTGTCAGGGTTTCTTTGCATGCTAACTGTACATTTTCCCTAACGAATCTTTGATGCAGACCGTGAAAGAACTCTGAGGGAATCTAATCTCAGCATGAACACCCAAAAATCAGAGTTTACCCATCCAGGTCAAGTGACTTCAGAAACTGGCACGGTGCTCGAGTCTGACCTTGTGAGGCAGGACGACGGCAGATCCCCCACTGATTCCCACTATGGGCACGGCCGTCTGCGTGGAGATGAAGTCCAGGATCTGTGCCACCGCCTCGGACCCAATGTTATCTTCAAAGACCACCCCGTGCACCCTGTTAGCAGCCAGCGTGTCGCAGATGCGCGTCAGTAGAGTGCGCGGGTTGGTGTTGTTCACCAGCACAGTGATGGGGTTCACCTCCAGCGGCAGGTCCAGGAAGTTCTCCCGGCTCAGTCGCCCTTTGATCTCTAACTGGTAGGCGGAGCCGCTGAACACCACCGCCACGTTCACGGTGGGCTCAACCATCCCGAATGGTCGGCACTGGCAGCGGGGGGCGGAGCAGACAGACAGCAGCAGCAGCAACGGCAGCCACAGTGTGTCGCTGAGACAGCCTAGATGAACGCCCATCTCAGTCGCCTACTGCCTAGATGGAAGGAAACATAAATGCACATAAATTACAGGGGTTTAATGGTGGTTGACCTCCTAATTAAGGTTTGAAGCACTACAGAAAGAAGTCAAAACAAAAGTTTGTGAAAGGAAGACACTACTTTGACATTGATTTTTTGGTTATTTTATCGTAGATTTACAGGTAAAAAAAATAATTTGGATTGCATGTGATGAAACTCAGCAGATTACACTTCATAAATTCGCAAAAAAACACAAAACACAAAAAAATATTATTCTGTATGACTTAATCAGCCTAACCATATAACTAGGTTACACAAAAACATAAGGTAGGTAGAAATAGCTACTTAAAGGGATATTTTACCCAAAAATGAAAATTCTGTCATCATTTACTCACCCTCAAGTAGTTCCAAACCTGTAAGAATTTCTTTCTTCTGCTGAACACAAAAGAAGATATTTCCTACTACGGTAGTAAATGGGGGGCGGTATCTGTTTGGTTACTGACATTCTTCCAAATATCTTCCTTTGTGTTCAACAGAGTTTTTATTTTTGGGTAAACTATCCTTTAAAGTATGTTAAATGTTTTCCCAAAGAAATTCTGAAGCGACTTTTCTTAGGCTGACGTCTACTTTCTCAAACCATTTCCTCAAGCAACCTTCATTCTAGCTTGTTATGCCAACATTTCACCATCCAATTAATTCTGGGATTAAACGGATTAAATGAAGTTCCACCTCACATTTTTTCTCATTAAATATTATCACTCAGAAATACATCAGATTACAGATGTAAAATGTGCAGCAAAATTGCGAACGCTGTTGCATGTTGGCCTTAACATCTAAATAAACTACACTCTAAAAGATGCTGGGTTAAAAACAACCCAAGTTGGGTTGAAAATTGACAAACCCAGCGGTTGGGTTAAATGTTTGCCCAATGTGCTGGGCAATTTTATTCAACCCAACTACTGTTTAAAAATTACTATATAGCTGGCTTGAAATGAACCCAAAATAGACACATAGTTACTAGAGGCAACAATAATAATCTAAAGGTGAACATTTATTAACAAGCAATTTAATAAATGTTTAATTATTATTCATTAAACTTATTAATAAATGTTCATTTATTAAGCATATTAATTAATGTTAATTTCCAAAATATTTTGGGTTCATTTTAAGCAAGCAATCCAGTAATTTTTAAACAATAGTTGTGTTCAATAAAACTACCCAGCAGGTTGGGCAAACATTTAACCCAACCTTTGGGTTAAAACAACCCATTTGCTGGGTGAAAACAACCCAATCGCTGGGTTTGTCCATTTTCAACCCAACTTGGGTTGTTTTTAACCCAGCATTTTTTTAGTGTAAATAAAATGTTTTATTTAATTCAAAAATATATTCATTATTTTTGAATTACTCATTATTTATTAATTCAAATTGATATTACATTAGGTTACTCCAACAAAAATACACTAAAAAAAAATGCTGGGTTAAAAACAATCCAAGTTGGGTTGAAAATGGACAAACCCAGAGGTTGGGTTAAATGTTTAACCAGCCCGCAGGGTAGTTTTATTTAACTCAACTATTGTTTAAAAATTACTATATGGCTGGCTTAAAGTTAACTCAAAATATGTTGGAAATTAAAAATCAGACATAATAATTACTAGAGGCAACAATAATAATCAAAAGGTGAACATTTATTAATAAGCAATTTAATAAATGTTTATTATTTAGTAATTATTCATTAAACACATTAATAAATGTTAATTTCCAACATACTTTGGGTTCATTTTAAGCGATCAATACAGTCATTTTTAAACAATAGCTGGGTTAAATAAAACTGTCCAGCACGTTGGGCAAACATTTAACCCAACCACTGGGTTAAAACAACCCAATCACTGGGTTTGTCCATTTTCAACCCAACTTGGGTTGTTTTTAACCCAGCATTTTTTAGTGTCTAATTTTAAGGGTCAGACCGAAAGTCATAATTGAGTCTATTTACTTTCTTAAAACATTTTCATGGTCACATTGCTCCTGATTCATTGGTGCACATTATTCCCAAGAAAAAGAATGCTTTGTAATCTATGTAAAAACTTTTCCAGACTCTGAAATGACTTTTTGGCTAACTAACTCCCACTTTTCGTGATCTAAAAAAATTCCAATGGAGAAAATCAGGAAAATTGATGGATAAAATGGTCAAAAACCTGATAAAAATAAGTAAAATGGTTTCATGTTGACCTCAAGGTCGAGTTTTAAAGTGTATAATTTGCAAACTAAAAATACACATGGAATTTAACTGTTGTGCACACACAGAGCAAAAGGTGTGGTACTGTAAAAGGATCAGTTTCATCCATGTAACAACATTGCCATAATTCTTCATAATCCAGACATCAGAGCCATTCTGTTGTCAGTCAGCATTAACGTATCAAGCAAACCTGTTAGAACTATATTTGTATTAAACGTTAGAGGCCATTAGAGTTGTACAGCACGTTTACAGTCATGCTCGGGAATCACCGGGTTGTCCAGCTGCTGTACTAAGAGCCACCGCTCTCTCACATCAAACAGATGGCGGGCACTATGAAAAAAAAAAATCTCCTTTTCTCAACAAATGGAGAATGTGGGGATTTATGACCCCTAACTTGTGCGCCTTTTTGGCCTTTATTTTTGCAGAGCGTCTAACATAATCCCTGAAATGAAAAGTCAATAGGCAATAGATGCTAGAAACAGTGGCCCTAAAGTTACGTTATTGGGTTTTAAAGAATGTTTTAAGCTGCCAATATGGATTGAAAAACCTTATCATCTTCCATTTATAACTCGCCCAATCTTCCTTTACACTCTGAGTCTCAGATCCAGCAATATCAAAGCAGCGATCCTTGAACAGCATCCGTATTGAGACGTAGGGTTATCCGTCAGACTCAGCACTGTTTTTAAAGGGATTCAGGTCTTTGAATGGCTTTAGCTGTCCGGCCGCCTGGAGGCGAGTGCTGTGGAGATGCCACTTTTAACATGCTGACCAAATTTACAGTGTCTCATGAGCCAGACACCATGTAATCCCTCCGTAATCCCCCCTAGTATGTCATGCTTCGCGGCCTGATGGTATCACCTCATCTGATGGTCTCGTGTGGCACAGAAGCCTGCTGTAATGCCTTTATTCCTGCACCGACCCTGTACAGTAGGTTCACATGTTATGTTTCATATATATACACTACAAAAGGTTTAAGGTTAGTTAAATTTTTTTATGGTTTTGAAAGAAGTCTCTTATGCTCACCAAGGCTGCATTTATATGATAAAAAATACATTTAAAAACAATAATATTGTGAGAAATTATTACAATTTTTTTAAAAATTATATTTGAATATATTTTAAAATGTAATTTATTCCTGTGATGCAAAGCTGAATTTTCAACATCATTACTCCAGTTTTCAGTGTCACATTCTTCAGAAATCAGTCTAATATGCCAAATTTTTGAAGAGTAGTGTATATTTCTGATATATAAATATACTCAGAAATAACTGTAACAGAGGATATTTTAACATCAAACAACTGGACATCTCAACTTGTTATTACCATGTTATTACCATGTTATTACCATGAAATTGGCCTATTTCTACAGTTTGTGTTAACCACAAGGGGATAGTTCACTCAAAACTGAAAATTCTGTCACTTTGACTTTCTTTCTACTGTGAATTATGACAGAATTTTCATTTTTGGGTAAAATATCCCTTTAAAGCCATTTACTAGATAGAACAAGTTCTGCTACACAATGAATTATTGATAAACAGAGGAGTACAAAATTTAACAGATTGGCCAAATGGCTCATCAGTGACCGCTTTGCTTTTGTCGATACGGCCTTTTAATTCAGGTATATGTCAAACAGACAAATGAACCATATTAAAACGTGGTGAATTTGATTAAAGCACATTATTGGTAAACACGAGCTAAAGCACGGTGGAGCATTTTATACAGCGACAGTGACAGATTTCAACACAGCAGTTGGCAGATTAAACATGCATGCTTACTCGGAGGAAAGAGACGCACGACACACAGTCCGCATGGCCTTGTTACCCATACACAAATATCCATCAAGTGGAACAAAAAGTAAACAGGCACAATCTCATTTTTTTCCCAATAGCTCTGACATACGAGTGCACTGGCTACACACTAATTTCAATGCACAAGCTTGTCTGTTTGGTTGATTGATTACATTTACTCGTTTGCTGTAACAGCTGTGAGAAATGTTCAGCAATTTATTGATATAAATTGCTACTATAACTGATGTGAATGCAGACGGTGTGGTGCATTATTCATAAGTCCACACGTACAATGAATTGTGATGTACATGAGTTAATAGGGTTGCAGAATCAAACGGTTTTTTAAACATCTGTCTTGACTGATGTTCATCAGAAATTAAGTGGCTTCCTTCCCACTTCTGGGTTAAATCAGTAACACTTTAGTATGGAGAACACATATTCACTATTAACTACAACTTTTTCCTCAATATACTCCTTATTTTCTGCTTATTAATAGTTAGTAAGGTAGATGTTGTAGTGGTTAAATTTAGGAACAGGGTAGGATTAAGGGATGTGTAATCTGGTCAAGCAGAATAAGGCATTAATTTGTGCTTTATAAATACTTACAAACAGCCAATATGCAAGCTAATAAGTAACTAAAAGTGAGAACAAATAACTAAATAAGTAACTAAAATAAAGTAAAACTAAATAAGTAACTAAAAGTAAAAAAAATTTTCCCCATATTAAAGTGTTACCGTTGAATCCCACAAAACCTTTCTAGAATGTCACATTGCATCATAACCACATTAAAAAATTAAATAATTAAAATGTATGCAATTTATGAATGTATTAACAATTAAAAATTAATATAATATAATAATAAAGTGACATTATTTTCATGACAATTAACAACTCAACTTCCAGTTCTCAATATAGTTATGCAAAAATCCTATATTTAAATTATTTATACAGAATGAATGAATGAATAAATGAATTTATTTATTTATTTACCACTAAAAAATAAAATCTTAGAAGTCCTAAAAAATATTCCTCATTTTTTATACCAAATGATTTTTTATTCTGAATTTTGAGGTAAAATGTTCGGGACAGCTGCAGCTTTCAAAATATTTAAAAGCCATCTGCATCCCTATAATCTGCAGTTTGGAGCTAAAATACACAGCTTGCTACAACATAAAAATATTTTCTTTCTATACAAGCTTAAAGGTGCAGTAAGCGATTTCTGAGAAACCCTGGTGAAATTGGATCGGACCGAGCAGCACAACACACTTGTAGCCAATCAGCAGTAGGGGACGTGTCCACTCATGATGGGGGAGGAGAGAGAGTGAGCAAGTGGGAGATAGAGAAAGACTGTAGGACGAGAGAAGGCTGAGAGACATTACAAAAAACAAAAAAAACTAGAGAATATCACTGGAAAAAGAAGGGTTATGACCAGGCAAGGGCTTTAGGACCCGCATTAAAATTAGAAAAGCTTTCCAGCGCTGGAGAGACCGAAGTGGGAAGGCCTGAAAACGGATGCCGAGGTTGCGTTACTTCTGCTCCATACGTGAGTAACATTGGTTTTGCGACGTTTCACAGAACCAAGATATGCTGTTGTTGTAATGTTAGCTCTAGTAACTGGACAGTTTTGAGTGTTATTGTTTGTCTAGAGCTGCTGTGCTGCTGGTGGCTAAAGGCCCCGATATACTTACAGCAAAGTTCTTTTTCGTTCTTTGTTTATTCGTTTAGATGAATATGTAAATATGTGCTGTGCGCTTTCCTCTCAGTAACAAAATAAACACAACAAAAATTAAAAAAAAAAAAAGCAAGCATTTTTTAATAGAAAGCATAAGAAAAGCATCTGATCATAACAACATGGGTATGTTAGCACAAGCTCTGCAAATTAGCACTCCAGTAAAGTCACGTCATGTTTATTTATATAGCACTCTATTTTAAATAGATTGCTTAAAAGCAAACAGCTTTACAGTATCAAACAGTGCCTCATTTCATCAGAAGCACAACTTCATTTTCTACTATAAAGTGGCTATCCAGTGTGTTCATGTTTTCACCTGCAGAGATCTTACCTCGACAGACACAACAGACGAAATGAGTCAGAGAAGAGTTCCACATGAGAGAAGGAGGAGCCTCAGCGCACACCTCCTATTACGTTACGTCATGGACCAATGGTAGTACGAAGGTGTTTTGCAGCTGAAGAGAACTTTTTCTTAGAGTTCGCTTTGGCAAGCCATTTCAAACTGCCAAAACAAACACAAAACGAACTTCGTTTTGGCCTGATTTTGTTCAAAATGACGTCACATCAGTACGTTCTTAAATTTCGTTTGAAGTATATCGGGACCTTAACAACCAACTCTTGCTTGTATATTCTCTTGTGTACTGTATGTTAATTTTTTGTTCTTCCTTGTCTTTTGTTTGTCATCTTTGCTTTATTTTTCCTGAAGCATTATTTTGCTTTATTCAGCTATGATAAACAGACATCCTCTCCTGCATCATGTGATCTTGCTTTGTGTGTTTGCTTGGGTTAATTTCACATGTCAACAGTGTTCAACATGTTCCTCAGAAATCACTTACTGCACCTTTAATGTGCAAAGAGAGCTATAAACAAGCAATTTGTAGGGTGTTTTCCTTGAGAAACATAAACACTGGCTCTGTTCGTTTGAGTAACCCAACTAGCCCAATACAGAAGCAAAGGCTCAACCAACATACATTTGTGGACAGGACTATCTGTCCTACCAATAACGGAACACAGGGGAAATTATCCAGAAACAACAATCATTATTTTTCCAATTCCCTTTGCTGACTCTAGTGGCACACGGATAAAACACTTCACCTTTAAGAGTTGTAATCCAGTCTACCAATCTACAATTTATATTCCATTTCCCCTCCTCTCTCTCACACTATTTTATTCTCTCACTCCCTCTGTGGGTTTAATATGTGTCACTGTCCTTGCCTGTCCCGAGCAGCTATCATTAGAAAGTTTGTGTGTCTGCTCAGATTAGTGACCTCTCTGATTTGGCTCTCTGTAAGTCAGGGCTGCCTCTGAGAACATAGACCAGATTAGATCAAAGTACCAACTGCAGATCCATCTTGGCATGAAGTTACCCATCAAGCTTGACTCCCTCCCATATTCGGTTCCTTATCCGCTACCACTTTTTTTGGACATTGTTTGTGCAATGTGTTGAGCAAAAAAATAATATGGAGATTATGTGTGCATACTGCAGGCCTGATCAAATCTCTAACAGCATGAACTTAATACAGTGCTTCAAACCTCAAAAAAGTGTTCATCACCCTCTAGTGGATGATAGAAGGAAGAAAGGCCACAATCACAAAGTTCTTATTGATTGCTATTGATACCATACATCAATTTTAACAAGACTACCAAAATAGCCCTTAATATTTCTGTAAGCTCAACCTGTTTCAGAGCTGAAATCTGGTTTTGTAAGTTCTGAGGCTTTCAAAATTGGTAACCTCAAGGTCATTGTCACTGCAGTTTAAACATTTAAAAATAATCCCATTAAAAATTCCCATTAAAGTCTTCACACATTAGGAGGAACTATACATTTCTAAAAAGAATCATTCTTAGGAAAGTATTTACATCCTTTCTTGCGCTCATTTTCCATTCATTTGCAGCTTTCTGGACCTTTGATATGTCAAAGAGAATTATATTCCAACTCCAGTTCCATCACACTCCGATTCCGTCAAATTCCTCATAATGGTACAGTGACATTTAAAGATTCACTCCTTCCCATAACTCCCTACTTGACAAGGCACATATCCACTAGAGTTGACTGTAATATCAAGAGGAAAAAAAGGGAAATACTAGGCCAATGTATTAAGCTCTCAAAAATCTTCTCTTCCTGTGCTTGACCTATCAGATGAAATAAAATTGAATATTGCACAAGAATTACAGCATACCGGCAAAAATTCATGCAAGAGCCAAAAGACTCTTTAACATCCTGTGTAGCTTTACGTATTATAATCACTAGGCTATATATTGCAGATTAATATAATATAATATAATATAATATAATATAATATAATAATCAACATTTCCTGATTGCCATTACTATAATGCAAAAAAAAAAAAAAAAAAGTTTAAGTGTTTGGGTAAAATTTGGTTAAACAACTTGCTTAGCAAACTGTTCCCATAAAAATGCTCATGGACATGTAGGGGATTTGAAAGGGTAATTTCATATTACACGCACCTTCACTGATCTCATTTTTGGACAAACAGCCGAGTCAATAAACAGGCGCCGTTATTGTCACATCAGATCAAGGTCAGCGCTCCATTTTAATCTGAATCTTCGTGACTGTGGCGCTAACAAATGTTTAAACTGCAGCATTCATTCAGCCTGCCATCAGATTTCACCATTTAGCTATCGTAACTCAACATCTGACTGTTTGTCATCGACCCTGACAATCTCCAGGTTCATATTTACTTGTGTTGTCTTGATTAAATGATGCCTGTCATTATGGCTTCGTGATAAACATCAGTAACAAGCTGTCACAATAATGCGCACATATACTTTCTCTCTATTCCGCCCGCATCCATTTGTTATGGCTCTCAGGCTCCACAGTGTCTTCCAGGTTGCAGGCAGCTGACTGTACTGTATGGTATTGCCGGATTTATCAGGGTAATTGACACTAAAGTAATGAAATAAATATTAACTAAATAACATCAAATGACATAGAAACACCCCAATGTACATAAATGTGTCGTACAAGGAATTTGGTGATAATATAACTACTATTAATTATAATAATTTGCTGTAAAATGTACATATTTTGTCTTGTTAAATATTAAATTTCCACCATACAAATGCAATCTGTCATGACCTCAAGGACACATTTGAATATAATATAATATAATATAATATAATATAATATAAAAGTGACATTAGTTTAATGACAAATAACCACTCCACTTTCAATTGTCAATACAGCAATGCAAAAAAACTCATTGTCATTTCTGTAATGTAAAAAAAAGATACTTCATTTAAAATATTTATACTGGATAGATAGATAGATAGATAGATAGATAGATAGATAGATAGATAGATAGATAGATAGATAGATAGATAGAAGGACAAAATGATGATAGATAGATAGATAGATAGATAGATAGATAGATAGATAGATAGAAGGACAAAATGATAGATAGATAGATAGATAGATAGATAGATAGATAGATCTAAAGCATTTTAACATTCTTTTTCTGTTGAATACAGTTTTTAATTGTTAAACAATGCAAAACGCTGGTCATAACAGTGATTGGATGATAGCATTACAAGATTGCACACAGTACCGGAGCCTAACCATACAGTCACTGCCAAAACACCTATATAAAAAATCTACTATAACATAATGAAATGTGAATTATGATTTACATAAATTTACTTAGTCAGAATATCCAGTTATTTCGTGCCATCAATGGAGAAAGATGCACAGCAAAATCCCCAGAGTTGAATCAACTCTGCTTAGAGTACATATAGTCCCTCTCTAAATAGTGTTAAAGTAACACTGAAACAGATTTAAAGTCAGTTGTAGTTTTTGTGTTTCTCTTTTCTTAAGTTATTCTGCTTGTTAACAGCAGGTGTTCATCACTAATGCTCAATCATCACTTAATTAATCGCTTAATTATCTCATTATCTTTAACTCTGCTTCAGTGTTACTTTAACACTATTTAGAGAGGGACCATATGTACTCTAAGCAGAGTTGATTTAACCCTGGGGATTTTGCTGTGTGCTTTTTGCATGCAGAACAGTGTAGTTACAGCATGTACAGTATAAGCAATGTACTGTATCTACCCATGCTAACCTTTCAAACCATGACCCTCTAAACTGAACCCACAAACCAATGCTCTCAATGTCATGGGTTTCTCTAGTTGCCCTGCATCTTCTTAAGCGCTTATCACACTATGCTTAACTCTAGGTTAAGGCTACTTTAATCCCTGGGATATGAATCCCTGTTCCAGAGGCTTTCCGGTGCTAACTCTGAATTGTGGTGCCCAAGGTATAAGGTGTGAATTATCATTAACCTAAGGTAAAGTAATAAAAGTGAATCATGGAACAAGGTAACCTAGGATTATGTTAACCCAGGGTTAAAAATGACCCCAACGAAAAGCCCATTACGCATCACGACACATGACTGGCCTGTAGACTTTTGCTGATTCTCTTGTGGTATTGTGTTTGACAGTGTATTTTAGCATGTGCACGTGCTCACTGGGCGCTCATTAAGGCTGCTGCATGACTGTGGCTTAACGAGCCATTAAAGAGCCATTAAGACTCATTAAAGCACAGTCATGCAGCAGTCGTGCTGGCTTAACATGACACTGACTGATTCTAAGAGCTGCTGCAGGTAATCAAATGCCTCACAAGGTGACTGATCCAACATTGTACAGCCTTCTAGAACTTTCCTACATCCAAAAATTCTGCATTTGAATGCATAAAAATGAATTTCTCTTTATCTTTCTCATTTAATAGAGATCAAAGATCAAAATACATCTTTAGTCACTGGCAGTCACAAAGATCCAGATTAAAATAGAGGGTTGACCTTGATCTGTACTGGCAGATACCTAATGTAATTGCAACTAGATTTTTACATTATCTAAACAAAATATGAGTGGTGTTTGCCTGTGCATGCCAACACAATGCTAAGGTGTTGTGGGTGGTTGCCAGGATGTTGCTATGCGATTGCTAATGTGTACAATATTAAGTGGTTGCTAGCTGGCAATTTACTATTCCAAGCTATTCTAATACAAGCCTCTATGACATTCTAGTTCCTCCTTCTGTGTGTTTTACTGTACACAAAGCGTAAATCATATAAATGACACTTAGAAAAGTAATAGCACTCAACAAGCTCCACAATTTGATGGATCATAAACTCTAGCACAAATGTGCACTGAAGTTTTAGAAGTTATTAGCTAACTGCTACAACATGACTAACTTGTTTAGTGTTTATTTTGGCATTTTAGACTAACAAAAATGGAGGCTATCTATTTTCCTCTTCACATAAGTGTCCTGCAGTGTGACATGCCTTACTCCACCAAAACAACATTTTCTAATTATTATGCATGCATTTTTTATGACCTGCTTTTCATTGAGAAGCCGCATGGAGTATTTGTACTTCTAAAAATTAATTTGTCACACCTTTTAATGAACAGCAAAATGCAAAAGGGTAATTAAAAAAAAGGGGGTGGGGGGGGTGTGGGGGGTTGGGGTATGATTCATCACACTTCCAATAGAAGGTCAGGTGCTTTGTTGTACACACTACACATTTCGAAAACTGCAAAATGCAAGAAAGTGCTAAAAATAAGCTAAGAAAAAAAAATGTGACCGTTTTCAGCATCAAAAATACACTTGCCCCTTATACATTCATTATATATCATATAAATTTTGGCCAAATATAAGAAACAAAGGTTACAACATTCTTCACACTGCTTCTCTCTCATCAGCATTAATCTTGACCATCAGAAAGGATACAGATCTGGTCCTGGACCAGCGCCTAGGACATTCTGTAAAGATCTCTATTAACCCAGAGTCCTAGAAGGATGCAAAGAGTCCATCCATCAAGATCCTTTCCCCCAAACACATTTCTCACTCACTGTCAACCTTCTTAGCACAACAAGCCGATTTTCTTTTTCTTTTTTTGGTCTGTTTTTGCGTGAGAGTGAGGATTTTTTCCAGGCTGTTTAACTGTAATAACATCTGAAAGGCAGCAGATTACGCTGGAATTGAAAATGTGTTGCAGGGGCAACGATCCATTTTACTTGACACATGTAGTCGTAGACTCTATATATCTTATATGGCACCACTGTTAACGCTAAACTCCAGTGCATGTTGCGTTATGGTGCGCAGCAAAAGCATACTGGTTTTTTTTTGTGTGCATAGATACATATATGTGTGTGTGGGGGCTATTTGGAGTGCGGGATCATGATAAGATGGCCTTAAGCTGAGGTTGTGGCATCCGCCACAGATTCTCCCCTCATCCAGATGTCATCAGACTGCTTTAACAGCAGCGTATCTGCTTCCCTCGGCTCACGCACAACACTCACTTTCTCCAACTCGCACTGCCACAAACCCACTCGCACAGAATAATCCGCGTATAAACATACCACTTTGTTTTGTAATCTGGCTTGTGGATTGACACCCGTCCACCCCTCAGTCTGCCATGTGTTGAAAACGTAGTAACTTTCAGTGACCTTTTGCACAGGGAAGGGACACAGCTGTACACAAAGTGTGAAAATTACAAAAATATCCTTATACTACTATACTTAAAAGGTTATTTCACCAAAAAATGAAAATTCCATCATCATTTACTCATCCTCATGTCGTTCCAAACCCGCAAGACTTTTGTTCGTCCAAACACAAATGAAGACGTTTTTAATGAATTCATTCTTGTGTTAAAGGAACATTCCACTTTTTTTGAAAATAGGCTCATTTTCCAACTCCCCTAGAGTTAAACAGTTGAGTTTTACTGTTTTCGAATCCATTCAGCCGATCTCTGGGTCTGGCGGTACCACTTTTAGCATAGCTTAGCATAGTTCATTTAATCCGATTAGACCGTTAGCATCTCGCTTAAAACTGACCAAAGAGTTTCAATATTTTTCAATATTTTTTTCATTTTCCGTCGGTCTTAGTACACGATGTAACTACAGAAGAGTCAAGTTTTAAATAGGAAAAATATTGAAACTCTTTGGTCAGTTTTAAGCGAGATGCTAACGGTCTAATCAGATTCAATGAACTATGCTAAGCTATGCTAAAAGTGGTACCGCCAGACCCGGAGATCGGCTGAATGGATTCGAAAACGGTAAAACTCAACAGTTTAACTCTAGGGGAGTTGGAAAATGAGCCTATTTTCAAAAAAAGTGGAGTGTTCCTTTAAGCAGCACGTTTGAGCTTCAGCAAGAACCAATGAGGTTTATTGTCGTGTTACGCAGAACCTTTTGAGCTTCCTCAAGAAACAGTGAGGTTCATTCTCGTGTGTTACGCAGCATGTTTGAGCTTCAGCAAAAACCAATGACGTTCATTCTCGTGTTATGCACGTTTGAGCTTCCACAAGAACCAATGACGTTCATTCTCGTGTTACGCAGCACGTTTGAGCTTCAGCAAGAACCAATGAGGTTCATTCTCGTGTGTTACGCACGTTTAAGCTTCTACAAGAACCAATGAGGTTCATTCTCGTGTGTTACGCAGCACGTTTGAGCTTCAGCAAGAACCAATGAGGTTTATTGTCGTGTTACGCAGAACCTTTTGAGCTTCCTCAAGAACCAATGACGTTCATTCTTGTGTTACACACGTTTAAGCTTCAGCAAGAATCAGTGAGGTTCATTCTCGTGTGTTACGCAGCACGTTTGAGCTTCAGCAAGAGCCAATGAGATTTATTGTCATGTTACGCAGAACCTTTTGAGCTTCCTCAAGAACCAGTGAGGTTCATTCTCGTGTGTTACGCAGCACGTTTGAGCTTCCACAAGAACCAATGACGTTCGTTCTCGTGTGTTATGTAGCACGTTTGAGCTTCCTCAATAACCAATGAGGTTCATTCTCGTGTTATGCAACACGTTTGAGCTTCAGCAAGAACCAGTGACGTTCATTCTCGTGTTACGCACGTTTAAGCTTCTACAAGAACCAATGAGGTTCATTCTCGTGTTACGCAGCACGTTTGAGCTTCAGCAAGAACCAGTGACGTTCATTCTCGTGTTACGCACGTTTAAGCTTCTACAAGAACCAATGAGGTTCATTCTCGTGTGTTACGCAGCACGTTTGAGCTTCAGCAAGAACCAATGAGGTTTATTGTCGTGTTACGCAGAACCTTTTGAGCTTCCTCAAGAACCAATGACGTTCATTCTCGTGTTACGCACGTTTAAGCTTCTACAAGAACCAATGAGGTTCATTCTCGTGTGTTACGCAGCACGTTTGAGCTTCAGCAAGAACCAATGAGGTTTATTGTCGTGTTACGCAGAACCTTTTGAGCTTCCTCAAGAACCAATGACGTTCATTCTCGTGTTACGCACGTTTAAGCTTCAGCAAGAACCAGTGAGGTTCGTTCTCGTGTGTTACGCAGCACGTTTGAGCTTCCACAAGAACCAATGAGGTTCATTCTCGTGTGTTATGCAGCACGCTTGAGCTTCTGCAAGAACCAATGAGGTTCACTCTCGTTACGCAGCACCTTTGAGCTTCCACAAGAACGATTGAGGTTCATTCTCATTATGCAGCATGTTTGAGCTTCAGCAAGAACCAGTGAGGTTCGTTCTCATGTGTTACGCAGCACCTTTAAGCTTCCACAAGAACCAGTGTGGTTCATTCACGTGTGTTACGCAGCACGTTTGAGTTTCCACAAGAACCAGTGAGGTTCGTATTAAACGAAGCTAAATAAATTAGGATATACAACGAAAACTGAATTTAAGGGTTAGATCAGGTAGAAAAAGCTACAAATGCAGATTACTACTTTTTATAGTGTACTCAACAAGTCAAAAGAGTCTACCACCAAGTCTGATATTCCCTGCTTTTATGTCTGTCTTTTAAGTCTAGGGGATTTTTGGCCCGTCAATTGAATATTATAAATTTGATCACAATGACAAGTAATAGCACTCCTCCACAGTATTAAAATTTAGGGTTGATTTGAACAAACTCTGTATAAACAATAAACAACTACTTTGTAAATGCAAATTGTAAATATACATTTGTAAAAAGTTACATATTACATATCACAGATGTAATATTCACATTAAGAGTCTAATGCTGCAGTGCAGGGGAGCAGGGATAAGCTTTGGTTTTTGCTGTTGTTTTCTTTGCATCCTACAGCGATGTGTTTCTTCTTTGCCAGAGGACATTATAGTGGACAGGGTGCACTTGGATTGCATTCTGAATACAAATACAAGCACGTGTTTTGTTGACAGTAACACCTGAGCGTGCCAATGGAGGTTCCCCGCTTCCGAACTTTGAAAGACACGTGCGTAATCACGTTTCCACCTGCAGTTGAAGGAGAAATGTTCATTTCCTGCCCGTTTCTCAAAGGAATTACACTGATTGACAGATTATGTGGCCATGGGAGCTTGTTGTTTAAGAAATGTACAATTTCCCCTACATGACCTTGGAGCAATCTTGCAAGCTCTGCTTTTTCATCTGTCCCACAGCGGGTGTGTCATGGTTGTCATGTAATCATGTTGGGTTGTACTCATTTGCATCACTAACCTCTCTCCTTTTTAAATCAAGTTCATATAAAAAGGTCTATTTTTAAGGTCTAAATTATTTCAGAAATGTTTCAAACAGTATTATGCTACATTTATCTCATGAGTCATGACCTCACATTGCACATTTAATTCTTGGAATTAAAAAAAGGTAATTTTGCATTTTTGTACGGTAGTACGCTATTCTGAGCATAAGTGATTATTAAAACACATGCTGCATTTTTGACATAATATAATAATAATAAAAAAGTCTGAAAGTCATATTTTGAGAATGGCTGTTAAGTGTGTTATGTTGTTGTTGTTAACAAGTTTTCCTCACCGATGGAGTCAGTTTAAAGTCATTCAAACATTTCATTAAGCTGATCAGCTCTGGGCGACACATACTGTAACAATTTGCTGACAAGGCACTGTCCTGTATGGTGTGATGCAGCACTGGATGTTGTTCTTGAGAGACAGCTCTCATCAAGCAGTGTGAGCAGAGCCAATCACTCATTTAAAATACTGGACAAGACAACCGTCTTAAAGGAACAGTTCCCAAAAAGAAACATTAGCATTACTTCCGGTACTCCTGGTTTTAGTTTTGGTCAGTTCCACACAAGCTATTGTATGAATTTCCAAATATGTGGAAGCGCACAAGTCAACTAGACTCTAAGAAAAGAAGGTTCTTTGAAGGTTCTTTACATGTAGTAACTGTTCTATTTAGAACCACATGACCCTGAAGAATCCTTTACGTGCTGAAATGGTTCTTTGTGTTAGAGTTTAGGGTTCTTTTTTCCCGCCTTTTTGTTTTTCAAATCTGTAACTGTCAAAGCCAGTACTGGTTTTCTGGAGTTTAGCCATTCAATTAGATAGACTGTCCGATTTAGCACTAAAAAAGTTTCTGCTATTGTTACAAGCCGAAGAACCTTAATTTGGTACTGTTTAGAACCATTTTTCTTTAGAGTGTAGACTCAAGAGCAGCATGAACATTCTGTAAAACATCTCATGTTAAGGTTCACAAAAGAAATGGCTTTAAACTACATGACGATGAGTAAATATTGGGTAGGATGGGATGTAGAATAAATGATGCCAGAATTTTAATTTTTGGGTGAACAGCCATAGCTCAAACAGTCATTGAATTTACGGCACTGTCATTATGGCTTTCAACGTCATCTTCATAAAACCACATCAATTCATTATACTGCCAGCAAGAACAGCACTACTGCCCCAGTCTAATTCATTCACTGTATCTGTGCAAAGATTGAATGTCGTTCTGTGTCATTAGTTGATCCCAGACAACATAATGAATGTAATGTAATTCCTCACATCAACTGTTGAAATGTTTCAGTCCCACCTCTACTAAAGTGTATTTTTCACCTGGTGTGTGTGTGTGAGACATTTTTGTGTGCATCTGTGTAACAAATATTGTGTGTGTTTGGTGTGGATGTGAGTTGAATGTCCATGCCGTAGTGGAGATTAAGACAACATCTGTTTAGAAATGTCTGTTTGACTGCTGATTTGACCTGTTTGCTCACCCTGCTACACAGAAAAAAATCTTACATTCTGTTCAACAACAAAAAAACACACACTTTCTGAAGAAAACAAGTGGTGCTAGTGTCTTGTAAGTGTTGTTATGCAGTTGCTGAGAGTAAAACTGAAACAAGCTGTCATCCTTCTGCTATTTTATAGAGAATAAATGTCTGCAACTAAATGCAAATGCAACTGATATTAAAGAAAAAAGAAAATGTAATTGGTGCTTGCCAGTGAGAAACTCAATTCAAGAAGAATCAATCAATCAATCAATCAATCAATCAATCAACCAATCTATCTATCTATCTATCTATCTATCTATCTATCTATCTATCTATCTATCTATCTATCTATCTATCTATCTATCCATCCATCCATCCATCCATCTCTACTGTATGTCAATCAACCTGCAAAATTCAAAATTCTTTTTGAACTTTTTTTCAAAAATGTCTTCAGAGTTTGTCTTGGTAAAGTTTGCTTTGCTACTTAAAAAATACAGACATGAATTTATTTGAATTTCAGTTTATTTTAATCGCACGACTTTACATTCAAATGTGAATTGCATCTGAATTCTGCATCCTGTTTGCTACCTCAAATGAAGCTGAATCGAAATTGTTTTAATTTAAAAGCATTCTCAAGTCAATGCATTCAATGCTTAGTTCAGACATGCATATATCAGTTTCACTAAACAGTTTGGAAAGAAATGGTTTAGATGAAATCATATTTATGTAATTTATGTTTAGATGAAATCTTATTTTTATGTAGAGAATCTGATGGGATTAGTGTTGTGAATACTGAGAGTTGACAGATAAGGCGAGTGGACGTTCAGCTCTATGCTGCTTGTGTTCTGTGTAAGCAGAGAACAGATGCATTGATCCCAGGGTTCGCTGGCTCCGCACTGCACTGACTTGTCCACCACACAACAGGGTGGACGTACACACACACTCTCTGACATAGCAGCGCACATGGGCATTTGAGAACCAGCACACACTCACCCTCTCCATGTCTTGGCTCAACTTTCCCAAGCTCTTCCTCTATTACCTCTCTTCTTTGGGAAAGATCATTTTTGTATGTTTTCAAGATTGTGTGAGTCACTAATACTATAGCTTATAACATATAAATTATCAACATGATCAAAACTTTGCTGAAAAACCTGTTGTCTACAATCTTCTTGTGTACATCCTTTCTGTCATCTTTATATTTTTCAGCAAGTAATAGACCTTTTAGTATAATAAAAACGTCCCCTTTTAGGTTGTAGTACACGTGTCTTTTTGCTTTGGAATATTTACTGATTTTTATAAAGTAAACATACAAATAACTTTTATATTGTTAGTAATATTTCAAGATGAACACTTACTGGACTGAAGCAGCTTAGGTTACTTAATTGATTATCCATTTAATATTCATCATTTTTTAGAGAAATCATGTATCAAATATGATACATCAGGCCTTTGAGGAAAGTTTACTTATTCATCTCTCAGTCTTCATTGTATTGCATTGCATTTTATGCTTTGTCCCCCACATTAAAAACTTCAGAGCTTTAATAATAAAATAAGCATTAATATCACCATAGATATAGAGTGACAACTGATATTTATCATAATTTTGCTCAGTTTGGGCCTCTCAATAAAATTGAAGTGTTTTTGCTTCTTCGAGTATGAGCTCCATATTCTTCTATCATAAATCATATTATAAAAGCCTGATGTATATTTCAGATGTGATACTCAACAAAAAACACATTTGTGACCCTGGACCACAAAACCAGTCATAAGTCGCATGGGTATATTTGTAGCAATAGCCAACAATACATTGTATGGGTCAAAATTATCAATTTTGACCCATAACTTTTATGCCAAAAATCATTAGGATATTAAGTAAAGATCATGCTCCATGAAGATATTTTGTACATTTCCTAACGTAAATATATCAAAAATGTATTTTTGTGAGTGGATGTGCATTGCTAAGGACTTCATTAGGACAACTTTAAAGGCGATTTTCTCAATATGTTGATTTTTTTGCACCCTCAGATTCCAGATTTTCAAATAGTTGTATCTCGGCCAAATATTGTCATTTCCTAACAAACTGTATTTTTTCTGTATTTTTTCTATAATTAAAACTAATTTAAGCAACCAACACTATAATAAAACTGCTGAAGTTTATAATTTTCCCCCATAAGTTATCATGTTTTCAAAGTTTACATGAAGTCTCGGGATAGTTTAAGGCTATTTATTTATTACAGATTTTCATAAAGAGTTTAATGTTTGTATTCCCAGGGCTATTTGATATTGAGGAATACAGAATTGTATTCTTATTCTTGCTACATTTTTTACATTTGCATTGCCAATGAAATACCGTTATTGCGTACAATGAAAACAATGAAAAGTGAGAATAGTACAAAGCAACACAAATTATGGTGCATATTAGTAAATTAAGGTACTAATTTGCCCCATTAAGGCACTAATATACACCCTATAAGGTACAAAGACGAATCTTTAAGGCTATTACCCCAGTGACAAGCTAAAGTTATAATTTTTGCACATTTATAGCAGGTTAACCTTGAGAAATCTAGTAACCTGCAAGTGGTTCATGATTGATTAAAAAAAAAACCCTGAAAAATAGACATCTCTGCTGAAATATAACTAATCTACACAGCCCAAAGTCTGCAATTAAGTCTTGAATGCAGAGAGAACACCTCATAGTCTTGACGTAACAGTCGGCCACTTGACGTAACTGTCCTACACTTCTACACTGTGTCCTTCATAGTACACACTACTGATGCAGTGCCAACCCTCTCAGATCTTCTGTACATTTCTCAGCGAACATACAATGAGCTTCAATTTAGACATTTATGAAGTATATTGTTATTATTAAAAGTAAACTCATATATCAGGTCATATCTCAGTTCATAAAACAGTTATAATTCTTACAGATAAAAAGTAGGCTTATTACTCTAATAGCACTGCTCTGAAGGAGAACGAGGACGCAAGGGCAATCAGGTCATTCTACAAAATCTTTCATATTTTCATGTCAATAAATGACAAATTCCATGCATATATTTGAAAATAATAGTTGATTTTTTTACTACCTGTTTAACTATTTAATAATGTTTCCCTGAAAAACGTCTCGATATGACGGACAACTGAAGAGCTATAATTATGATTATGATGATGTTTTTCTATTTGCCCTGGAGCAAATATTTAGCTGGGCTCTTTCTAATTTTGAAACTGTCACCCACCACTGCGATTTCCTGATAACTTTCCCTCCTCTTTTTCCTGACCATTTTGTACAAGATTACTTGTGATTGGATCTGATAGCTTTCTCCTTTTGTCTTTTTCTATCCATCCCAAATACCTCTCTTTCCATTATCCACCTTATTCTTATGAAGCACCCTCTTCTCAATACGAAAGTGGCACATTATCACAGCTTCAGCGGGACGAATCCCAAATGCGTCAGTGTGTGCTCTATAATAACTGCTCCCAACAGTAATTACTGAAAGCTGTCATTGCTTCCTATCCAAGATCTCTCAGTTCACCTCTCAACGGAATTCAATTTCTAGCTGCTTTAACATTCCAGCACAACGACTTTAACAAGAAACGCACTCCATTTGCTGTGAGAAGTGATTGATCCTTGTAGTACCTGCAAAACCACAGAGCAACGTACTGCAGAAACAACGTGTTTTAACCTACAGGTTTGTGTGTTTTGGCCACACTTGTAAAAGAAAACTTCACAATTTCAACAAGCATCCAACCTGTGGGTGCAGCGGCTTGAGATGACACAGTTTCACAGCCCTGTCCGAACACAGTAAGGCACTTTCAGGATGATTCACAACACACACACACTTAGCATTCGCACAAATCCTAAATAAATCTACTATTAAAACACAGTTACGTCACTAAAAGCACAAATTAACAGGTGCGCAACTTCAAAAATCCCATTTAAAGTGTATCTACATGTGTGCGCCAGCAACATCCCTGCCAGAAGTGAAGGTGATCAGTTACCTGCTTTGGCAAACCACATCCAGCCCGGACGCCCGACAGCACATTTTCTCCTCCGTGACTCGTCCTGATTTTTTTCTTCTTCTTTTTTTTTCCCCCGTCCCCCCCTCCTTCTTTCTTTCTCTCTCTCTCGTGGCTCTTGTTTGATTCTATTTCAGTGTAGACAGAACAGCCCACTGTGACAGTGGCATGGTCTCTAGCAGTTTGGCAGAAGGTCACATCATCTTCCGTGAGGGGAGGGTGGGACGGATGGAGGGAGGGGGGGAGGAAAAGAGGAGGTGGCGTGGAGAGATGGAGGGAGAGCGGATGCCAGAGGAGAAATGAGAGGAAGGAGACGGCTGTCCACAAGTGTCCTGGTGCAGTCGCGCATAGAGCTCCTTGTCCAGGACAGTCACTGGTTAGGTGGACACATGTGTCTCAACTTTCATTGGACAGGTCCAAGTCTGTCAGCATCTCATCTGCATCAAAATGAAATGGAAAAAACGCAAGGCTTACAGATCAGTCAATATAAAGCACAATTGATTCTTTTAGAACTTCGCCGTTTTGTGTCAAAAAGAACAGGTAAAATAGAATTTTGAATTTCCTGTTGGAATATTCCATGTATTCAGTCGAAAGAACAAATCGTAACCTTTCGTTTACCTTGTTAACTTGTTTCCGCCTCATTTTTCCAGTGTAGTCCTCATTCCAGTAAAAGACACCATGGATTACTCCAAAAACTGGCAGTTGGAAGGGCACACAGGTGGCGCAGGCCGACAGGTGGAGCTTCTTGTTTTAGCAGGCTGTTGATTGCTGGCCAACAGATATTTTAGCTTCTTATTCCCTTGAGTTTGTATTTATTTTCTTGCCTTCCGTAGTTGAAGGTGCCTCATTTCCCCTGACCCCTGATGTTTTGTTGGAGTTGATGTGCTCGTCTGTGGCTGTAGAGTGCAGTTGCAGTTCTCAGATTACTGTAGTTGTAATCCCGGCTCCTTCTGCACTCCATTTCAGAGGCAGGACTTGTGAGCCGTAATCATTATGTGGTAAGGATTTATTCGAACTCTCTCTCTCTCTTTATAACCCTCCTCCCTCCCGTCTCCCTTCCTCTAAACCATCTTCTCTCTCTCTCTCTTTTTAAATAACTCTTCTTAAACAGATGGCTTCCATGATTGTGAGCCATTTCTACTCTCATTCTTTGAAGTCCAGACATAATATTGGTAGCAATTTCCATACTCTGAGAATGCAATACTTTGGGCAATCGTTACAAATTTTACTTTATAATCTTGTTTATAACCGTATACTTCAGTGTACAGCATCTAGTTTGGGTTTTACTAGCAATAGCTCAGATGCTGTAGCTCTAATAGAAGTTTCTCTCTGTGCTAAAGCTCAGGAGTCAGGAGGTGGATTTATCTTGCTGGACTCACTTTTTAAGTGGTGAAAAGCAGTTTGAGAGGCATTTGAGAAATTCTGTTTGAATTATGCAAATACATATACACACACATGCAAACGAACATCATCTATAACTGTACATTTACTACTGTTCAAAAGTTTGGTGCAAGTACGATTTTTTGTAAAATAATAATAATAATGACACTTTAATTTAGCAAGCACACACTGATTAAAAGTGGCAGTAAATACATTTATAAATTCTAGGCATGGTTTCACAGACAGGGCTTAGATTAAGCCAGGATTAGGCCTTAGTTCAATTAGTACATTTAAGTAGCTTTTATAAATATGCCTTAGAAAAAAAAACATTGTGGTGTACATCTTGAGACAAAACAATGGCAATGACATATTTTAAGATATGTCAGTACAAGCCGCTTTCAGTTAAAACAGCTCAATAATTAATTTTAGTCTGGGACTAGGCTTAAACCTTATCTGTGAAAATTTTTTGTAATATGTTACAAAAAATATATATATTTCAAATAAATGATGTTCTTTTGAACTTTCTATTCATCAAAGAATTCTGAATTTTGACCAAAAAAAATAAAAATTAAGCAGCTATTTTCAATAGGATCAACAATTTCTAAAGGATAATATAAAACTGGCTTTTGAAGATTCAGATTTGCCATCACAGGAATAAATTATATTAACAGAAAACAGTTATTTTTTGTAATAAAAATTATTTGTAATAATATTTCACATTATTCGTTTTTATTTTAATAAATGTAGCCTAAAAATCGTACAGACTAAAAACTTTTAAATAGTTAGTATTCATGCAACATTGAAAATGGATATAATTGTTCTAAGTCTTAAAGGACACAATAACTTTGTATGATCAGATTGAAACTCGCATATGCAGACTACATAAAATATGGCAACATGAACTACAAATATGAATTAACATCAAACCTAACTGGTTCTTGCACATCTCATGAGGTTTGGTCTAAACGGTTTGAGCATGTGCAAAGGATGCTATGACATGACATACAGTCAAACCAAAAATTATTCAGACATTTTTGATATATTTTTACTAGTGGGTGCAGGACACTATAGTTCATTTATGTAAGTGAGGATAGCAAAATAAAGTAAACTGTGACATATTATACCCAAAAATTCTTCATACAGTGGACTACCGGTAAAATTGATAAAAACTTGGAACCACAAATTATTCAGACACTTTGACCTGACCATGTTTTGCTTAAGTGTTATCTGACATAATTAAGATATTATTTTTTCTGACACAGTTCAACTCCGAGATCTTGTCATATTTTATTACCATTTTTTTTAAACTATAGTGAATAAACTGTAATAATGAATGAAATGTTCAAGGTGTCTGAATAAATTTTGGTGTGACTGTATATAAACATTGCTGTCAAAGAGTTTGAGCCACTGATAAAACTTTGAAGCACACAATTAATCCACAAAATTTAGTGAGATGTGGGAGTCGAAACTTGTTGCTGTTGATTGTTGTGGAAAGAAATGTGAATATATGTGAATAATGTGTATGTATTGTGCGTTATCTCTAACAAGACCCTGTGACTTATTCACACTATCGGTGTAAGTATAAAAATACATCTACTTTTTATATCTACTGGTGTGGACAGTTCAAAATGAGACAAAATGTTCATGAGGGGATAAGTTCGAGACCTAGCTGGGTCCTGATCTTGTTGATCTTTTTTCTTTCTTTTTTTCCACAAAAGAAAAAAAAAAATGTTAAGCAGCACAACTGCTTTTATTGATAATAATAGGAAATGTTTCTTGAGCATCAAATCCTCATATTAGAGTGATTTTTGAAGGATCATGTGACACTGAAGACTGGAGTAATGATGCTGAAAATTCAGCTTCATCACAGGAATGTATTTCATTTTAAATTATATTAACATAGAAGACTTTAAATTGTAATAATATTTAACAATATTTACTGATCAAACAAATGCAGTCTTGGTAAGCATAAGAAAAACATTAAAAAATCTTACCGACCCCAAACTTTGAACGGTATTGTATATTTTGGTACACTCTAAAAAACATGCTGGGTTGTTTCAACCCAAATTTGGGTCAAATATGGACAAACCCAACATTTAATTTGCTTAAACGTTTTAATTATAATGATTTGCTTTTGTTTCAGCCTGAAATTAGGTATTTTTTCTGTGGATAAGCTCTAACAAGTCTACATAGCAAGGAGCTAGAAACCCCGCGCTTTTTAACAGGCAAACACTTTTACATTTTCTTCAGAAAAAGAAAAAATCTATTTTAACAATTCTGTTTCCTCAGGATAATTATATTTATGAAGAACATAATTGCCTGGAGCAATCCTTTAGCAGTAGCTGCGGTCGGACGTCAGCGCTGATTGTGGCCGTTAGCACGTCAGCAGCACCCGTTGGCGAGGAGTTGAATATTAGCTCAAACGTTTGAGGAGCAACGGCAGAAGGGACACAGGAAGACTCACAGGTGGCCGCAGGGCGGAGGAGGACACACATGTCAGGATGAGAGAAAGTGAGAGAGGCAGAGATGGGCATATGCTCTCTCTCCACGATTTGGCCGCAGCGTTTCACACACTATGCCGAACGAGCAACAGGAACAACAGGAGAGAGATATAAAAGAGGTAGACGAGTAGAAAGGCAGCGCTGGCACGTGTGTTCGAAATCCTGACACTTCAAGTACGCATTCTTCCTCGCCATGTGGAAAAGTTGTTATTATTAAGTCATGGTTTTGACGGAAAACGGTAATAAGAAGGGGTAAAGTGGCAACTTGGCACGGACCAGATCTCAGGGGAGACGTCCAAATATAGCCAGACGTCTCAGAGTAGCTAGCTTATTGAACAGCAGCTCAGTTTACGTCCTCAAACCTGCTCATCCCTGTTTCAAATGCCCTCTCGCTCTCTATTCTGAAACTTGTCGTTTTCTCTCGTCATAGAAGAAAGCTCAAGAGGTCTTTTCACAACTGAATACTGCAGTGTAAAAGAACAAACAAACATACAAAACAGCTGTCGTTGCCAGAACTTTTTAGGTTTTATGGATTTAAGGTCATTTTAGGTTTTATGGATTTAAATTTATAGTAAAAAAAAAAAAAAAAAAAGTCATTAACTATAATACAGACAACCACCAAAACACACAGGTGGTCAAGAGAAAAGGTGCAAACAGTGTGTACACAATGCACGTAAATACAAAGCACCATTATGGTAACACACAACACTAAAATAATGTAATAAATATTAAATTTAACAACATAGGCTGTAACAAAATTGTGAGAAATAAAGTCAGAATTGCGAGTTATAAACTCTGAATTGCAAGAAATAGTCAGAATTGTGAGATATAAACTCGGAATTGTGAGAAAAAGTCAGAATTATATTATACCTCATAATTCTGACTTTATTTCTGGCAATTGACCCTTCGCCAGGGGTTTGACTGACAGGTGATCTAACCAATCATAACGCCGAATCCGCCATTTTGTCCATCAAAGCAGTCAGAGGAGTTAGTAGATTAACGTCGGTGGACTTGAATTTGAAAAATGGTGTGTACTGACGTCTTTCTGCGGTTGAAACAACATTCCTTATGATGTTCATTCGTGTTTATTTGATGCTATAAATTAACTAGTAGGAAGAGATGATCGGTTCATGAGCCGCTTGAACTGAGGTGCTACAGCAATCTGTCACGACACATTAAAGAGCCACAAAACGGTATTTATTGTTTAAATTTCTTTAAAATGACAAAATTTGAAATTTGAGACTTTGTTTCATATCAAAAGTAACCTGCTCTGTCTTGTCTGTTGATGTGTTGTCAGTGTCCTCTTTGCTCCGCAATGTATTTTTCACTGCGTGAGAACATGATGTGTGGCGTGAAAGCAGCATGGCTTGTCGGACATAGCAACAGTAACTAAAGGGGGCGGGTCTTTGCGAACAGTCAATTTAGGCAAGGCAAGTTTATTTCTGTCATGACAACTCTCGGAGAGATTGGTATGGTAATAGAGATTGGCATGGTAATGGATATGGCAATGTTAATGTATTTGGTCTTGGCAGAATAGATCTGCTACGCTGCTGCTGCTGCAGAGCAAGTATCGAGACTTGCTACTGCCAATACGTTCACAGATATTGCTGTAAGCATGTAAGACATGCTGCTGCTGCACATGTAACATACATGAATTAACCCTTGTGGCAGATCTATACAAGTGGAGCTGGGGGAGGTGGAGGGTTTCTGAAAGCGCACTGCATACTGCTAACAGCAACACTACCGGTATTTGTTTGAATGTTGAGCCGCAGCTCATTGGCCGCTGATGCAACAGCAACCAATCAGCTGTGCAATGTAGATGATGTGATCGCTACCAAATGAGTTAAAGACCTATCAGCCTGCGCCATCTAGAGTTTCATGCCAGAACTAGGTAAATAGTAGGGGTGTAAAGGCAGGAACACACCAAGCCGACGGCGACGAACTAGTGGCGACGAAAGCAGCCTGCAGGGTTGGCTCACATCTGCAGCATCTGGGTCCAAAGTTGGCCAGACACACCAAACCGACGCTCGACAGCCGACGGCCAAGTAGCACGTCCGTTCTGCGCCTGCGCAAGATAAAATGCCTTTCCGTACCAGCAGGTGGCAGTAGCTGAACAGCCAATCAGAATGATCAGATGGCCCGACAGACCGACGAGCTCCAACGCCGATTCAACATGTCGAATCGGCCGAAAAAAAGCAGACGAGGACCAACTTCAGCCGACGGTGCGGAACACACTGAGAAAACTTAGTCGGCCGACGAACAAAAACTGTCCGACGGCCGACCGTTGGCTTGGTGTGTTCCTGCCTTAACGATTCTTGGTAAAAAAAAAAAAAAAAAAAAAAAAAATCGAACTGTACCATTCTCCTCCCATGGTTCGGCACGCACTTGCACCGCGGTTCATCGCAAATCTGACGACGCATCTATAAAATATGGTTTGTTGAAAATAACAACGTTCGGCTAATGTATGTTTCAGTCGATGAATACTCATTCTGGCTTCCCAATACGTAACAACAGCGATGATCAAAAAGCGTCGACAAAACAGTCACTCTTTGTAAACTTGGTTCACGGCTAGTGCTGTATGCTCTCATATGACCAGTCATTCACAGCGTCATCACCCGGGTGGTGATAGCACGCGAGCGCAGGTGAGAGCTGAACAGCACACATTGCTATCTGTTTGAACTAAACTCATTTAAGTCTTGCTAATTTAAACATTCAAGAGCAAGACGGGAAAGAGAACTCGCGCGCTGTGAGAAAATTTGTGTGTGCGCTCATCCTAAGCGTGCAGACGCTTATCTCAGACAGCGCGCAAATACTGAGTTCTTTCAAGTCTTGCGCTTGAACGGACAAATTCACACAAAAATTATGTCAACATGCCCGTCTTGGCGAGCATCCTAGCAAACATAGTCAGTTATGTCTTAAGTGAACGTATAACAGTCGAAAAAGACTCGTTGCTCTGTTGTATTTATTTGTGCTGTTGCTTGTAGTTTGATTATTTGTTCTTATTTTCTTTTTCTTCTTTTTTGACTGTTGACCTTTTTTCTATTTACTGTACCGAAACTGTGACCCTAAAACCGTGATAAAAACCGAACCATGAGTAATTTGAACCATTGCACCTCTAGTAAATAGCACATTTCACACAATGGTAATTTAAAGTGCTTTACATAAAAAGGATTTTAAAAAAGAATCATAAAATAATCAACAAGTGCATAGGAAATAAGAAAAACAAAGAATAAGCCTGATTAAAATTTATTTGAAATGTATTAAAACAATTATAAAAAGAATTAAAAGAATAAAAAGAGGACACCTAGATAAAAAAAAAAGTGATTTTGAGAGATTTATAAACAAGTAACAGTACTTTAAAGTCCGTTCTAAATGTAACTGGAAGCCAGTGTAAAGACCTGAGGACCGGTGTTCATTGCTCAGAATCCTGGCAGCAGCGTTCTGTACGAGCTGCAGCTGTCTAATGGTCTTTTTGGGAAGGCCAGTGAGGAGTCCATTACAATAATCCACCCTGCTGGTGATGAAAGTATCTCTAAGTCTTGACTGGAAACAAAACATCTAATTCTTGCAATATTTTTGGGATGATAGTAAGCTGATTTAGTTATTGCTTTTACATGACAGCTGAAACTAAGGTCAGACTCCAAAATCACACCAAGATTCCTGACTTAATTTTTTTGTTTTTTGACCCCTAGCCTCAAGGTATGTGTTCACCTTGAGAATTTCATCTTTGTTTCCAAACGCAATGACTTCAGTTTTGTCTTTGTTTAACTGAAGAAAGTTTTGGCACATCCAGCTGTTGATTTCATCAATGGGGCTGTAGTCGTTAGGCAATAGGCCTAAGTAGATCTGGGTATCATCTGCATAGCTGTGGTAAGCACTTTGTTTTTTTCTCATTATTTGGGTCAATGGGACCATATACAAGTTAAACAGGAGTGGTGCAAGAATTGAGCCTTGTGGGACTCCGCATGTCATGAATGTACATTTAGACTTAGGATGACCTATGTTCACATAGTAACCCCTCCCTTCTAAGTATGACCTGAACCATTTGAGGTTAATTCCAGAAAGCCCGACCCAGAGTTTATAACTCGCAATTCTGACTTTAGTTCTCGCTATTCGGTTTATAACTCGCAATTCTAACTTTATTTCTCGCAATTTAGTTTATAACTCGCAATTCTGTGAGTTATAAAAATTTAATTCTCGCTATTCATTATATAACTTGTAATTCTGACTTTATTTCTCGCATTTAGAGTTTATAACTTGTAATTCTTACTTTATTTCTTGCATTTAGTTTATAACTTGCAATTCTGACTTTATTTCTTGCTATTCAGTTAATAACTCGTAATTCTGACTTTATTTCTCACAAATTAGAGTTAATAACGCACAGTTCTGCCTTTATTTCTCGCCATTAAGTTTATAACTTGTAATTCTGACTTTATTTCTTGCTATTCAGTTAATAACTCGTAATTCTGACTTTATTTCTCACAAATTAGAGTTAATAACTCACAATTCTGACTTTATTTCTCACAAATTAGAGTTAATAACTCACAATTCTGACTTTATTTCTCACTATTCAGTTTATAACTCGTAATTGACTTTATTTCTCGCAATTTAGTGTATAACTTGCAAATCTGACTATTTCTTGGTATTCAGTTAATAACGCAGTTCTGCCTTTATTTCTCGCCATTAAGTTTATAACTTGTAATTCTGACTTTATTTCTCACTATTCAGTTTATAACTCATAATTCTGACTTTATTTCTATTCAGTTAATAACTCGTAATTCTGACTTTATTTCTTGCAATTCCGAGTTTATAAGAATTGACATAAACTCGGAATTGCGAGAAAAAGGTTTGAATTGTGAGATATAAACTCTGAATTCAGACTTTATAACTCGCAATTGTGACTTTTTGCAATCACAAGTTTATAACTTGCGATTCTGACTTTTTTCTCAGAATTGTGAGATATAAACTTGCAACTGACTTGTTCTGTTAGATTTATTCCAGTTTTCACTGTATATAACAGTATATAACACTGTATAGGCTATAAACAGTGAGCCGTTTTAACAGTTGCATTTTGTCAGTCTTTACCATTAAAATTATGATAATTTTTACAATAAGGGTCATTGTAAACCCCGGGTAAACGGAATCCTGAGTTATCTTCCTTCACATTTCACACTGTTAATTTACCCAGGGTTAACAATTAATCCATTGATTGGACGAACACAGCAGGCGACCTGTTTACACAAAGGCTCTAACTTTGTGCATTCTCATTTTACATATTGTATATTTAGGCCCATATATGGACAGTACTACCAAGTTTTTCCTGAATGGACTTTTCACACTATAAAAAGGTAAGAATGAAACTTCTCTTCTTCACTCCAGCTCACATATTTTCTTTCACCCTGATTTTAAATTACAAGCGTGAATTTTCCTCTACCTGGGCTTAAGAATGACAATAAGTGCAGTGTGAAAAGCCCTAGTGTGTTTTGTCGCATCAGTTCAGTTTGAAAACATCCTCTCTGCATCTGCAATACCACTTTTGTTCAGGTTAAACAGACTCATCTGTAGCACATGCCAACAAAACTGATAAAAAAAATGACCAGTATTAATTTAGGAAACAAGAAAAAAATTACTCTGTAACTCCCAAAAGTACAGCGATGATTCAAGACACTTTTGGTCAAGAAGATGTCATGATGTACTGATCAGTCTGTTGTCACTTCAAGATGATTAACATCTACTAACTGCAGCTGTTGTCAGAGGGACTGTTCATCAGTGACATTTCTCAGGTCCAAAAATTCATCCAGTCCTGAGGAATTGTTTTGTCATTAAGCATCTGTGCAAACAGCTGCAGCCAAGTTCTGGAGTTGTTTGATGTTGCCGAAACAATTACAATTCATTTGTGCACTTCTTTAAATAAGGTGTACACAAAAATTATGTTTTTTTTGGCAGCGATGCCTTAGAAGAACCTTTTTTGGTTTATAAAAGAACCTTTCAGTTTCATCATTTCTTAGTTTGAAGAACATTTTAATAATCTAAAGAAAAGATTTTCCACTATAAAAAACCTTCCAGTTCCAGGGATGTTAAAGGTTCTTTATGGAATCATCAATGTTAATAAAGAAACTTCATTTTAAGAGTGTAGAATTAAAGTGAAATACACCATGTTTGATAAACTACCAGCTTTCTGCATTGTCTAATGTCTATTTATAATGTCCCTCTTGTCCTGTAATGTGTGTGAAAACAAAAAGCATCCTTCTTCCAACACATTTGGCCTTACTTCAACCACAAGCAATGTTATACCGCCCCCTATTGATGGTACATGGAACCTAAATAGTTGCCTGTGCTATGCCTGTGTATGGATGAGAAAAAAAAGAAAAAGATAAAACAGACCGCATTTGTACCACAATGTAGTTCTTTGGGAAATTTCAGAATGCTTTACACAGAAACTCAAAATGACATAAGTGGACCGGTCTATAGGTGAGTGAACAGCAAAGGAAACCACTAATACCAGACTGCAAACTTTTAAAGCAAGCTCTGTGGTCTGACTGGAAATTTTCACTTGAACTTCTGAACTTATCTCTACAGTAAATATCCCTGTAGTGCTAACCACAAAGGTGTGTGTATGTGTGTGTGTACACACATATATACATATATATGCTACCGTTCAAAAGTTTTAGGACAAAAAGTTGTTGTTGTTTTTTTTCAGCAAGGACACATTAAAAGTAACAGTAAAGACATTAATGTTACAAAAGATTTCTATTTTAAATGCTGTTCTTTTGAACTTTGTATTCATCAAAAAAATCTTCAAAAACAATAAAAAAATCTTAGACTCCAAACTTTTGAACAGTAGTGTTTAAATATATAAATATGTCATACATAAACATACATATAATTGATTTCCGAAAGGAAGTCCATTTTCTTTCTGTTGCTTCTTTGTACCACCAAGAGTCTCCGGCTTTGCCTTTCTTTTTCTCGATATTGATGAGCTGCTTTTCTCAGAAATGTATATGAGGCACATAACGTGACAGTCTGACAGGAAAGTACCTTGGCAAGTAAGTGCATTAACCCCACTCTCATTACCACATGTGATGTTTCTTTGTCACGTTTGCTGTTTTTTGGACAGGATGTCACACTTCGAAACTGCAGCAAGGTTGTTAGTAAGACACCTACAACTCATTATCACAACGTTGGTGTGAAACTCTGCAGGTTTTAAGAGTAGTTGAAGAAAAAAAACTGCAACTAGATACAACTACATATTTGAAACAATTCACAATTTTAGAAATTATTAATTTATTTATTTTTTAAATTAAAAACATCTGGATTCAATTTGATAGCTGCAAAGGCACATCCATTCTCATGGTTCAGATTACTCAAAACACTGCCACACTTTTTTGTGTTTGGTTTTTTTTTAAGCAAGAAATGGAAACAACTTCAAAAAAGTGAAAAGGGAAAGTTCATTTTGTTATGAAAATGGCTGTCATACAGAGAGGATTTACAGAGCTTGTGATATGTTTCATGTGGTTCTATCAAGAGAATCAGAGAAAGAAAAGCTTTATGCTGGTTTGAGATCAGTCAGCATCTTGTGTGCTGCTCAGTACTCCATCAGATATACAGCAGCAATAATCATCGTTTACATATGTTGAATGATATGGGATAGAGTTTTAATGTACTGTAGGTCTCTAAATTGATCATTAAATAATCAATGCCACAACACAAGAAAAAAGGAATAAACAAATGAGTCTCGAGAAGGACAGGGCAGAAAGATCTTTTCGCTCTCTACTTTTACATTTCCTAGCTACTATGGGCAGTGGTGTCAAGTTTGTTTGAAGGGTTCTAGTAAAATATCTTAACCCAAATCTCAAATACACAGCGAACCATCAAATATGCACTAAACAGTGTTAGACAATGCTGTACACATCAAGATTGTCACTCTGTGACCATATAAAAAAGGACAGAAACATCTAATGTCTTGTACCAAGCTCAGGACGACGTTTGGCAAGAGAAAAAAGTGCAACAAAATAGGACCAAAAACGAAATAAAAAAATAAATAAATAAATTAAAAAAAAAGTGAGAGGAAAGACCTACTGGGAAAAAACCTTCCTCTCGTTTCTGGCAAACTGCTGTCATTTGCAGAGGTATGTATAGACTAGCCCTAAAAAATAAAAAATTAAACAGAACCCAGCTGAATCACGTAAACCCAGTAGACTCATGGGAAATCGAGTTTTTAAAGAGCTGGGCTATAATATGCTTTAAACATTTAATGACAGGGCAGTCACTGAAGGCATCAAGAACTAAAAAAAGGTACCACTGACCGAAACAACTATCAACACTTGTTGAAAACCACAGACGGTCATTCGCACATGCACAAAAACACACGCATTCGCGCTAGCCATTAGCCAATAAAACGATAAGGTCCCGGGTCACTCACCATCACACAAACAACACACGGAAAGTAGGCAGAAAGTATACATCAACACACAACACACACACTTACAGTCCATCTTTTCTCCTTACACAACCCTTAAAGGTTCAAAAAGCTTGACTGACAGACAGCTTCATTCAGGTTTCAGTAGCCAATCAGAGTTCAGTCCATTGCGAACAACTCTTAGGATCCAGTTACAGCAGTTTTCATTTGTGTTCTTGCGTCTTAACAGCTACAGACTCAGAATCAGGTTTAGGTTCGAGAGCTATTCTTAGTGAGCGATACACCCTGTCTAAGATCTCAATATGATACGTTTATCGATGATCGTGTTCATGTAATGAGCGTGTGTGTCTCCAAACGAGGGCGGCACTATTTGTGCATCTGTGTTTCAGTGAATGCTTGTGTTTATGTGCAGTTGAGACATCTACAGGCATGGAAATGTACATACGAACGTCTGAAATGTTGTGTAAATATGTAAGCTGCAGCATTTATGTGTTTTAGATCCATGTGTTGGTTTAAGTGCACAAATGATGGGTGATTATCATGTGGAGTGCGTGCTTGTAGGTGCATGTGTGTGTGTGTGTTTTAAGTTCTCAGTTATCCATGCTTCCTGTGGTGAACAGCACCCTCTGGTCGGTTCGAGCCAGCTTGGCGGGCGGTTCCAGAGATTCGTCCCCGATAGCGCCCACATCAGACTGCAGAGACAACTCCTGACACTCATCTTCACTGTCTTCTTCCTCTTCCTCTTCCTCTTCTGAGACACAGACATATAGAGAATGTCAATTATAAAAATACATATATTTTATTCAGTACTAAAAATTATTCATAATCCATTTGAAATTTTTAAATAAAAAAAATTGTATTATAAATTACTGAAAATAATAATTACATTATTTAAAATCCCTATACATTCCCCATTCGGTGTATGTGTGTGTGTATATATATATATATATATATATATATATATATATATATAAGGTACGAGAGGCTTTGCTGTATCGTGCATAAGTCATGGCTGAAGGGCGTTGTTAGGCATGACGCGAAGTGGAGTAACCCCTTCAGCCATGACTTATTCACGATACACCACTAGCCTCGAGTACCTTATTGCTTTTATAAAACGGTTACCACACAATACAAATATTAAAGCCAGAAATACACTATATTGCCAAAAGTATTGGGACACCCCACCAAATCACTGAATTCAGGTGTTCCAATCACTTCCATGGCCACAGGTGTATAAAATCAAGCACCTAGGCATGCAGATTGCTTCTACAAACATTTGTGAAAGAATGGGTCGCTCTCAGGAGCTCAGTGTATTCAAGCGTGGTACCGTGATAGGTTGCCACCTGTGCAATAAGTCCATTCGTGAAATTTCCTCACTACTAAATATTCCACGGTCAACTGTTAGTGGGATCATAACAAAGTGGAAGCAATTGGGAACAACAGCAACTCAGCCACGAAGTGGTAGGCCACGTAAAATCACAGAGCGGGGTCAGCGCATGCTGAGGCGCACAGTGCGCAGAAGTCGCCAACTTTCTGCAGAGTCAATAGCGACAGACCTCCAAACTCCGTGTGGCCTTCAGATTAGCTCAAGAACAGTGTGTAGAGAGCTTCATGGAATGGGTTTCCATGGCCGAGCAGCTGCATCCAAGCCTTCCATCACCAAGTGCAATGCAAAGCATCGGATGCAGTGGTGTAAAGCACGCCGCCACTGGACTCTAGAGCAGTGGAGACGTGTTCTCTGGAGTGACGAATCACGCTTCTCTGTCTGGCAATCCGATGGACGAGTCTGGGTTTGGCGATTGCCAGGAGAACGGTACTTGCCTGACTGCATTGTGCCAAGTGTAAAGTTTGGTGGAGGGGGGATTATGGTGCGGGGTTGTTTTTCAGGGGTTGGGCTTGGCCCCTTAGTTCCAGTGAAAGGAACTCTTAATGCTTCAGTATACCAAGACATTTTGGACAATTTCATGCTCCCAACTTTGTGGGAACAGTTTGAGGATGGCCCCTTCCTGTTCCAACATGACTGCGCACCAGTGCACAGAGCAAGGTCCATAAAGACATGGATGAGTGAGTTTGGTGTGGAGGAACTTGCACAGGGTCCTGACCTCAACCCGATAGAACACCGTGGGGATGAATTAGAGCCGAGACTGTGAGCCAGGCCTTCTCACAGAACATCACTGCCTAACCTCACAAATGCGCTTCTAGAAGAATGGTCAAAAATTCCCATAAACACACTCCTAAACCTTGTGGAAAGCCTTCCCAGAAGAGTTGAAGCTGTTAGCTGCAAAGGGTGGGCCAACTCCATATTAAACCCTACGGATTAAGAATGGGATGTCATTAAAGTTCATGTGTATGTAAAGGCAGGTGTCCCAAAACTTTTGGCAATATAGTGTATGTAACAATGCAACTTTCATTAAGTAAACTTTCAATAAAAGCCTTCCTTCCGCCGGAAAAAATAGTCCCTGACCGTGAACAGCAACAGAAGTTACATTATTACGCCATTAGATGGCAGCAAAAACTGTCTTTATGAATGTGTCAGTCAGTGGTGAAGACTTTTATATTGAAAAGACTGAATTGTTGTGAACACGGAACAAGACGCAACTGACAAATGCTTTGACTAGCGCTGTCAGTCATGGGAAAACCCCTTAAATGTTAAAAGGACAGGATAATACATCGGACACAAACAGATTTTTTATTATGAACATAGGACTGACCTGAAGGAAAATGCTAAATCTGAATGCAGGAAATAAACTCGCTCACTCGATCTCTTTCTCACAATACTCTTCTACATAATACAGTAAGCTTCACTGAACAATATCAATTGAGAACATACAGTTTACGTTGCTAAGAGTGGTTGCTAAGGGTGTTGTGTAGTGATACACAGAACCATTGGGTGAAGCGGTCATAGCCGTGTTTTATCGTGAATAAAACACAGCCATTAAGCAATCAGAATCAAGGACAGGAACTAACCGTTTTATAAATATATATATATATATATATATATGATTTTTTTTTAAACATTAATAATAAATCTGACATTTTAAATTCCTTTACATTAAAATTTAAATTACATTAATTATAAATTGCTGTAAATAATAATTACTTAATATTAAACACATACATTTTTATTATTTTATTATAAATTCAACGTATTTTTATGTTTATTTTTAAAACTTTTTTAAAAAAAAAAAAAATCAATAATACATTGATATTTTTAAATTATTTTAAAATTACATTAAAATTTAAATTACATTAATTATAAATCACTGTAAATATTAAATTACTTTAATTTAAAGGCACAATATGTAAGATTTTTGGATTAAATATCCAAAATCCACTAGAACAATGTTATATATTTTGTTGACTTGTGTACTTACATTATCCCAAATGTTTCCAACAATGTTTAAATCCAGAAAAATAAGCTATTTTAACCAGTGTAACGGTCCATGTCATTGCATCGCCTTTCAATGACGTCATATCGGTGCTACACTACAGTTTTACTTCCACAGAAACCATGGAAACACGAAAGACGCTTTAATATATTATGTGTTTTATTAGACAGGTGAGCAACTGTTTGGATACCTTTATAGACAGAAAACTAATCAGTGTTATATAGCTCAACACAGTTAGTCTTATTGTTTCAATCTCGTTTTCTTGATCTACCGCGAGTAACATGTTTGTACCCAAAAAGTAAATCAGACAACACTATTTTGTCAAGTGGCTAACATAGTAAAATCAGAAAGAGCTTTATTTGTAGTAATAGTAATACAGCATTTTCTTCACCATACAATGTTTTAAAATTAACTGCATGCCATTTAGCAACACAAGTCATCAAGCTTTTATTAATATATTTTAATATAAATCTAGTTTACTGTTGTGTGCAACAAGTGTCTCACATCAGCAACCGAGCAAACGCAGTCACGTTATAACAACTTTCAACACACTCAAATTTATTTTTAGCATGATTGTTTTTAGCAAGTAAAACAGCGCAGCGTTACTCCACAATTTTATTTTGTCAAATAAAGTGACCTGTACAAGCAGTAATTCAGCACTTGCGGCTGTTTCATTAGAATGAAAGAAAATAATGTGAATTTAAGTTATGAAGCGTAACAAAGTTTAAGTTCAGGGAAGGAGGCGAACGTTAAATGTAACTTAAATCGTAAAATATGCATAAATGACAAAGTGAAAGGAGCGTCAGCGTCCGACTGCGGCATATAAGCATAATATAAACAGCAGCGACAAATGTCCCAGGCTCTCGGCCCGCCCTGCTTCATAACACAGTAACGTTAATAAAACTTTAATATATTAGCTCAACCATGAACATGATTTCTGCCTGAGTCCCGTCGGATTGCATTCCATCGGCTGTGGAGGTGAAGACTACAACTCCCATGATTCCATGCTCATTCACAGCATCATCAAGCTACACTCTTGTTATTGTTTTGAATAAGCGACCTCTAGTGGCAAAACTTACATACTGTGCCTTTAAAAATACACTGAATATATCTGTGAGTGGTGCACACTTTCTCAAGCTACTCCCATGATGCAAGAGTGTTGTGGTTGGTTGCTAGCATGTTGCTATGTAGCTGCTAAGGTGTTCTGAATGATTTAGTGCAATGCTACGTGGTTACTAGAGTGCTTTGGGAAGCTGATGGGATTTTTTAACTAAACCTGAATTTAGTAAATGAAGAAGAAACAATTACAAGTCTGTGATTGAGAATACATCAAGCCAAAGGCTGTGTGCCTGTTTGTTTTTTAAAACATTATTATGTGTTTGGTTTTTGTGTGTAAAACTACTAACCTTTATCAGGGTCGAGTGGGTTCAGACTTCGACCAAGACTTGCAAACTTAAAAGAGCATAAGAGAAAATTAGGACACTTAAAACTCTCTTTTCAATTCAGAATCTCTCATTTACAGTTCCTCAGTCTAATATCCTGTTATGAGAAGCATGACGCACTTTTGTTTTGTATCATTCATTGAAATGAGAAGTGTTACTTTGAGTGTGCGTGTTTATACCTCTCCCATGACCGCAATGGGAGTTTCACCCTTGGCCTGGGCAACTCTGTGCTCTATCAGATAATACATGTACTCATCATAGAGCAGGCGGATTAGGTGAAATGAGCCGAAGCTTGCAGCACTGCGGAGAGTCAGGTCTCTGATCACCATCGAGCTAAAGAGAGAACAAAGAAAGGATACAGGAAGTCTGAGAAAGAAGAGAGTTGTTTGGTGGTAAGACACACAAGAGGATGAGTAGGATGAGTAAAAGGGAAACATACTTGACATTACAGTTACAGGCTCCAACAGTCATTACAGCCCTGTACCAAAACCTAGCATGCAATGTGACTGCCCCAAACTGCAAAATTATGTTGCCTTTAAGGATTTATTGTTTTAGAAAAATCTAAAGGAGCGTCCCATACATCTGTCATGGATACAGCAATCCCACAATGAATTGCAACAAACTTTGAGAATATTTTCAAGACCAAAAGAGTTGTAGGAAATTAGATATAGATATATTTTATTAAAATATAGGTATAATTTATTCAAAAACTAAAAAAATATAGAAAGTAAAGAGATAGAGATAAAGAAATCTTTCTCAATATTTCATGTTGAAATGATGTCTGCAGTGTCACATGATTCTTCAGAAATCATTCCAATATGCTGATTTGATGCTCAAGAAATGTTTATTATTATTATCAATGTTGTGGAAATTGTGATACATTTTTTTCAGGATTCTTTAAAGGGGGGGTGTGATGCTATTTCATGCATTCTGACTTATTTACACTGTTGAAGAGTTGGATTCTCATGCTAAACATGGCCAAAGTTTCAAAACACGAGTTGGACGTATGATTGAGTATTTCTGTGCCAAATGACTACTTCCGGTTTTGGTACAGGTTTCAGAGGTTTTTTTTCAAGTGAGTCCTGTATGACGTCAAAAGAGTCTGGAATTCCTTGTATAGACACTTCTCCCTGATAAGCGTGCGCACACACATCAGCCAGAGCAAGAGCAAGAGCACGCCCATCAACGCGTTTCGTTCGGGATACGGAAGCCGAGAGATTTTTCAACAATGGCTGTGTCCCAATTCAGGGGCTGCACTCTTTGAAGGCTGCATACATCATCGGTCTCATTTAAAAAAATAACCGTTAGATTGCAATGCAAGAAAGAAATTACAGTATTTTACACCTCACAATGAATATCAGTCAATTTTATTACGGTTACTTTTCTTAAATATGACATCCTTGATGAAGAATTCAGCATTCAAATGCGACCTCCGAAGGACGAAGCCTCCGAAATGAGACGCAGCTCCTGTCACCAAAGGAGTGTGTTTTTGGTTGTGAGGGAAAGATTACCTTTTTCAGCTTCCCAAAGAACCCAGCGTTAAGGGAACAGTGGATGAAGTTTGTTTTTCCGGGGCAGCAACGGAGTTGTGCACGTATGTTTGTTTGTTCCCGGGATTTTGGTGATGAATACTTTGTAAACAAGTCCCAGTTCGGCGCTGGATTTGCAGATCGCGGTGGTGAGTAAAGCTGTATCAGATGTCTGTGTTTTGTTGGCAATCGGCGCGCAAGTGCATAAAATGTAAACAACACGAACGCTTTTGTTCCCTTTGTATTTATAATGATGTCACAGCTAGCAGACATTGCAGAAGCTGCGCGCGCTCTTTAGCTCTGCCCACAGCACTGACGGCAGTTGAATCTCTGAATGGAGATGAATACTCCAGGAGCTAGGCTTTTTCCGGAAAGACTCGGTTTAGCGTATCTATCTTTTATAAATATGACAAAACTAAAGACTTTTCGGAGATATGAAGGATTCATTGTTACTCTATATGTACTCAAGATTAACATGAGATTGGCAGAAACTGTGTGTGATACCCCCCCTTTAAAGAAAGGAAGGTTCAAAACAACAGCATTTGAAATACTTTTAAAATATGTAACTGAAATAAAAAAATGTGTAACAATATAAAATGTCTTTCCTGTTCCTTGTGATCAATTTAATACATCTTTGATGTATGAAAGTATTCATTTCTTTCAAAAAAAAAAAAAAAAAAAAAAAAATCTTACTGACCCCAAACTTCTGAACAATAGTGCCAGTATATACGGAGCCCCACACATGACATGCGGGGAAAAAAAATTTTATTTCGAGGCCATGAATTAACAATTTTACTAATTCGTTACTTAATTTTAAGTAAATCATGCACACAATATTATAAACTGTTCCCTTGTTTTACTAAATTGTGGCCATGTTGTAATAATTGATTACCTTGTTTTAGTTGAATCAAATTGAGGGAAAGAAATTAGTAAAACATGGTAAATATATTTTTGTCCACATATCATGTGCAGGGCTCCATAAGTATATAATTAAATAATTAATAACATAATATAAAAAAGTATTTTTTAATGATTTATAATTTTAATCTATCTATCTATCTATCTATCTATCTAGACTTCCATTGCATAAGCCTCTAAAAGCCACCTCAGTCAAAAATGAGATAATGATACTGAGTGAATGCTCTTCGCACAAAGTATACATTCATCAAAATCATTTACTTCAAACCCGCTAAAATCCCAGCTTCAGCTCAATCAGAAGTACCGGTACTTAGGTAGAAACCTATATATAGGAGCCTGATAAAAATGCTAATTTTAAAGAAAAACGTCAGATGGACGTCAGAGGCTTTTGCATCTGGAGTCTTCATATATATCCCCTGTGATGACCACAAGCCTAACATTAGTACAACCTTCTGAGACTCACCTGTAAAAACTCCACTTCAGCAGGAAGAGTTTAGCTGCTTTTGGAAAGGCAGAGCTGGACTGGTACGGCTTTAAGACCTGTGAGACCACACCATCCAGCCAGGCTGCCCACTGCTCCAGAGAGTTCTGCTGCTGAAGAGTCAGTTTAAAGTCCTGCTCCAGCCGCTGCACCACCCGATCCTCACATCGGCACACCCAAGAGGCCTGTTCCTACAGGAGAAGGCACATGGGGATTCAAAAACCCAGACTAAATGAAATATCTATTAATGATCCTACAGAAATCATTCTAATATGCTGATTCATTGCTCAAGAAACATTTAATATTATTATTATCAATGTTGAAAACAGTTGTGCTGCTTAATTTTTTTAAGGAAACTGTGATAACCTAAACTTTTGAATGGTAGTGTAAGTAATAATAATATTTTTTTTTGTTTAGCAAGAGCACATTAAATTGATCAGAAGTGACAATAAAGACATTTATAATGTTACAAAAGATTTTTTATTTTAAATAAATTTACCTTCTTATTTATCAAAAAATCCTGGGTAAAATGTATCATGGTATCATATACAGTCAAACCAAAAATTATTCAGACATTTTTTATATATTTTTACTAGTGGGTGCAGGACACTATAGTATATTTATGTAAGTGAGGATATCAAAATAAAGTAAACTGTGACATATTATTATACCCAAAAATTCTTCATACAGTGGACTACCAGTAAAATAGATAAAAATTTGGAACCAAAAATTATTCAGACAGTTTGACTTGACCATGTGTTATCTGACATAATTGAGATTAATTTTTTCTGACACAGTTTAACTCTGAGATCTTGTCATATTTTATTACCATTTTTTTAAACTATAGTGAATAAACTGTAATAATGAATGAAATGTTCAAGGTGTCTGAATAAATTTTGGTTTGACTGTATATCATATATTATATATAATATATATAGTATATTATAATATAATTATAATAATTGAGCACCAATAATAATTATGTTAATAATTTAGCATCATATCAGAATGATTTCTGAAAGATCATGTGACACTGAAGACTGGAGTAATGATGCTGAAAATTCAGCTTTGATCACAGGAATAAATTACATTTTAAAATATATTCAAATAGAAAAAAGTTATTATAAATTGTATTAATATTTCTCAATATTACTGTTTTTACTGTATTTTTGATCAAATAAATGCAGCCTTGTTGAGCATAAGAAAAAAATCTTAATTATCTTTTGTCAGTCAATCAATCAATCAATCAATCAATCAATCAGTCAGTCAGTCAGTCAATCAAATCAATCAATCAAGTTGGTCTATCTGTAAACAAACAGCAAAAAAAAACTATATGTTTACATTCTGAAGAAGATGAGTAATTGGAATTTGCCCATGTCACCAACACATTCTTCTCTAAATTAGTTAGCATTTCCGTTTTTGCTATGGCCTTGTGGTGAAAGCTATGATGAAAATGTTACCTAAAATGTTTTGAATCCCACAGCAAGGGTTAATCCACAAACTATCACCCCTGTGCTCTTGAGTAAGACACGTTGCCCAGGGTTCACCTTATTAAAATGTGTACTACAAGTCATTTTGGATAAAATCATCAGCTAAATGACTAATGACATAGTCAGCAAAACCCCTTTTTAAAATCACTTTCAAGGAAACAAATTGTATGTTATGCTAAACACTCATTTGAGTTTCCGTTACCCTGATAGCTAGACAGACCACAAACACCCACACGCAGTTCATCTCAGATGGTGACACATTAAATCTCTAGGTTCAACCCTCGTAAATACAGCATCCAGCTTCAAATCGGACTGGGATGTGAGGGATATGTCCAGTCACACGCACCTGCACATTGGCAAAGTCCACTCTGTTGAGGTCGCTGAGCATCTGGTTGATCTGTGCTGTGTTTTGCAGGACGGCACGAGCTGCCTGGGCCAGGTGGTTTAGAGAGGTGTACCTGCGCAGGGTCTGAGCAAATGCGCTTGCAGACGTCACCTAAACAAAGGCCAGTTCACAGAGAAAAGGGGCAATAAGTAACAAATTAATGTTTTAATACTCTAAAGTTTAATTATCTAATGTTTATTTATTTGTTTGTTGGGTGTGACAGATAAAACATCTCTGTTGTACATATTTGATAATGTAAATGACCTGTTAAAGGTCATTTATAATTAGAACAGTATAAAGGGAACTTTCTTAATGCAGATGATGTGTGATATTTGCATTTTCCCAAATGAAATTCATTAGGGAAAGTTTTTAAGTTTTTAACCACTTTCAATTTTAGTAAATCCCCTAGTTTAAAACTGCATGTCTGACTACTCACAAGCACATTGTTTTAAGTTCCTGTTAGACCAAGCATACTATTATTAGTTATTAATAAAAACAGACGTTTTGTGGTATTGACTGTTGTGGTTGACCAATGCAGATGCACTGAATGAAAATGCAAATTAAATCTCTGACAGTAGATGGCACTTATGGAACAGCAGAAATATATCGTTTTTTTCGGTTTCATCTGTAAATAAAGCGGCTCTATGCATATAAACACTATTTTATTATGCATTATTCATTGGAACTTTGATTAACCAATTATAATGTAGCTCAATACTCAGCCAAGCATCGATGAATGTGCACTTCCCTGATATTGAGCTAGTTAAAGCATGCATTCATCATGCAGGGCTGTCTGTGCGTGATTACAAACCATCCGCTCACACCATTTTTTTTTCAGGTTTTTACTTTCAAGTACTTACAAGAACCATGGGTACCCTTTCAATAAGATGTACAGTACCATTCAAACATTTGTGGTCTGTAAATTTTCTCTTTTTCATTTCACTGACCTTGACACGAACCATCTCTTCAGGAATGTTCATCATGGCGTTAGTCAACCAGCTCTCAAGACTCTTGGCAAAGTTTCGGATGGCTTGTGTTAAGGCACCTGGAGAAAGAATTAAGAATTAATTTCAGCAAAATATATGATGTCGTGTGGCTGTGGACGCCCATAATTGGTAGCCCTGATGTTGACCCACGGGTTGGCAAGATGAAGGAGAATGTGAGTGAAAAGAGGCCAAAATGTGGCAAAATGTGACTCACCTGATAGATCACCACCTGCTCTGGCACATTCTGCTGCATATTAATATGCAAATCTATAGTGAGAGAACATTGGTGAACTCACTGGGAATAGGTCTCAGAACGTCTGGGATGAGCATCTCCACCAGGCCCTGGTACAGTGTGTTGTCGCAGTCACGACTCCAGCGAAGCACTGGTTCATATTTACAGAGCAGCACCAAACATGACTTTGGCAGCCTCTTCTCTGACTCATCATGCCTAAGACATCCAAAGAAAAACAGATAAAGTTTAGTGTCTTACCATTCATTAATCCTATGAAGAATACTTTATCATATTTGATTCACAAATTTCTATAGCAGATGCAAGCGGCACGACGCAACACGACAAAAACAAATAGAACCCATTATAATCAGTGATGCTGTCTACACTGGATGCAGTGCGATGCAAAGCATCACGACAAATTCCCGACAGTAAACTGATAAACCCTGTTCTATTTCTAACATACTTCTGACACGAAGAACAAATGGATTTGCAACAGTCGCTTTGTTGCACCCTGTGTAGACTGCCTCAGGCTGTTGCAACAACTGTCGCGTCTGGTGTAGACATGGTGCAAGGCCTCTAAATTATCAACATGACCAAACATGACCATGTTGTACATGTCTTCTGTCTTCTGACATGTGTCTTTTGCAGTGAAATCTTTACTGATTTTACTGAAGTAAACGTAAGAATAACTTTTTATATTGTTAGTAATATTTCTAGATCAACACTTACTGGACTTAAGTAACTTAAGTTTACTTGATTATCAATTAATAATTTTCTAGAAAAACCATGTTAAGATGATTTGATACTTCATGCTTTTGAGGAACGTTTATTTGTACATCGCTTAATCATCCTTGTATTGCACTGCATTATATGTTTTATCCCCACAATAAAACAACAGAGCTTTGATCATCAAACTATATCAACATATGATTGGAAGAAGTAGTCTCTTATACTGTTATAAAATACTCATTGATTTGCATGAGCATTACAAGCTATCAGAATTTCATCTTACTTTTTGTTCATATAAATATCAGCAACTGCACCAAAGTGCATTCTTTTGCTCAGTTTGTGCTTCTGAGTAAAACTAAGTTGTTTTTTCTTCTTTGAGTATGAGCTACATATTCTCCTATATCATTAGCCGTAAAAGTCTGATGTATCAAATATGATGCTTTTTTATATTTTTATATCAGACTTTTATGGCTAATATAGTATTCTCCTATATAATACTATATTAGTCGTAAAAGTCTGCTGTATCAAATATGATACTTTTTTATATTTTGTCTAAATGTTCAATAAACTCTTTCATTTAAAAAAAACTAGATTTGTCTGACAATTATTACATATCAGGCTCTATACCACCCTTGCTCAGTAGAACCACCTTAATAAAATCCTTCTGAAAGCATAAAACTGTGAAAACCTTGACATGTAGTGTTGGTCTACAGGAGTTTGTTGTGCTGAGAAGCAAACTTACACAGCTAGTGTTGCTGAGTCTCCTGCCTGACTTTCACTGAACCTCCAAAATGTTTTCCAAAGAGTCTCTACCAAAGGGAACTGAAGGTTGACCATTACATCAAGAATGGCCTAAAGAAACACACATTAAAAACACAGTAAAAAACACAGTAAAAAACAACTTGAAAAGATATTTAGCTTATATACAGATATTCATTGTGATGCCTGCAGTCAGTCACTGGATTCAAACACAGAAGAAGAGAGAAGACTCACTTCGCAGTGTTCTCTGTATAGCAGCTGAAAGCTCTTGAGATGTTCCAGCTCAATGCCCTCTGGTAAAGCTTTACCCTGCAGGTCAACATCAGGGAATTCGGGGAGAGCTCTGGACGCATCTAAACATCAAGGATTACAGCAACCATATAATGACTTGTTTATTTATTTTAATGAATCAGTTTGTTTGAAAAGTAAGTCAAGTCATATTTAATTACTGTGATCATGATTAAAATCGGATGTGGGATATTTCTTGCTTGATACATTGATCAATGCTCCCACAGTGACATATATAAAATATAATGTTATCATTAGCTTTAAGTATAAATTATGATGGATAAAGTTTATATGATCTTATAATTTGTTTGGCAAGAATATGATTACCTACCAAAAAGAGCAAATGCACACCTAGCAAATGTTTTCTAAAAATGTTCATTATGTCATTTTTTCGTATTAGTGTTTCCTTTAGAGCATGCATTCTGGGTTACATTTCTGCCTTTTAAGGCTCACACTGATGTCATGGCTCACCTAGAAACTGCTGGTACTGCTGGACCTGGGTGCTGATGTCCGACAGACCCGAGCTCTGCTGCTGCTGCTGTTGCTGTCCAGATCCTGACGACATCCCGTTAGTGATTCCCTCCACCTTCTGTACCGGCTTCAACCTGCAGGGATACAGAATTAGATGGACTGAGAAACACAGAAACCAGAGAGACTGAGAGCAAGAAATGACAGAGAGCATGTGTGTCCACCTCTGTTTCTGGGAGAAGGGCTGCTGCCTCATGGCCAGGTGTTGCTGGTCCTCCATCAGTCGGAGAAGAGATGAGCTTGCTTTGATCCGCAGTCCATAGTAGTGATATTTGGAATTCCCTCTGGAACAAACACACCAAAGCTTCAGTGCACCTGCATGACCTGAACCATAGGATTACAGAGGCTTCTAACAACATATGTGTGCATGACTCACAAACACATACACTACCATTTAATGAATACATTAAAATACTAGGAATATATTGAATATATTTTAAATTGTAATTTATTCCTGTGATAGCAAAGATGAATTTTCAGCATCATTCAGTCTTCAGTGTCACATGATCCTTCAGAAATCATTCTAATATGCTGATTTGCTGCTCAAAAATTTTCTTATAATGTTGAAAACAGTTTTGCTGCTTAATATTTTTTTATCTGATTTGAATATATAGATAATGAAAAAGTCTATATAACTAACACGGAAACTTGATAAACAACTACATTTGAACAAATTGATTCACTAAAACAGATGTCATGTGACCTTTCTCTCACCGTGTGCCGAGGCGTCTGGTCCTCAACCCCATGAACACCGAGCGGATGAGTTTTCCGAAGGACGCCGCATTGACAGGCTCCAGCTTTTGCTCCTGACAGTGCAGCAGGTAGTGGCAGTAGAGAGTGGAGCGGGGCAAACTCACCCCTTCTGCTGTCTCATAATTATCCAACAACCACTGCACCTGAGGGCCAGAGGACAGCTGCCGGGATAAGACACACACACAGCCATACACACACTCAGACAGAGAGCCCAGGCTAAAGGATGTCCTAAGATACACGCAAACAGCTAAATGCAAATATGTGAGTACGCATTTACATGCAGACACCGCTCATGCATATGCACTGTAATTATGCATTCATGCAGAGTTTATGTTACATCATTTAAAGTCAACAGAAAACCGCATTCACTAAACCATTTTAGTTCATTTTAAAGTGAAACAAAATATTCAAAAAAAAGGATGTAGGATTTATTATTCATGAATTGATTGGATAATAAGCAGTTGTTCTGGACCTGAATGTGAGTTTGCAGTGGATTTTAATTTCATGTTGACTTTAAATAAACAATGGCATTATTTAGCCATGTCTATACAAATATTGTTATTCTGACAGCTTCATGAAAACATACAGTGCTGTGAATAGGTCTTTGTCTGAATTTCTGAGTTTGTGCACATTTTAAAGCAGGCCTATTATGCCCCTTTTCACAAGATGTAATATAAGTCTCTAGTGTCCCCAGAATGTGTCTAAAGTTTCAGCTCAAAATACCCCACAGATCATTTATTATAGCTTGTCAAATTTGCCCCTATTTGGGTGTGAGCAAAAACATGTCGTTTTTGTGTGTGTCCCTTTAAATGCAAATGAGCTGCTGCTCCCAGCCCCCTTTCCAGAAGAGGGCAGAGTTTTAACAGCTCGCGCTTTGGTTGCTCAACAACAACAAAACTGGAGAATCTCACACAGCCAAAATGACGATTGTCAGTAATGGTGTTCAGCCTTACATTGTTCAAACCGGAGTCGGACACTGATGGAGAGACTCGGGAAGAAGTTACAACTTTTAGAATGCATCTGGACGTTTCTGAACGGTTAGTAGATAAATTTATGTAGTTGCTGTGGAGTTGATTCAACTCATCGACTAGCATGTGCCGTCTTTTGTGCAAAACCTGTATGGACGCCCAGTATACATAGCGTACCTGTTTGCCAAACAGAGCCATACATACCAGGCTAATGTTCTCAAATGCTGTGAATGGTCTAATATTTTTTCCAAAATATCGCTCGGACAGAAACGCTTCTTTTTTAGCAATTGAGCTTGCCAGGGTCAACTTGCAGGCTATCCAAGCTAACGAGACTATGAATAGTGTTAGTGTGCAGCCAACGACAGTTAGCATGCTTTGCTCGAACTTTTGCCATGGCCTTAGAACTGGTACACCGTTTTCGCTAGTGAAAACAAAATGGCGGCACCGTGGATGGACACATGCAGATTAAGGAGTGGTGATATTATAATAAGATCCCCTTCCTATTTCACAAGGGGAGCGAAATCTGAGCAGCTCATTTTTTCACATGCTTGCAGCGAAAGGCTTGCCAAAACAAAGTTATTGGGTTGTCCTTTTTTACATTTTCTGGGTTGGTAGATGCACCGGGGACCCAATTATAGCACTTAAACACAGAAAAAAGTCAGATTTTCATGATATGTCCCCTTTAATATACTGTAGTAGTATATAGTGTTGGTAAAATGGAAACAAAGTTTTAGTTCTTTTATGTGGTGTTCAAGGTTTCAATTATGCAATAATTCAAGTTTGAAGAAGTATGCTGCTAAATGAATCAAAAGCGGAACTGATGATCCTTGTGTCACATGGCCCTTCAGAAATCATTCTAATATGATGATTTGATGCTCAAGAACATTTCTTCTTATTATCAATGATGATAATAAATGATGGTAAATCTGATACAAATATGCAAAAATACAGAAAATCAGACAGGGGGCAAACACATTTTCACAGCACTGTATGCCTCTCGACAACTGTTTCTGCGTGCCGTGGCATACAAGACGAGTATGCAATGAAACGTTAAATCAATGGAATGCCTCAATCCTTAACTGAAAGAATTTTCTAATAGAGTGTGCAGCAAATTTGGAAGGCTGCTTCCATATGAACATGTTGAACAGGACCACACAGAGCCATCTGTCTCTCATGGATAATATGAATATGGTTATGACTGAATTTGAATGTTTTCTGCGATGAACACGACAGCACAGTGAAAGCCTTAGCAAGCAGCACTGATGAGCTACATGTCAACTGGACATGTGTTGTCATTTAATAGCATGCTTTTTCTGAAAGGGAAACAAAAGTCAATCTGATGACTTTATTTAAATAAAACTGAATTCGGATTTGGAAGGATCACTGTGCTCTCTGACATGTGGAACTGAGCAATGAGATCACCATGCGTTTAAATTCGTTTGGGTGGCGGGAAGAGGAGGGAATCTGTGAGTGGCGATGAGTGACGATTAAGCCCCGCCCCTGCTGTCATCATACCTTTTTGTCTGCCGACGGCACGCTATTGTCCTCGCCTTCGTTTATACTCACGGTGGTCGGAGAGGCACGGGTGGGGTGCGGATAACCGTGACCGTTTCCACTGCTGCCGGTCCCGCTGCCGGCCAGCATATAACCGCCCTGAATCACGTAGCTCCCGCTGCTACCGTTAGCCTCACTCCCGGAATCTCCAGAACCGTTCGCTGCTGTCCCCGTGGCTGCAACTACAGCTGTGACTCCGCCCCCAGCCGCCGTTGTGGGATTGGCCACGATCTGCCCTGTCCCTGCCACAAACATGGACACCCCAGGGGACCCTGTTGTCACGGAGACGGTGAGAGGGGTGCCGGGGGACGTGGCCTCAGAACCGGAGGCAGGGGTGGTCTCGTAGTACTGTCCAGCCGTGGTCTGGGTATACAGTGGGGTCTCTGTGTAGGGGAAACTGCTGGAACGACTGAGAGAAAATGACAAGGGTCAGGATTCAGAATTTTAATCAAACATAACTTTTATTACCTTGGGATTTTCACACTTTGTGGGCATAATTCAAAATGGTCTTGTTCTATGTTTAAAACTGTTTATATTTAACCCAGGGTTAGTAATTAATAGTGGGTACTCGGATTTCGAGATTTCAAACTGTACATAGGTAAAAACCTGTGTTAATATTTGCATATTTAAATTATTTAAAACATTGTTTGGGCAAGTGTAACACATGATAGGCACAAAGTAACTACTATATTAATAACTTTACATATTTAAAATTAAAAATAATGACTTAATATTTTATATTGTCTTAAGTCTTCTGAAATATACTAGAAAAACAAAAAACATATCCTACCATTCAATAGTTTGGGGTTGGTAAGTTTTTTTTTAATGCTTTTTAAAAAAAAAAAAAAAAAAAAAAAAAAAATCTAATGCTTTCTTGTTTTCTAAGGCATTTATTTGATCAAATGCAGTAAAAACAGAAATATCCCAAATTATTTGTTTATTTTAATATATTTCTAAAATGCCATTTATTCCTGTGATGCAAAGCTGAATTTTCAGCAGCCATTACGCTAGTCTTTAGTGTCACACGATCATTCTAATATGCTGATTTGGTGATTAATTTTTGATGAATAGTATGTTCATAAGAACAGCATTTATTTGAAACAGAAATCTTTTGTAACATTATAAATTTTGTTTTGTTTTTGTGCACAAAAAGTATTCTCGTCGCTTCATAACATTAAGATTGAACCACTTATGTTGAACCACCAAGCAGGCAAGCACCTTTTCTACTTTTCTGGGCCTTGAAAGTGGTTATGACGTTGCTTTCTATAGGGCAGTCAAAAAGCTCACAGATTTCATCAAAAATATCGTAATTTGTGTTGAACGATGATGAACGAAGGTTTTATGGGTTTGGAACAACCTGAGGGTGTGTAATTAATGACAGAAATTTCATTTTTGGGTGAACTAACCCTTTATCTCAGGAAGCATGTTTAGTGCGAAAAGCCCTGTAGCTGATTCAGCACAGATGCACAATGCTGGGGCGAGCGGTGGTTATCGGCACTACTCACATGGTGCTGGTGGTGTAGTTAGCATCTCCTCCTTCCACATACTGCACCTGGTTAGTATACACATGCTGGACTGGCACCTGTTGGAGCTGCTGCTGTACCTGTGGCGCACATACACCAATACACAAACTGAGAAGGCACAATTGACACCATCACAGTTCTGCAATAAACTTATTTATTAAAAAAAATGCCTGCAGCCACATTCAGTTTACTAAATCAGTGTTTCCCAACCTTTTAGTCTGATGTACCCCTCAAAAAACACTGCTAAGGTTCAAATACTCATCCTCAACAGCAACCTAAAGGCTTTTTTATGAATGTGTTAAAAAAATAGATTAGATTTTATTTATTTTAAATTAATATATTTATATATTATATATTTTGTATATCTACACGAGGGGTATAACGGTTCTCTGTTTAAAAAAATAAAAAAATAAATAAAAAATAAATAAAAAATAAATAAATAAATAAAACCATACGGTTCTCCACCGATTTGTGCGTGCTCATCTGAAGTGCGCACACGGAAAGCCGCGTCTCAGACAGCGCGCAAATACTTGTGCACAGTCAAATTCATACAAAATTTATGTCAATATGCCCGTCTTGGCGAGTATCCTAGCAAACACAGCCGGATACAGTCGAGACAACGCTTGTGTATCAATATCAGTGTAATGGATCCATGCATTATGCCTTAAAATGACAGCGGCCTAATATTCCTGCTGTCTGTTTTTAATGTTAATCAAACTACAAAAGACAAGGAAATCACTCACTGCTCTTGACTGAATAGATTTTGTAACTTTAATAATGATTCATCTTTATTTAATTTATACAGTGAAGATTATATGCAATATTTTAAATTTGATTACTTTATTCAGTTTCTGTACATGAAAACTACCTAAAAATCCTGAAAAGCACTGTTTATTTTATTTGTGCTTGTAGTTTGATTATTTTTTCTTATTTTCTTTATTTTTATTTGACAGTAGTCCTTTTTCCCCTGAACATAGCACATACCGAACCGTACCAAAACTGTGACCCTAAAACCGTGATACAAACTGAACCGTGAGTAATTTGAACCGTTACATCCCTAATCTACACTACAGTTCAAACGTTTGGGGTCAGTAAGATTTTTATTTATTTATTTAGTATTAAAAGAATAGTAAAAGGATGCATTAAATTGATCAAAAGTGACAGTAAAGACATTTATAATGTTACAAAATATTTCTATTTCAAATCAATGCTTTCTATTCATCAAGGAATCCTAAAAAAATAATATTGTTTGCACAAAAATATTAAGAAGAACAACTGTTTTCAACATTGGTAATAATAAAAAAATGTTTCTTGAGCAGCAAATCATCATTTCTGAAGGATCATGTTACACTGAAGACTGGAGTAATGATGCTGAAAATTCAGCTTCGATTTTTAAATATATTCAAAAAGAAAACATTATAAATTTTAATAATATTTCACAATATTGCTATTTTTACTGTATTTTTGAGCAAACAAATGCAGCCTTGGTGAGCAAAGGAGACTTTCAAAAACATTCAAAAACATAAATTTAAAAAAAATTAAAAATGTTTTTACAGACCCCAAAGATTTGAAAAATACTGTATATATTAAATATACATTGTTTTTATTTATTTTTTGAATTTGTTTAATTAAAATAATTTAATTTATGTTTTATAATTTTAACAAAGTAAAATACCCAATGTATTCTGTGAAGTACATGGACCCCTGGTTGGAAATCACTGCGCTAACTGAGCTAACACAACCTCTCAATGATTGACCACAGATTCACCTACACACTGTGGTTTAACCTAAGTCACCTACGCTATGAGCAGAGGGCATCTCATAGAGGAAAGACTGCACATCTGGCACAGCAGCAGAGGTGTAGGAGACCCTGTCTGTCTCCCAGCCCACAGACATGACAGGTAGGGAGAAGGTGACTGGCGAATAAGCGACAGGTAGAGATGGGGGGAAACAAGATGAGCAATCCAGCAAACCTCCATTAACAGATGCGTAAGATAAACTCTCTCCAAACGGGTTAGTGCATTTCTCTAGTAGTACTACTGCTGCCCTATGCTCCATCCAGTCTCCTATCTGTCTCTGTCTCTTCAATTCACTCTCTCTCTGTGCATCACTTCCTCTCTGTCTGAGAAAAGGGCTCTGAAAGCAACCATCAGAGGGTTAGATGACTGCCTGCTTAGAGAATTTTGCATTAAAGGAATGGTTAAGCCACTTTTTTTAGATGAACTATTCCTTTAATGCGATACAATCTCAGGTGGCATGATTATGAACTTTAGATGAAATGCACATGAAATTAATTTTACATTGGTCACAGGTTAAACTTGGAGCCATGTTTCCATACACTTATTTTTATGTGAATTTTGGAATACAGCATAAAAAAGCTGGATGAATGAACCTCTACAATGCGAGTAAATCAGTTGCATATGCGACCAAATTTCACGATAGGCAACTAAAAAATGTCTTTTATTAGCCAATAGCTAGTCAATTGTACGATTTCAGTTGCCTGTAATTGAGTTCGATGCAAAAAAATCAGTTTAGCGCAGATATAATTTCATTGCCTGCTGAGCTTTACGCACCATCTCTTGGCTGACGTTCAACGTGAGAGAAAGAGAGAGCACAATCGGACCAGTCCTGTGTCGTCATGAAAGTTTATCATTTGCACGTGTTTTAAGCCTTGCCAATTTAAACATTCGAGAGCAAGAAGACGCAAAAGATAACTTGCTCGCACTGTGTGAGAAGTTTTGGGTACACCACACAGAAAGCTGCATCTGACAGCACGTGAATACTGAATTGAGCTCTCTTTCACGTCTTGTGCTTGAACGGACAATTTCACACAAAATTATGTCAAAATGCCCTCCTTGGCGAGTATCCTAGTAAACCTAGTCGGTTAGGTCTTAAGTGAATGTAAACAGCTGAGAAAGTAAACGCGTGTGTAACAGTATATTGGATCTGTGCACCTGCTGCTGTCTGTGTTTTTAATGTTAATCAAACAACAGACTCACTGCAAAAAAAAAACAAAAAACAAAAAAAACACTCAGTGCTCTTGACTGAATAACTTTATAACTTTATGTAAGCAATAAGGTATGAGAGGCTGTGCTGTATCATGAATAAGTCACGGCTGAAGGGCGTTGTTAGGCACGGCGCGAAGCAGAGTGCCTGGAACCCCTTCAGCCGTGACTTATTCACATGAACATAGGACTGACCTGAAGGAAAATGCTAAATCTGAATGCAGGTAATAAACTCGCTCAATCGATCTCTTTCTCACAATACTCTTCTACATAATACAGTAAGCTTCACTGAACAATATCAATTGAGAACAAACAGTTTACGTTGCTAAGAGTGGTTGCTAAGGGTGTTGTGTAGTGATACACAGAACCGTTGGGTGAAGCGGTCATAGCCGTGTTTTATCGTGAATAAAACACAGCTATTGACCAATCAGAATCAAGGACAGGAACTAACTGTTTTATAATAAGGATTAATATATATTTAATTTATACAGTGAAGACTATGCAGCGCTATTTTACATTTGATTACTTTATTCAATTTCTGTACCTCATCTACATCTAATTACTGTTAGATCAACCTGAAAAACCTCAAAGGAACTGTTTATTTAATTGGCATCTTTTCTATTGTGTTTATTTGTGCTATTGCTTGTTTGATTATTTGACCTTATTTTATTACAGATTGTTTACATGACTTTAATAGTGTTTGAAATGTAAACATTATATTATATTTATGTAGAATTTTTTCATTTGCATTGTTCTTGCATTCCATGTAAAAAGTCTGAGCGAGTAAAATAAAAAATGTACTAGCCAATGGCAACTCGAGTTTCAGTGTGTCTGTAGAGGGTTGATGAAAACGGCAATTCTAATAATGCACATAAAAAAAACTTATGCTCTCAACTGAGTTGGATATTTTTATAATTTAAACAATAAGAAGATGCACATAAATGATGGAAACACATTTACCAAATAAATCCCTCGATGTGCAACAAAAAACTGACTTTGTTTTGACTTTGCCTCAACAGTGGCTGTGATTGGATAACTGGACTAACCAATAGATCAGTTTCATCACACAGCATCTCAAATGTTGGTTTGATCGTTTTGAAATGCCTGAGCCAAAGTCTGTCATCAGAACGATTTGGTTCGATTCCCTCCCAGAAGCATCTCACATGATTGCGTTCACAAACACTCCTCCAAACGCAAGATAACATGACAGTGTTTATGGAATTTTGTCTGCGCGCTTTGATACGCAAGTCATTAATAGGATAAAAGAGCCACAGTGGCTTATCCGATTGCAGTAACTTCCATATTTATTATAGACATTTTGTGCCAATTTCCCAGGAAGTGATGATGCTTTATTTATGGTGCTTTATTTGCAAATGTTTTAAGCAATATTCAAATTTTGTGCAAAAGTTAAATTCACAACTTTGGATGGAAACATAGCTAGTGGCATCAACCTGACAGAAAAGCCAGTCTTTACTGACATAATAACACACATTTATATGAGAGAGACAGCTCACCTCCTGTGTCAGGTGCACAGACTGTAGGCTGGTGACATTCAGCTGGGGACTCGGCTCGGTTTTCGTTGTCTGGGATGTGGCTTGAACTACTGATCTCTGTTAATAGATTACAGGGGGAAATGAAAAACATTAGCTTGATGAACAAGCTAATGTGAGAATGACAAACCACAGTCAATCACAGTTTATCTAAACTGAGCCACGGTTTACATGCTTTTTCTCATTAAAAAGCTTTTCCTCTGAAAAAATGAATAGTGCTGTGTTTAAAATGAGATAAAGACTCCAGTCATATCAGTGGCCTAATAAAAGCTGATTTATTTGGGGCAGAGATGTTTAGATCACATGTTAACCTGAATACTACTAACATTACCCCATTTATAAGAACCTTCTCTTTATGGAATAAATCATGACTAACTGTGAATTGGGTATTCCTATATTGATAGTGGTAAATGTAAATTTACTGTAATGTATTATAATGTAACTATAGCTTCATCCACGATGGTAAGTGGGAGTATAAAGTCGAAGACCACTGTTGTGCAATACAGCGGAACACAAACGCAACATTACTAAATAAACCCTAGCTATATCCAAGCTACGGCCCTGCTACCAATCATAAACTTTTGAACAGTAGTGTGTTAAAGGGTTAGTTCACCCAAAAATGAAATTTCTGTCATTAATTACTCACCCTCATGTCGTTCCAAACCCAAAAAACCTTCATTCATCTTCAGATTCAGAATACAAATTAACATATTTTTGATGAAATCCAAGAAATCCGTTTTTTATCTCCCATAGAAAGCAATGAAATTACCACATTCAAGGTCCAGAAAAGTAGTAAAGACATTGTTAAAATAGTCAGTGTGACTACAGTGGTTTAAACTTAAAGTTATAAAGCGACGAGAATACTTTTTTTGCACAAAACGACTAAATAACGACTTTATTCAACAATTTCGCATGTGTTGTGGTGCTCACGTGAACAGCGTCAGCCAATACTGAGCCGGCATTCGGACGTAAACACGGAAGCGCTGCACTGTGTTAACTGCGTAGGAGACTGACGAAGAGGTAGAGACTAAATTGTTGAATAAATTCGTTATTTTTGTTTGGTTTTTGCACACAAAAAGTATTCTTTTTGCTTCATAACATTAAGGTTGAACCACTGTAGTCACGTTGACTATTTTAACGATGTCTTTACTACTTCTCTGGTCCATGACTGTAGTAATTTCGTTGCTTTCTATGGGAAATAAAAAACCTCTCGGATTTCATCAAAAATATCTTAATTTGTGTTCCGAAGATGAACAAAGGTTTTGCAGGTGTGGAACGACATGAGGGTGAGTAATTAATTTATTAAAAAATGCATTCACAGTAATGCATTTGCAATGGAAGCCTATGTGGTGATTAACCAGGAACATTCATTTAAATCATAATCTAAATCTTATATTGCACAAAGAACTCACTATACTCTGGTGAAAATGTAAAAACAGCAAATTAGCTCTAAGGGCCAAAGATGCACTGTAGAGTTATCTAAAGGTTATCTAGCCCTGTGCATATTTACCCGAATCATTGGGACATTCCAGCAGTACTGTGAAACTACCAAGTGGTCTTTTTATTTACACTTTTAAAATGGGCTTTATTTTTTGAGAGCAGTGGTTTCCTCTGTGGTGACCTCCAATGAACGCTAGTGTTGTTTAGAAAATAGCAAAATCCCTCCACCCTTTTTATAAGAACTGCTGTTCTACAAAACTCAAACAGACTCAAACAACAAGCTGTGCTGAATTTTTCTCCATCTGTGGACTGATTGAGGTCCAGGTGTTCAGAAATCTTCTCCCAGCTTTTTAAGCCTCAACAACACTTCTTCTGATCTGATGAAATCTAATTTAATTAGACCATATTCAGTAAAAAGAAAACCACAGTTCTGTATATTTTGTATATTATAAGGTCAAAACTACCTAAATTATAATGCATTCTTTAGAACACTTTAATTCATGTTTAATTTAATGTCCCATTCAAGACATTCACATACTTAAATACATGACCTTGATCACTTTAATAGTTTAATTTGTGTACAGATATGGAAAAATAATAAAAAACTAATAGGACTGCATTGACATTTTTTGTCATCGTGACCAACATAATCACATTTTGAGGAGCCAGATAATTCGAAAGGGCTTCTATACACTTTTGTCAGTCTGTATATCTATCTACACTTCCGTTCAAAAGTTTGAGGTCATTAAGGTTTTTAAGAACCTTTCTGAAAGAAGCAGCACTCAGCAGTCACTTTCGATCAATTGAATGCATCCTTGCTGAATAAAAGTATTAAAAAGTATTAAAGTATTAACCTTTTGAACAGTAGTGTATATATTCAGTTATTTTTCACTCTAAAAAAGTAATTGATGGGACCTGTTACAACATAAATAAATGCATGGTTGCAAGTTAAAAATTCAAATTTATTGTTTTAATTAAACCTTTTAAGTTTCAAACATTATTTTGTTGAGTTCTTTTGTTGACATAATGTTGATCATTATATCAACGTAATATCGTCTGTAATTTAAACTCAAATTTCTACGTTAATTTCCTTTTTTAAAAAATTAAGTTATATTAACGTGAAATTGTCTTGATAACTTCGGAAATTAGGCAGTGGATTTCTAGTTCCTAGCATGCTTTGCATAGGACCAGATAAAGAGAATAAATGTTGAAATTAAGTGTTATTTTATGTGTTTTTTAGTGAAGGGAAAGACCTGTTAGTGTTTAGTGTTGTTATGTTTGACATTTAAAAGAGTTTCTGTAATGTGGAAGTTTTTGTGGTCACCATTGTGCTGAAGAGTAGACACTGTTGACTCTGTAAGCAATGACTTCTTGTTCATTAAATATACATACTAAATAAGTTGTGTTAGCATGTGCTATGATAGCTGTTGACTCTGGTAGTTGGAGCGACTTAATTTTTTTGAGTAATCAACTTAAATAATTTTGTTCATGCAACAAATTAAGTTCCACTAACTCAATGTAGCTTGTTGGTAGAACTTAAATTCACTCAAAGTTGTCATATCTCTCAAATTTGTCATAAACTGTTAATTTTTTTTTTGTTGAGCCAACACATTATTTTTTAGTGTTGATTTAACACTTGAAGCCATTGCAGTGCACTCCAAAGTTGTGCTTGTTTAGGTGAGTGGTGGTGTGGGTGGCTTTACAGTGTATTTGGATGCACAGGGCTGGTGTTTAGAGTTTGTGTTACCTGTTGTGCGGTCTGAACCTGCTGCACCACCTGTGTAGGAACTCCAGTCTGGACTACAGCAGCAGGAGGACTAGAATCCGACACAGAGTCACTGGAATGAAGAGAACCCTCTACAGGAGAAGAAGAAAAGAGAAAACTGCTAAGGATAGGAGGGAAAAAATTGAGAAAAATAAACAAGTATATTAATTTTAAAATAACATAACATACATTTATGCATTTGACAGATGCTTTAGCACAAAGCAACTTGGTACACATTTTATTAAGTTCATACTTTCTCTGGGAATTGAACTCATGACCTAAGAGTTGCTTGTGACATGCTCTATTTGAACTACAGGAATGATATTAAAGGGTTAGTTCACCCAAAAATGAAATTTCTGTCATTAATTACTCACCCTCATGTCATTCCAAACCTGTAAGACCTTCGTTCATCTTTGGAACACAAATTAAGATATTTTTTTATGAAATCCGAGAGCTTTCTGACCCTCATAGACTGCAACGTAATTACCACTGTCAAGGCCCAGAAAGGTAGCAAAGACATTGTTAAAATAGTCCATGTGACTGCAGTGGTTCAACCTTAATGTTATGAAGCAACGAGAATACTTTTTGTGCGCAAAAGAAAAAAAAAAAAAAAAGAAAAAAAAAAAAAAAATGCAGGAGCCGGCCAATACTGAGCCGCCATTCTGATGTAGAACCCGGAAGCGTTGAAAGTAAACAGCATAGGAGAATGACACAGAAGAGAAGATATTGTTGATATTGTTTTTATGCACAAAAAGTATTCTCATCGCTTCATAAAATTAAGGTTGAACCACCACAGTCACGTCGACTTATTTAACAATGTCTTTAGTACCTTTCTGGTATAATCAACACTTTCTGAAAGTGTTGATTATATTGCTGTCTATGGACGAGTCATATACCTCTCAGATTTCATCAAAAATATCTTAATTTGTGTTCTAAAGATGAACAAAGGTCTTACGGGTGTGGAACGACATGAGGATGAGTAATTAATGACAGAATTTTCATTTTTGGGTGAACTAACCCAATGTTAATAAAAAAGCGAAACACAACTTTAACAAAGATTAATCTATATCTAAAATATATACAGTGAACACTATAGTGTTATTTTACATTTAGACCTTTTTATTACATTTTTGTATCTGTATACTACAGTTAGACCTTACTTCATTTGTAACTTTGTTTTATTGTATGTATCTGTGCTTGTAATTAGTGTATTTGTTCTTATTTTTTACTGACCCCCCTTCCCCCAATTATTTTTTTTTTCTTGCTGATCCAAAAAATGATCCAGTCCGTGACCCAAAAATCGTAACATGATTCAAAATCAGATGACTCCAACATCAAGTGTCTATGTTATTCTGTCAACCTTCAGTCAACGAGCTTGTCCAAATACCCACACTTGCGGTCCTTCCACTTGACCATTTGTCTACTTGTCTATTGGCCAAGTGTTCAAGTGTGTGTGTTCAACTTTTGATTACCCAATGGGACACACTTACAGTATTGTACAATTTCAAGTGTTTACAGAGCTTTATTTTGATTATCAATACTTTGCATTTTAAAATAAACTTCTGAATGTCTGTTCAGTAGTCCCTATGATGACACAATTTAGTAATTGCTTCTAATTAAGTGAAGCAGTTGCAAAAGTTGTACAAAATACAAATAGTCCTCTTTGCACCAATAAAATGTGCAAAGCTTTATTTTTTTTTACTACCAAATTATATGTGATATCTAATTACAATGGAATGTTTTCCTGGACATCTCGCGATTTTGGGGGCACATGAGTTCCTGAGCATGATGCGATACGCTTAGCTTCGAAAAGCTCTGAGGCAGTATTTGAGATAGTGTGGGTTTAGTGTGCATTACCAGTTTTGAAGAACTGGAACAGTCTTGCGCACTTACTTCCTGTTGCGTGTACACTCTCTCAAGTGGCCAAAACTGCAAGTGTGGGTATTTGGACAGGCCCAACATCTCTGGGATTATTTTGCAAAAAATCACTTGAGTTAAATATTTCTTTGTGTATAATGGTTATATGGTGTAGTAATTAAATAGACAAAATTTATATATGCAAATCTAAACATAAAAAAATGCCTCCTCACTTAATCTGCCTAGCCAAAAGCAAGAATATAAAAAATAGATATTGTCTGGGACATTTTGAACAGTAACAGCTTCATAAACATCATATCTGATGGAAGAACACATCTATTACCAAAATGATATCCCATTATAAGCATGGATAAAAAAAATCAAGGTCTTTTGTTCCCACATATTTTGTTTATCTTATATCTCATGTCATTCATTCTTAGATTATTTACTCTTACCTGTAACTGTGACAACAATGTACTGTGGTGTGTTCTGAGCATTGCTGGACTGCGTAGGTGAGCTCTGAATCTCAGCTGTGACATATTGAGTCTGAGTGGGCGGGGCTTGTGCAGGTGGTGCCTGGACGATTGCCTGGCTCTTCTGTGCTTGTGAAGGAGGGGGCGTGGTCTGGCCGGTGGACGGGGCCGCTGAAGGTGTGGCCCCTGTAGTCTGAAGTTCAGCCAGGAATTGTTGGGGAGCTGCCGTCACGGTGGCAGCCTGCCCTGATGTGGGAGTCACACCTCCTCCCTGAGGCTGCGAGGTCTGCTGCAGCTCTCTCACATAAGCTGGAGTTGCCATTGGGTTCCCCTGGACTGAGTGCAATAAAAGGGGAAATGAATCACAAGCTCACATGATAATATGTAATGGATAATGTACATCACGTGTAATAAGAGACATGTAATATGCGCCAGCCTCAAATACCCGGATAAGTGGTCATTATACAGCGTTGCTATTGACATTTTTTTTCATTAAGTATTTGAAAATCAAAGAAAAAGACAAAGGTATAAGACTACAACAAACTACAAAGAACTACAATCCCATGAAGCATTGCAAACAACATAATCAATGAGATGGAGTTGAAGAATCAAAGATAGAGAAATATACTCCATAAAGATTAGTAATTTATTCATTCAAGATTATTAAAATTATTAATTTAAAGTTGCTGATTATATCTATAGAAACAATATATTTTAAGTTTATTGCATATATCTATCTATCTAGCTAGCTAAAGAGCTCTTTAGGTGCAATTTGCTTGTCACGATTCTCAGATTGGTGGAATTTTCTGTAAAGCATCATGGGTAATGTAGTTTTTCACCACAAATTCAGCTGTTAAACATGATTATTTTAAAAAATAAGTTGAAATAATGCAAACTGATGGCTTCAACAGAAGTAGTATATTCCATCGATTAACAACCTCGGAGCTCTGTCTTTAATGGTTTACAAGTAATAAAAATTAAAAAATCATTTTCGCTGAGAAAATGAATGGAGTTTGAACTCCACAAGGAAACGATAACTTATAAACCCTTAAAGACAGACCTACTGTACACTGTGAGGTTGTTAACAGTTAACCCATGGTTTGCTTCTGCTAAAGCTGCTAGCCTGCATTATTTCAGCTTATTTTTATCAGCGGAATTCCTTGTGAAAAATTCCTTGTGAATGTCTTGTAACTCTTTAATGAAGACTATTTTAAAATCCCTATGAGAAAAATGATTGAAAAAATACTTCCGGAACCAACGCCGCTGAAAAGGGGGGAGGGAACTAATACAGTCTATTGACCTCAAAACATTGTGACTGACCAATCAGAATCAAGCATTTCAGAAAGCTGTGTAATAAACACAATATATTAGAAAACTACATTTAAATGCAGTTGTGTGAAATTGCATTCATTCGCAAGGCAAAAACTGCCAATAGTGCAGGATGAGTTATGCACTGATGTTAAAGGCTAAGTATGACCAATATTAATGGTAATGCTTGCCATAGATGACAACAGTATTAAAGTTAGTTGGCTTTTTATCATTATCACTAATCACTTTTACTAAGTAGCACCTTGGCACAACCACACGGTTACAGGAAAGCCCTAAAGACTACAACCATTGTTGGGCCAGCAAAAAGAAGAGGAGGGAAGGTTTGGGCAGAGCCTTTGGTGTCCTATTACCAGTAACCTGATCACTGCTTGCAAATGAATGAGGGCACACAGCATTGTCAAGAACACAAAGTGGGACTTGGAAATGAAAATGTAAAATAAGGTGTATTTCTCTAATAAAAAATAACCATCTTTCATCTTAAGACATTTAAAACTCCAATCTCATTGTTTGTAAAACCTTTAAGTTTCCAGAATTTGTCACACATCTACCAAATGTCTTCAAATGTCATGTGTCACTACAAATCTACTTCCTCACTGTTACTTTAATTTCTCAAATTCACGATTCAATTACACAATAATCCTTCGAATCAAGCCTGTATACATCTGGTTTCCTTTGTATTCTTATGAATACACTTGTTTTGTTATGTATCACACTTGGTTCATGAAAGGCTCTACATAAAAAATATACTATTATAATAATTATGATAATGACATATATATAATAAATATGTATTGTAATAAAACATGTTATTTACATAAATTAACAAGTATTGATATCATCAATAAGAACATGCCAGTCTGTTCTTCTGTAATATATGCATATGCAACCCATAACAATAATTAAATCAATAGAAGTGTCAATGAATAAAACATTTTAACGTATTTACTATAATCACAAAGTAAACACGAAGTAATGCAGAAATATTTAATATATAACGTAAATTTTCTTTACGTGCCAACAGTATCTGCGCAATCAAATGTCCTGGTTTGCATGAAGACATTTGCATATTATTTACAATGCACGGAATGTTATTTCGGCACATTATCACATATGGTTTCATATCCAATAATCATCCAGTGGTCAGTAAGGTTAAGAACAGGAGGGTCTCTGGTTTATCCAGCAATAACTGCAGGTTTGTCAACGTGCTCGTCGGTGTAACTATGCCAACAGCGTTTATAACACCTGGCTCCATAGCAACGCTAGCCGAATGCTATGGATGGGTGGCTATCCAGCAATGTGTATGGAGACTCACGTATTATTGCAAACAACACCCGCCATTTTGTACAACCTATCTAGTATATCGTCATAACAACGAGCAGCTTTTGGTGAGGCTGTTGGTCATGTCTATCGTTTGTGAGACGCATCTGGCTAGCGCGCGACTCGATCGCTCAGCAATCCCTGCCACCAATAATGATTACTGGACATCGATAGACGCTAAGAATATCATCATCCTCGCACCTGCTTCTGTTTTCAACATAGTGTGACTTCATATGAAATATAAAAAACGGAATCACCTCTTATTCCGAGCGACTTTTCCAGCGGTACTTTTGATTTAATGCTTTTTTCAATGAATCGGGTTGTTGTTGTTGTTGATTCTCGTTGCTGGGTTCTTGTCACCACGACTACCGTGGCTATGGCGCTTCGTCCTCACCCAGGCAACTGTTGCTACCCACTCGCTGTGTTCCCGCCCCCTTTCTTCGCTCTGATTGGTCCAAGTACAATAACTATAACGCCGCGTCTTCTTATTTGTGGATTAGGGAGCCAATGCGACATACAGCACCTGGTTCGTCTGAAGTGTGTCAATCATTCGCGCCTCACGCTCGGATTGTGCAAACGGGGTTTTTATGTACTGATCTGGAATCAGTCGTGTTGATTCGTTTAAGTTCTCTATTACAGCACAGCTGACAAGCTGATCTGAACCTACGTTGTATACGTGCTGTTAACAAACACTCATCTTCTAAATACGAAATATAATAAATGTATATAACTCTGATATGCAACAACAACAACAAAAAACATTTAAACACTTTTACTCCATTTTACCTGAACAAAACGTGCCTTAAAATATGTGATAATAAAAATGCATCACCTACACATTTTTACTTTTTTAATTTATTTATTTATTTATTTATTTATTTAAATATATTTAATTATTATCTAATTACTTTTAATTAAGAAATTGTATTCAAGGTGTATTCAAGTAATTTTTTGTATGAACAATTTTGAACAATTTAATAGATCTGAAAAATAAAAATAAAATGAGTGTCAATCATGAACATGATGGACCTGAAATTTTATGCTTCGATATAAAAATTAAAATAATACATGCTATATTTAAATAGTTGTATAAACCAAAAACCAAGTCCATGGCCGCTATCCTTGCAGGCAAAGATCTAAACGTCAAACATTATGGTTAATGTCTCTCGAAATGTCATGCTGTTGTCATTGTTATCGTCGCATTCATTAAAAATTCATTATTCTGTTGTCATTTTGGATATTGGCGACCTTTGTCCATGTGGTTACAAAGATTACCATGTGCAATGGACTGTGTTATCACACTTTGAAAATGCCATGCTCGCTACATCTCTTTGTCTCTTAACCTTTAACCTCACAGTCATCACACCTGATGAAAAACAGGACAAATAAATCATGCATAAAAGTGCAAAGAAGGTAAATCAAGCATTCGGGTGAACTCAGGACAGATTTTTGAGAGGTGTGTTGTTACTTTCATAAGTGATCAGACTTACAATTTTCACCTGGTGGATTATAAAACAGGTGAAGTTTTTTTTAGCAACGTGATAACCAAGTAACTAGAACCCTGTGGCAATTGTATAGCAATACCCTGAGCGCCAGTCCCTGCTGAAACAATTTAACAGTACTATATTATTATTTCAACATGATTTAAAAAAAATAATGAAGCATTCCTGTAACAAACAATAGAACATGGTGCTAGCAATGCCGAAGTATGGGTTTGATTCCCAGGGAACGCACAAACTGATCAAATGTGTATCTTGAATGCTATATACGTCGCTTTGGATTAAGTGTCTGTCAAATGCAAAAAAAAAAAAAAATGTAAATAAAAAAATGTACTGCAATAAATTAAATGGAAAAACTGATATAGACATCTTAAAGAGCAATAACTGTTACATTCACACAGTGCTGGGTAGTAACTGATTATATGTAATCTGGATTACGTAATCAGATTACAACATTAAATACTTGTAATTAGATTATATTAATTTTAAAATGCTCATATTCAGATTAAAATGACTTTTTTAAGGATTGCATGATTACATATTATAAACACATAATTTATTGGTTTTCCCTATTTTACATTACTCTTTACATTGACATGCAGGTAAACAAATAAAATATATATTTTCTTAGTAAGTGTGTTTTTATTGTTTTTATTTTAAGATTATTTACATTTTTATGATTTATTTATTTAAGATTTTCATCAACTCACGAACTCCTAACGCACTTCATGTTGTAGAATGCACTATATTTTCTTTCTCTTTGCATTTTTATGTAATAATCTTATTCAATCTATATACGATGCACAAGTTAGGTCAAAAGTAATCTAAAAGTAATCAAATAGTAGTCAGATTACATTACCTAAAATGTGACCCTGGTCCACAAAACCAGTCATAAGGGTCAACTTATGCTCAACAAGACTGCATTTATTTGATCAAAAATACAGTAAAATCAGTAATATTGACAAATATTAATTTATAACTTTTTTCTATTTGAATATATTTTAAAATGTAATGTTAAAATGTAATGATCCTTCAGAAATCATTCTAATATGATATTTGCTGCTAAATTATTATCATAATTATTATTGGTGCTCAATTAATATAATTATAATATACTGCATATATTATATATAATATATGATATATACTGTATTATATAATACTAATATTATAAGTATATATAATTATTATTGGTGCTCAATTATTAATTATGGTTCTTATTATTATCAATGTAAAAAACTATTTTTGCTGCTTACTATTTTTGTGGGATTGTGTGTATTGTTGGCTATTGCTACAAATATACCTGTGCGGCTTATGACTGGTTTTGTGGTCCAGGGTCACAAATGTGTAATCAAAAAGATTACATTACTTACTAAAATTTCCAGCATGAAATTTGTAATCAGTAACGGACTACAATTTGCAAGTAATTTACCCAGAACTGCACGCAGCAATAACTTGACATGAGTCGTATTGCAAACATGATTCATTAATTTAAATGGAGAAAGTGTTTCACATCTAGTACGCCTTTGCATCTTTTATAATTACACAATCACCTTTCCTGTTCTTGCTTTTGTTTCCAGAAAGGTCTCTGACTTTATCGTACTGGGTTATCTGTGACTCCTACCTGACTCCTGGGGGTGGGGTGGGGGGGGTGCCCTTCGCCTCTTTATAAGCAAGAACAGATACCCGGGAAAAATCATCAAACAAGCATCTGGTTCCAAACCCAAGGGAGCACAGCAGGAACCCAGCTTCTGAACATCAACCGCTGCTGTCAGTGAATATCTGCTCTCAGCATGATGTGGAAAACCACAGCGCTCGCAGTGTGTCTGCTGCTGGCTGGAGTAAAGGCACTGGACGGCCCCTCATATGGAGTGAAATTATGTGGCCGGGAGTTCATCCGCGCTGTCATCTTCACCTGCGGAGGCTCTCGATGGAAACGCTCCTTAACAAACACAGGTTAGTATTAAAGACCTATCAGAGCAGGAGTCTTAAAACAATATTACAAATACACTACCAGTCAAACATTTGGATATACCTACTTATTCGTTATTTTTACTATGTTTTACAATAGCAGAGTAATCAAAATGATGAAATAACACAAATAGAAGTATGGGAATTATGTACTCAACCATTCAAAAGTTTGGGGTCAGTACAATTTTTTGAAAGAAAGAAATTTATTATTCTGCAAGGATGCATTAAATTGATCAAATGTGACAGTAAAGACATTTATAATGTTACAAAAGATTTCTATTTTAAATAAATGCAGTTCTTTTGAACTTTCTATTCATCAAAGAATCCTGAAAAAAAAAATATTAAGCAGCATGACTGTTTTCAACATTGATAATAATAATAATAAGAAGAAGAAGATGATGAATAATAAATGTTTCTTGAGCATCAAATCATCATATTAGAATGATTTCTGAAGGATCATGTGACACTGAAGACTGGAGTAACGATGCTGAAAATTCAGCTTTGACATCACAAGAATAAATTACATTTCAAAATATAGTCAAATAGAAAACTGTAGAAAATTGTAATAATATTTCACAATATTACTGTTTTCACTGTAATTTTTTAGCATAAGAGACTTCTTTCAAAATACTAAAAAAAAAAAATCTTACCAACTACCAACTTACCATCAAAAAAAGTCTCATTGAGATTCTTCAAAATGTATACAAACCTCTGACTTGTACATACATGAATAATAGTGTTCCATCTTTTGTTTTACAACTATTACATTAATCAACATCTCTTATGTTGCACAGATGAAATACTGGACTTATTCAACGCATATGACAATAATGCTGCAGATACCTCTGTGCTGTACAGTGCTGCAACATCCTCCCAGCATGTATCTGACTCAAATCTTCCATCACTGGCACAAGGTGAACAGGAAGGTGGCGTGTTCAGCAGGCCTGCACGTGCTCTCATTTCAGAGGAGGTGCTTGAAGCGTTGCGCACCGTTGACAGAAAGGGCCGCGATGTGGTGGTGGGACTGTCCAACGCCTGCTGCAAGTGGGGCTGCAGCAAAGGAGAAATCAGCTCCCTTTGCTAAGACTATTGCTAAGACCTTCTCTATGGCATGAGTGAATGTGTGTGTGTGCGCGCTTCTCCACCCTTTCTCTCTGTTGAATGTTTCTGTCACTGTTCACTGTGCTTGAGAAACCTAAATTGTTTGCATTGAGCTCTCATGTTGCAGTTAATTTAAATAGTGATTTTACAATGCTAGATGTTGTAATGTAATGTTAATTTTTGTATTCAATTCAGTGTGTTCAGTTTTTAATCTTTACCCAGGATATATTTCAATCTTGAATAAAGATGATTATTTGCATTAATCGTTAATGAATCAGTTTGTGCTGAAATATGAACAAATGCACAGTGTGTTCGCTTTGCAAGCTTTTGGATCTATAAACTTGGAAACAAGTTTAAGGATTCGAATAAATGTAAAATATACAGTGAAGAACGGATATTTAATAATATATTAACTGTAGATGGGCTTTGGAACATTCTGAAATCATGTTGGATAATGTGGATGATCAGGATGAAATTAGAGATGAAAGGGGAGACATACCAAATGCTAAAAAAAAAATACGATTCTAATGACATAATTTGTAATAAAATGTCTTAAATTAGGGGAAAAAATACAACACAGAAGTGCTTTCACTAGTCGCAGACTTTTAGACCCCACTGTGCATCTTTAGGCAGTTTATTGTCAACTCCATGCAAAAGGGGAAGCTAAAAATTTACTTAAGACCACATTTACAGGATGCGGGAATTATGACTAATCATGAACTGACCAATCAATTTTGCCAGTCTGCGCAGTAAAATAAGTAAAGTGTAGTAAAGTTCCTACCTTAAAGAGCTTTTTCTGCATCTGACTTAAAAAATTACGTTCATTGGTGGAGTCTGACCCAGTGTAATGTGGATCCATTCTTACTAAATAATATTTTCGACTTGAATAAAAACCAGTTCATTCAGAAGTTATCATGTGAAGCACATTTTTAGGTTACCTGATACACAATTTTATACAATGTAAGTTCAGTTTGGGGCGTAGACTCACAGAGAAACTAAACAAGAGGTTTTCCTTTTTGCTAAGTAAAAGTTCATTTCTCTGAAGGAAGGAAGGAAGGAACGTGCTAAGAAATTATTATCCTTGATCTGATTGGTCAACGGGCTTTGCGTACGCGACGTATGGGCGGGGTCTTCTGTATGCTTGGGCGGCTGTATGTTTACTTGTAAAGCGAGTTCGAGCTGGTCATTTGAAGAAAGTTGGGCACAGTGACTGCAACTAAATTGACGGAATACTTTAGCTATAAAAACATAAGGGAACAGTATCACAGGGATAAGAAAATGCTCGTTCCAGGATGTAAAGAACGACGTTAATATGTTTAATTGACGGCAGAGGAAACCGCTGAATAACTTTAATGTGCTCCTTGCTGGGCAGCGATGTCACTTCGGTGCGAAACAAACACATGTCTGATCGTGGACTTTCCGTAAACGTGCAATTACTCGGTTAACGGGACGTTGCGTCATACAGGGGTTTTTGCGTGCACTAATGCCGTGAGCGATGGCATGGCGGAATGTAAAGTTGCATTTTCTTATTCCACTTTACATGTGGATATGCTCTCAAGGTGAGCAAAACTGTTTTGTTTGGAATATTTCATTCTATCATAAGGTCTGGGACTGGTATGCTTTTTCGTAAAAAATAAAATAACTATATAATATATATATATATATATATATTAGTTATACTATATATATACTATATATATATAATCTTTATACATAAGCACACATTTTAAATAACAGTACTAATAGCAAAATACCTTAGAAAAGTGAAGTTCTAGCAGCTTTAGTTGTCAGATGCCACTTCATTTGCATCTATTCCAGTAACATTTATTCATTAAGTGTCCAAATACTTTTTAGGTAACTTTACCTTTATACAAATTAGAGCTTTTATTTGATCAGCTTTCACAATACATTAAATATTCAAATGATAGATTATTGAATGTATGTTAAACATTGTTTGCATGTTTTTATGGAACTGAGTGCAGTTCTGCATCTTTGCCCCAACTTGATCTCTTTGTCATTCTTTGTCTTTTTTTTTTATTATTCAGCCTCTTTGGAAGTGGATGTAAACTGCTGGTGGAATCGAGCTCATCATGTGGACCCCAATGTGTCCGTTGTGTGCCACACGAGTGCACAGGGAAGAGCCAACAGTTGTGATCTCTGCCAGATTATCACACCGGGGCACAGACATCTGTTACCCAGCACATGTGCCAGTACCAAAGAAACCTTCAACTTCTCTATCGCAACAAAACATACAGGGCATATTCGATGCATGTGCAATGGAAATATGGCGGATACGTGCAATGTTACAGTAAGAGGAGGCTGTGAGTATCACAGAATTGATCATTTGTCTCTAATGACCTTTGGGAATGTTCTGGGTTTCAAGTTATGTACAAGTGTCTGTTTACATGACACACACACACACAAGGATCCCAGAAGGGAATTGTTTACTGAGAAAAACTATATATTTATAAACAGGATTTTGTTACTCATAACCATTTTCCCGTCGAGAACAGAACTTTACAGCTCAAATAACACACATTAATGAATGGAAGAATTAATATAAGCAGTTTAAGAAAAATACAAGATGCATATTTCTGTTTAAGCTCTCTTGGATGCCTTGCCCCATAGACTTCCCATTGTAAGTGCATTACTAAATGTGGTGTTGCTACAGCTCAACCAGTAGAGCATGGGTTCAATTCCCAGGGAATGCATGCCATGAACTGGTAAAATGTATACCTTGAAAGTAGTTTTGGATAAAAGCATCAGCCGAATGTGTAACTCTAAATTATTTTATTTTGTAACAGAGCTTAATTTGTTTTGAGTCTGTAACATTCTATGAGAAATGCATGTGTGTTGAGATGTCCAAAATTAGACAAAGAGGGGAAGTGTGCGACACCCTGATGGCTTACTTTTGCAGATATCCCCACATGACTTCCTGTTTTCTCAGTCTAGAAAATAATTGTGCTCTTGCAGATCTTTGTGTTGGCTATTATGGTTTTCTGTTTTGTCACTTTTACTTTATTTGGTGGCTTTCCTCAAGAATAGTTTTCCATCTTTTACAGATCCACCATCTCCCCCGTCTCGCCCTATTTGTACTATTGAAGATTTGTATGGCGCTCAAGACATTCTCTGCTCCTGGACTAAATCCAATGAGCCGATGATTCCAACCATTTACACTCTTCACTGGCAAGATTGTTTTGGGTGTGACAGTGTTTACTTACTAATAAGTAGTCGAAACTTTTGCATTTTTAAGCAGAACTTAAACAAAATTTGGGACAGTTGCAAATAACTAATGATTCAAAATATCAAATTTAAACTTCAAATATATAAAAGATTAACTTTAAACTTTTTTGTGTTTATATTCAGGGACGTTTACTCAAGGGAGAGCGATAAAGAGAATGCGGTCATAAAAAGGGCTGAGTATATAAAAAGCACTGACATTATAGCATGGGTCACTGCCAAAAACGTGCTGGGTTCTGCACGATCTGAAGAGTCTGTCTTCAACACAGGCCATATCGGTAAGTCATGTTTACTCGCTCCTTTTCTCTGAACCATGTGCCTGCAATTTATTGGCTGCATTTGAAGCACTGTAAAGTAGCCAGTATACACACAATTCTGATGATTATTATTAATAAATGTAGAAAAAAGAGCCCATCACCTCCAAGTCTCTCTGATATTCTTCTCTCTAGATATACACTACTATTCAAAGGTTTGGGGTCAGTAAGATAGTTGTTGATGTTTTTTTTAAAGAACATGATTTCTGAAGGATCATGTGACACTGAAGACTGGAGTAATGATGCTTTGCCATCATAGGATTAAAAAAGTTATTTTAAAGTGTAATAATATTTTATAATATTACTGTTTTTACTGTAGTTTTACTGTACTGTAGTTTAAAATGGCGTTTTAACTAACGTTAAAAAAACTTTGTAATAAAAGCTCACTGAAATGATACAGAGGGACCAGAAAATAAAGTTCTCAGGCTATTCTTCTGACACGATCAGTCATGATTAGCAAAATCTCTTACCACTATAGTGTGTCCAGGTCGCATTCAATCATCATTCCATGTATGAAAACGCAGTTTCCCTTGTGTTTTGACACAGAAAAGCAATAGCGGGTGCATTTTCTGTCTTCTTTGCAGGAATATAATATGAAGAACGAAGACTGTACAAAGTAACATTTTTAACAACTCTATGAAAATTAATATCAGTACAATATGTGTCACATGACTAAACATCATCGTTTTCAAATACCTCCTAGTTCACACTACAACACGAAAATGGTATTTTCAAATTTATCCACTTGGGAGAGCGTCTTCAGAAAGCTCTGTTTTCATAGGACAAAAAAAATTGTCTCAGTGTGGACGTAAGGCCAAAATGTATAGAAAAAGATTTGTTTTCAAATGTTTCAAATGTTAGTGTAGATGTAGTCATAAATGCAGCCTTTATTGATCATAAACAAAACAAATCTTACCAAAGCCCAAACTTTTGAATGGTAGCGTAGCTCATGTTAACGAAATTTACAGGCAAAAAAACAAAAATGAAAAAAAAGTTTCATTATTTAGAAAAATAACTATTTTAAATGCTTAATTCTAGTTTCAAATCTTTTCTGTTTTTTTTTCTTTCTTTTTTTCTAGTACGTCCAGAACCCCCCAACAATATTACCCACACCTTCATGCCGCTGGTGATCGACTGGAACATGAACTGTGACACTGTGGAACCCTTAGACAAGAGTTGTCAAGTGCAGTACCGTGCACACACCACCCATCACCCGCTGGACTGGATTCAGGTGAGAGAAAGAAGTGAAAATCCAATTTCAGTTGATTCAGCTCTGATTCACAAAATCCTTATTCGATTCTGATTCAGCTAAGAATATTTCAACATTTTCCTCTAAGCTTGGTGTCACTGTGGCTTCATGGGTGCAGCTCTGGCATTTAAGTGTTTTTGTAAACTGAGTTTCCATAGTGAGTTAGTTCAGAAGAAAATCCATCCATCTGCAGGATCAGAGGTGTGCTAAAAAAAAGTAAAGTTTAAAGGGTTCACCCAAAAAATGAAAATTCTGTCATTAATTACTCACCCTCATGTCGTCCCAAACCTGTAAGATTTTCGTTCATTTTCGGAACACAAATTAAGATATTTTTGATGAAATCTGAGAGATGTCTGTCTTTCCATTGACAGCTACGCAACTACTGTACTACTTTGATGTTTCAAAAAGAGATCATAAAACTAATCCATATGAATTGAGTGGATTAGTCCAAACTTTCTGAAGAGACACGATCGCTTTATATGATGAACTGATTGAATTTAGGCTTATATTCACATGTAAACATTCATCAACTCGCACATCAGTTGTGGTAAACGGAAGCTCATGCATGTTTGCTTGATGTTTGAGAACCAATGAGGTTCATTCTCGTGTTACGCAGCACGTTTGAGCTTCCGCAAGTAGTTTGCTCTTGTGTGTCAAGCAGGTTCAGTTGAGCTTTTATGTTGGCTGATCAATGTTTATATGTGAGTAAAAGCCTAAATTAAATCTGTTCATCATAAAAAGCGATTGAGTCCAGAAAATTTGGACTAAACCACTCAATGTTTTACAATCTCTTTATGAAGTTTTTGAAGCGTAGTTTCACAGACTGTCAGTGGAGGGACAGAAAGCTTTCAGATTTCATCAAGAAGATCCGAAGATGAAAGAAGGTTTTATGGGTTTGGAACGAGTGAGTAATTAATGACAGAATTTTTATTTTTGGGTGAAGATGTAGTTTAAAAGATGGACCTTTTGGGTTTTAAGAATCCATATTGGATTATTAAAATACAAATCTCAGTAAAAGAGAAAATGTAGTTTTTAAACCAGGCCTAGGAGAAACACTACTGTTTTGTGTCAGCTAGTTACATTTTTTTCACTTTGTTTGCTTCTTTAATGTAAATGTATTCTTGTGTTTGACCTTAAGGATACAATCAAAGATAATTGGGTTACACTTTATTTCAATAGTCCACTTTAGACTATGTTACTTTGCAACTACCTGTCAACTAACTATCATTAATTTCCATTTATTCATTTAGCAGACGCTTTTATCCAAAGTGACTTACAAATTAAGAGAACAATAGAAGCAATCAAACCAACAATAGGATCTAAGTGCTGCGACTAGTCCCAGTTAGTCTAGCACAGTACACCTAGCAAGGTTTTTTTTAATAAATAAAAAATTAAATAAATAAATAAATAATAGAAATAGAGTAAAATAATAAGTGTTAGTGTTAAAGGAACTTGACTCTTCTGTAGTTACATTGTGTACTAAGACCGACGGAAAATGAAAAGTTGCGATTTTCTAGGCCGATATGGCTAGGAACTATACTCTCATTCCGGCGTAATAATCAAGGAACTTTGCTGCCGTACCATGGGTGCAGCAGGCGCAATGATATTACGCAGCGCCTGTGACCCCCTGCTTGCACAGGGAGCGTGCCTTGCAACCATGGAAACATTTGTGAGAGACGCTGCGTAATATCATTGCGCCTGCTGCACCCATGGTACGGCAGCAAAGTTCCTTGATTATTACGCCAGAATGAGTGTATAGTTCCTAGCCATATCGGCCTAGAAAATCGCAACTTTTCATTTTCCGTCGGTCTTAGTACACAATGTAACTACAGAAGAGTCAAGTTTTAAATAGGAAAAATATCGAAACTCTTTGGTCATTTTTGAGCGAGATGCTAACGGTCTAATCAGATTCAATGAACTATGCTAAGCTATGCTAAAAGTGGTACCGCCAGACCCGGAGATCGGCTGAATGGATTCGAAAACGGTAAAACTCAACTGTTTAACTCTAGGGGAGTTGGAAAATGAGCCTATTTTCAAAAAAAAGTGGAGTGTTCCTTTAATGGGTCAAGTGTTAAATTCAATGTAGTTGAATCTGTATGTCACCTAACTCTCACTAGAGTATTAGTAGACTGTTAGGGTTCGGATTAGTAGTTGACATTATAGTTGCAAAGTTACTTATTGTCAGTAGAATGTCTGTTGGGAGCATAAAAATAAAGTGTTAGCAGATATTAAGTAGACTACTAATACTCTAATGACTGCTAGTTGACATGTAGTTTGTCTAAAGTGGACCATTGAAATAAAGTGTTAATGATAACTGAATAATTTTTATAGTGTCAGGGATTTGTCAATACTAGTTGTAAGATTTAGTTCACCCAAAATCATTAAGAACACCATTAAAGTGAATAAATGGTGACAGAATTAAAATTTTTGGTGGAACTATTATTTTAATAATTTATGTTCTTGTTAAGATGTTGAATTTTTATTGTGCAGGAGGATGATTTCCAGTCCACGTTTCCGTTGGAGGATTCCCAGCCATTCACACAATACAGTTTTCGTGTTCGCTGCCACTGTGGATATGAAGAGAAAGTCATGAGTGAATGGAGTTCAGTGTATTCAGTCAGAACGCCCCCTGCAGGTCAGAGAAAGACACCTCAATGCATTCATTTAGGATATTAATGCACTTGTTTATTGTTCATTTACTGTTTTATTGAGGATGATCTTGATTCAGATTCGCACAGCAGCAGAATACAGTTGTCAGTCTCTTTTTAAGAGTACTAAATACCCCCACAATTCGGTTTTAAACAAGAGCGAACTCCATGTTCAGCATCCACTCTGACTCCTCACTACCGTTCACAGTTTGTGGTTGCAAAGATTTTTAAAATCTTTTTTAAAGAAGTCTCTTGTGGTCAAAAAGGATGCATTTATTTGATCACAAATACTGTAAAAACAGTAATATTGTGAATTATTTTTACAATTTAAAATTACTGTTTTCTATTTGAATATATTTAAAAATGTCATTTATTTCTGTGACGATGAAGCTGAAAATCACTGTAATAATGCTGATTTGGTGAACAAAAAAACAGTTCTTATTGATTTATTTGAAACCGAAATCTTTTGTAACATTATAAATGTCTTTACTGTCACTTTTAATCAACTTAATGTGCCGTTGCTGAATAAAAGTATTAATTTATTTTGAAAAATCATACTGACCCCCAGACTTTAGAATAGTGTGTGTGTGTGTCTGTGTCTGTGTCTGTGTGTTTGTATGTGTGTATGTGTAGTATGTATTTATCCTGTTCCGTTCTCACATCTATGTTAAGATGGTTGCTTGTATCTTGTTCTAATGATATATATATATATATATATATATATATATATATATATATAGAAATATATATATATATATATATATATATATATATATATATCTCATGAAATGTATATATCTTATGAAATTAGGTCATGCATACTATTAGGTCATGCATAGAATATAGCATACTGCATACTACTACTTTGAATTGTTTTTGAGGTTTTTTTTAATGGTATGGTATACAGTACATACTGCATAGTATGCAGTTTGCAGATGCTAGTATTCCATTCTAAATCTCATATATAAGATAATCAATGATGATGACTCTGTCTGTAATATTCTGTCGTTTCAGCGCCGGTTGGACAGCTGGATGTTTGGAGTGATTGTGCCCCTAATTCTGACAACTCTTCTTGTAACATCTATTGGAAAGTAGGCTATACTTCCGTAATACTTCATTTTAACTGGTTCTTGTTCAGTGGCTCAGTCATGATTCATTACATCATGAATGATCTGTAAAAATTTGACTGGTGTTATTTCCTGTTTCTCAGGAAATGCCCCTGTCTCAGGCTAGAGGGGAAATTAGCAGCTATATTGTGACTCTGAAGCTTAAAAATGGCACTGAGATCAAGCAGGTTACCAGGCAACGGAGAGACACAGGAAGTCAGCATCGCCACGAGCAGAACTGCCTGCAGCTCAGACAGGTCATTGTCAAGATGGGTGTTATAGGAGTTTTTGTGTCAGCCAACACCTCAATGGGCACGTCCGACCCCACATTCATGCCGTTTCCTGTGAGGGGTATGTCGATACAAAATTTTGATTAAAAGTTATGTTTTATATTTGAAGTTTATATTTGATATTTAATTTGAATTATTAGTCATTTGTCATTATCTCTCATTTTGTCAACTACATTCATATTTTTTTAATTATATTTCAATTTTTATAAAATAATGCAATATACACTTACAGTACCTTTCAAAAGTTTGGGCTTAGTAAGATGTTTTTGAAAGAAATTAACACTTTTATTCAGGAAAGGTGCATTTAATTGATCAAATGTGATAGTAAAGACATTTATAATATTTATAAGATTTCTGATTCAAGTAAATGCTGTTCTTTTTAACTTTTTATTTAACAAAGAATCCTGTTTCCACAAAAATATTAAGCAGCACAACTGTTTTCAACATTGATAATAATCAGAAATGTTTCTTGAGCATCAAATCAGCATATTAGAATGATTTCTGAAGGATCATGTGACACTGAAGACTGGAGTAATGATGCTGAAAATTCAGCTTTACCATCACAGGAAAAAATATATTTTAAAACATTAAAATAGGAAAAAGTTATTTTAAATTGCAATAATATTTCACAATTTCACTGTTTTTTTTTCTGTATTTGATAAAATAAATGCAGCCTTGCTGAGCCTAAGAGACTTCTTTAAACAAAAACAAAAAAGCTAAAACTAAAAATTTTACCAATCCCAAACTTTTGAATGGTAGTGTATAATTATGTTTATATCATATTTATGCCCTGCAGGACAGACGGCACCTGAGGTGAATCTGAGTGCAATAGGTGAGAATCAGACACTGCAGGTCTCATGGCATGTACACCCACAGTTCTCTGAGAGCGTCCTGGAGTATGTGGCACAGTACGTGTCTGTAGTACCTCACCATCCGTGCCTGAACTGGGTCAGAGTGAACAGAACCCAGAGATCTGTCACAATCACAGGTGGGTTTGTGAGTATGTGTATACAGGTTTAGGGCCAAAAAATCAGCAGAAACATGTTTTTATTCAAATCTAGTGTTTTGCATACGTTTGGTCAATGCAGTGTCCTCACTAATATAGTGAAACATACGTGTACATGTGTGTACGTGCGTGTGCTTGTGTGAAAAAGAGAGAAAGCTGTCATTTCTTCTGACCCTGACAGTGATTTTGCATTTGTCTCCATCCACAGGTGACTTCAGGAACTACACGGCATATAATGTGTCGCTGTTTGCTGTCTTCAACAACCACAGCACTTTCCTCAAGTCAGCGATTGCATACACACTTCAAGGAAGTATGACATCCCTTAAATTACTGACTGCACCTTTGTTTATTTCATTGCCAACAGACCAAAGTCCAAAAGACATCAAGTAAAATCTGGCTTTTCCATTTTAATTGCAAATTGGCCAACACAACAGAGAGACAAATTTCTGAAAAATAACATTGATATTACAGTTAATTAATACTGTGTGTTTACAAACGTACACCCCAATTGACAGCTTATTTGATAAAAAACACATCCATTGTCGAAGTATATTGCATTTTCAATAATTAGCTTGTATAGTGCAACTAAAAGTACTTTGTCAAAAGTACCGATTTCGGTACTAAGTTGGTACTGAAATTTTAAAAATGTGAAGCTACGAAGTGGTTGAAAGCAGGCGTTTATCAGTGGATCCGTCTATCAGCGGATATATTAGGGATCCGCTGATAGATGCCTGCTTTAAAATGCTCCCCTGTGTATGTGTAAGTGCTCAGTGATGAGCGTCAAAGATAACTATTTACAACATGTTTCTGAAGCGTTGATCATTGTAGCCAATCACAGACATATCTGTTGAGCGCGTGAACACGATGGCCAATCAGAGGTGTTTAAGAATCCGCTCAACAGCGCTCAAAATGCTAGGGGGAAATGCTGGTATCATAATTTCAGTACTGACTTGGTACTGAAGTCGGCACTTCTGACAACCCAAAAGGTGATGATACACGGGTCAACTTTTTGAGCAATGTTGCCGAGCAACGTTGCTTGGGCACCTTCCCATTGAGAATGAGCAACAAATTTATATCTGGATACTTTAGATTGGTCGTGGGCAATTTTTTGAGATCCTCCAATCAGAATGCTAGCAGCCGATCACGTGACCGGCTTAGAGATTTCAGAAAAAAATCAAACAAGATGGCGGCCTATCAGCGGCAGTGGAGTGAAGATAAGGAGCGTGAACTTAAATCTTTTTACGCTGGTAAGTTGTCATGTGTCAACACAAAACAGGGAATTTACCTCATTTAATGCTTAAAATACCAACAGGTGTCTGATTTAATGTGTGTTAGTAGTAATTTAGCCATCGAATGTTTTCAGTTAAATACTAAAAAGATGCAGTGTGTTTAACATCTGCAGTGGTGTAGACTGTAGGGTGTATGGCATATGAAAGTATCTTTTGACGCGATCGACGCGCGTTCGAATCTGCCTTTTTCCAAACTTGCTCTTCTCCCTTTTCCTATCACAAATCAGATCGGAAAGGCATTTATATTTAATAAAAACAAAGAAAATATTTGAAAAGTTGAAATAAAGTGCCTAACAAGTGTTTATAATAAAGTATTTATTGGGTTGCTCCTCTCTGATTAGTTATCCTGTGTCTCACCAGGTTGCCCGTTGACGGCAACATTGCCCAGCAACATTGCTCAAAAAGTTGCCCTGTGTATCATCACCTTAAGTACAACATTACCATTCACTTAGACTGATTGTAAAAAAGTGTTATGCATTCCATTCATTAAACATTTTCTCACTTTGAGCTAGTTGTGACCGTTTTAGGGCACAAAGTACTTGGTTAGTAAATGCAAGATCCTGTAATCAGATTTTCTAGTCATCTAGCCTTCATATTGGTATCATCTCTTCATCTCCCTACCCAGTTCCTCCTGAAGTCCCACAATTCCATGTGAAGAGCATCTCTCACTCTTCTGTCATTCTGATGTGGAGCCCCATCCCTGTGCATGAGAGCAAAGGTGTCATCCTGCATTACTTGGTGGGCATCGATGAGACAGGTAACCCATGATCTCTCCTTTAATGTGAGTCTTAAGGACTGGACACACTAAGCCGATGGTCAGCCGTCTAACAATGTCGGGCCAATTTTGAGCGTGGTGGGCTTAGTTTTTTTCAGTGTGTTCCACAACATTGGCTCTAGTCAGACTCTGTCTGTTTTTTTTTTTGTTGTTGTTTTTTTTTGCCTGATTCAGCATGTTAAATCGGTGTTGGTGAGAGAGAGAACTCCGATTGGCTGTTCAGCTTAGCGATCGAGTCAGTGTAGTAATGAAAGCGAACAAAGAAATAAAAACAGAAGGCTGTTATAATTTTTACGTCTTACCTGAGCATTCAAATATTTTCATAATACATGAGCTGACTGCAATGAAGAAAGTAATCCGCATGATTGATATTCAAAATGGTAAGTGAAAGTGGGCTCTTCTTTGTGTACAGTTTGTATGTCTGCAGTCCTAGTTTCGGTTTCCCTTTTTGAATGACGAAAATAGACTATTGATACCTGCTGGTATAGACAGATATTTTCTTAGAAACACATGCTAGTTGACAGTTACCTTTTAGTCCTTTTGGTGTGTTCAAGCACAGCTTTTTGGCCGAGATGCAGCCGACGAGAGACGACAACACAGTCAGCTTTCATCGCCACTAGTTCTTTGACACTGGCTTGGTGTGTCCTGGGCTTTAGAAAGTAACGCTTATTTCTTTCGTTATGTTGTAGACCCTGAGATTCTATTATTTGACCAACATTGCACCATGAAAATGGCATTAATACCTTAGACTGCCAAGTGTCAGTAAGATTTTTTTTTTTTTTTTTTTAAGAAAATCTTTGACCATACAGACATTTATAATATTACAAAAAGATTTATTTTTCAAATAAATGCTGTTCTTTTGAACTTTATATTCATCAAAGAATCCTGGAATAAAATGTTTCACAGTCTCTACAAAAATATTAAGCAGCACAACTGTTTTCAACATTGATAATAATAAGAAATGTTTCTTGAGCAGTAAATCATCATATTAGAATGATTTCCGAAGGATCATGTGACTGAAGACTGGAGTAATGATGCTGAAAATTCAGTATTGCATCACAGGAATAATTTATATTTTAATATGTATTACAATAGGAAAGAGTTATTTTAAATTGTAATAATACTTAACATTACTGTATTACTGTATTTTGTACCAAATAAATGCAGCCTTGGTGAGCAGAAGAGATTGTTTCCACCCCAGACTTTAACGGTAGAGTATTTCTCTGTCCTCTGGCCTGTTTAACAGGGTCTAATGTAAGCAGTGACAAGACCAGCATGCAGCTGTCAGACTTGCAGCCGTCCCGGCAGTACCAGGCCTGGGTGAGCGCTGTGAGCACTGCTGGTGAAGGCAAGAGGAGCATCACCACTTTTTCCACCACTAATGAAAACCGTAAGAACAAGCAAAACAAGCTGTTTCTTTCTTCCTTCCTTTGGGATTCACATTGCATGCATCATCCAAAATACTAAGAGGTCCTTTTTGCATATAGTATGTAGTTCAAAAATTCTGCTTCAGGTAGTAAATCTGTCTTTTTTTTTTTTCTGTCATCTCATCTCCTAGGTTTTGTTACCTCAATACTGTTGGCTGTATTCATACCATTGATGTTAGTTTTTGCTTTTACCTTTCTATTGTGAGTATTACCTTTCATTATAATTCCATCATACACTATATGGCCAGAAGTATCTGGACATCCCCTTCTAAATAGTGAGCTTGACTAGTCTAGTCATTTCTGTGAGGATAAATCTTGACCTTAATCGTAATCTTCTACACCATGCAGTGACATGGTAAATGCTAAACGAGCAGGTTAGGGTATCCACATACTTTTGGCCCTGTTGCGAATTACATTCCAATCAATTGCAGTCATTTATCAGATAAAAAATTGTCCTCTGCTTTCCATTATATCACTCTATTATTTAGCATTGGCATTGTATGCACGTTTATTGTCTTGCATACAGTTTTGTGAAAATGAAAAAAGAGATAATTTACTCCATGCAAATTTTGCTCCGGCTGCTAAACTCCTTCATACTATCATTGGTCCGTGGTGATTACGTAATAGGTGGGTGTCACTTTGTGGCTCCGCCTTCTTTGTTGTAATGAAAGAGACTCTGACACATTTTTTTCATGTTTAATACTGTAAAGCTGCTTGGTTTAAAGCTATCTATTATATAAAGTGCTATATAAATAAACGTGACTTGACTTTACTGGAGTGCCGAATTGCAGAGCTCATGCAAACATACCCACATCACTATGATCATATGCTTTCTTAAAGAGATAGTTCACCCAAAAATTAAAATTATTCCATGATTTACTCACCCTCAAGCCATCCTAGGTGTATATGACTATCTTCTTTCAGACAAACACAATCGGAGATTTAAAAATATCTTGGCTCTTCAAAGCTTTATAATGGTATTGAATGGGGGGTGAGATTTCGAAGCCCCCCAAAAAATGCATCCATTCATCATAAAAATAATCCAAACAGCTTCAGGGGGTTAATAAAGGTCTTCTAAAGCGAAGTGATGCGTTTTTGTAAGAAAAATATCCATATTTAAAACTTTATTAACTATAATAATGAGTTTCCGGCAGACGGCCGCACGCATCGATTTGTGGCGGAAGAGTAACCTCTGATCCAACGCATGATGCAACGACGAACGCAGAAGCGCAAAGGATAGAGGAAAACAAAACACCGGTCATAAATTAGAGGTCTAAAACAAGAAATTTTAAATCCTTTTCTCGATACAAGAGAAAAGGAGCTTGAGTTTGTTGCACAGCCCTATTTGTTTAAATCGCGAGAGGCATATAAGCTTACGATACTCCTACATCGCATCAGTGGTTACTTTTGTGGCGCAAGTCGACTTGCGCAGTATGTGTACGGTCGTCTGGCGGAAGATAGTTATTTTTAGATTATAAAGATTTAAATATGGATATTTTTCGTACAAAAAACGGGGGGCTTCAAAACACGTCCCCTGTTCACTACCATTATAAAGCTTGGAAGAGCCAGGATATTTTTAAATATATCTCTGATTGTGTTCGTCTGAAAGAAGATAGTCATATACACCTAGGATAGCTTGAGGGTGAGTAAATCATGGGATAATTTTTATTTTTGGGTGAACTATCCCTTTAACTAGTGTTTTCTCATCGCTGTCATTTTGTTGTTTATTTTGATATTGAGAGAAAAGCACGCAACACATATTTACATATTCATTTAAACGGCGCTCTCAGCAGCATAGGTTGTGTCAGGATGTTTGCTAACAGTATACCGGTGTAAAAACAGTATAACTTCTTTTCACCCCTAAGCGAAGAATACGAAAAGAACTATATCAGGCCCCATAACTGGTAAATTAGACACACTGTGGTAAATGAATATCTGCTGTCTTGGTACAGGTTACGTTACTGTTCTCAGAAGATCCCAGATCCATTAAACAGTAAATCATTTAAACATGTGAACTTTCAGGTGAGAATCTATTAAGTTTTATAAAGCTATATGAAAGAGACTGTCACACATATAAAAATGGTAAAATATTTGTTGTTTGTTTTTCTTCCAGCACACATGGCCATGGCTCTCTTCTCAAACAGAATTGACTGTGAAGATCTCTGAGCTGGAGATTGTGGAGAACCTGCATCCCGACAAACCTTCCCCTCCCTCAGAAACTGAGCTGGAGAAGATTTTAATTGATGTGAAACCCAAACATTTTCAGGTGCCAAATGGACTGGGCAAAACAAATGAAGGGGGGGAGAAGTGGTTAGAAGACTCTGAGGAATCAAACAGAGGAAACATTTCAAAGCAGGACAGCTGGAAAAAAGAGTACAGTGAGATGGTTGATACTGATGAAGAGGAGGATGACGGCAGCGGTGGTGAAGAGTGGTGGGACCAGCAGTGTGTCTCGGACTATGAAAGACATTTTATGCCACCTGTTGAGGTGAATTAACTCTGCTGTTTCATACCTCATGATGTTTGATTTGTACTGTAGTGCCTTAAATCAGAAACGTGATTGTTTTTACTGAAGAACTCTTTAATCATGTACTAAAAAGAGTATTAAGACGTTATTCGTGAAATTCCAAATGTGTCTGTGGGAGAGATCTCGCAGAGCTATGCACAGATTTTCACATTTACAGTCTTCCAAACTAGCTGCACTGTTTAAAGTTGAAGTACAATTTTTGCGCCACTATTCCATCAAATGGAATCAGGATTGTTTTCAAACAGGTTTCCAGAACACTTTCCCCTTTTGCCATTGGGTGCTCAAACAGATGTTCTTGCCACAAACTCACACCATTTGTTGAGCCATTTTTGGGCTGTTTGGAACATTGCACAGCTCCACAGTCCCATGTGCTTTACACTTTTCAGGGAATTCAGACTATAAATGTTTTACGGTCTCTGCACATTAAACCTTGTTCAAAAAAAGGTATTTTTAACATCGAAAACATTGCATACGTGACACAAATGAGACTGTATTACTGGTAGATATCTACAATTGATTGTAACAAAGTTTTTGTACATAATAAATACGTTTTATATATATATGAATATGCTTCTGTATGACTGCTCAGAAATGTTGTCTTGTGAATTTCTCATTCATTTTGCAGTAATTTGACAGATGATGTTAGGTTGGCATGTAAATATAGGACTAGTCACAATGTTAGTCTGTAATGTAGTCTACCCATATTATGGAAGCTATTTTTATACCTGAGAGTAAAAAATAAAAAGACAAATTACTTTATTTCTCTTTATGTCACAAAAAGTATGTTTTTTTTTTTTTTGTTTTTTTTAAATGACGCTGAGACAAAAACAGGCTTCCATACCATATAGCTTTTTTGAGATTGTCTCAGTCAAAAATCAGGAATATCAACCCAGAGCCAACATGCTTGTATGCATAAATAATTTTAAGACACATCAACTCAATCTTGTAACCTCTAATAAAATGACTATACAATAGTGCCAATACAGTAAACACTTGTTTGTCTATATTTGATGATCAGATGAAGGATAGGTGTTGAGGATTATGATTATAAACTAGATCCATTTAAATAACTGAATTTTTTGTTTTTGTAAGAAGTCTCTTTTGTTCACCAAGGTTGCATTTTTTATCAAAATACAGTAAAAACAGTAATTTTGTGACAATATATTATTACAATTTACAAAACGGTTAGTTCCTGTCCTTGATTCTGGTTGGTCAATGGGCTATATGCACGGTTACTTCCTGGTTGTCGTTAAGGCTGCTCGGGCATTCCCGGTGAACTGTTAGCTGTTCATTCTGTACTTGCTGTGCATCGATACAAAACCATGTTGACACAAAACCAGTGGTTGACTTTTTAATGTTGTATTCATATTTTAATACAGTTATCTCATTTACCTAATTTGCCAATAAACAGTTTTATTGATTGCAATAAAGACGAAGCTATTGGGACCGTGTCTGTAATTAGACACACACACGCATTCCCCCCCCACCCCCCCCCCCCCAGCACTTCAAATGTTATTTTTAATGTGATGACCACAAACATTATTTCTTCATCCTTCTGAGATTGTCCCCATTGTAAAACCGAACGTTTCAAAATGTAGGAAATTCAACATTTGATAGAAAACACTTATTTACAAATAAAAAAGACAATAATTACCACTATAACCAGCAGGTGGTGGCAGAATAGCATTTATTTGCGCATATATCAGCCATTTCCTCTAATCGTTTTTCAATTAGTTTCGTTTTTGACTAAATATTAAACTTTATAAAATAACTAGGTTTACATTTTGTCAATGTGAAGTATGAAGTACTCACAAAATCTTATGAAAAACAATAACTTTTCTTGTGAATTAATTACACAGAAAGCGAGCACCGTGCTTTCCCTTTGTAATCACGGCAGCTGTCAGTCAGTGCAGCGCAAGATCATGATTTCGGCACACTTGTAAAAACACACATTTTATTCAATTTATTCTAAAGTGCACTATAATTATTTAATTTTTAAGTGTGAAAACTGATGGTCGAATTGAATTTAGCTGAGGAGGAACACTGAGGTACTTTTTTATTTATTTATTTATTTTCTATGCTGTCTTATGTTTGAATAACTAAATTAATGCTATGCTTGACTATTTAAGTGACTATATTCTGATTATAAACTAATTATTATACTATTGATGCTCAACACACCAGCAAATGACATCTCACCAGAAGTTTTCCAGCCGGCTTATATTATTGCGGAAGTTCTAAAGAACGCTCTGTGCATAGAGCCCATAGCTGTGTTTTATTCACGATAAAACACCATGACCGCTTCACCCAACGGTTCTGTGTATCACTACACAACACCCTTAGCAACCACTCTTAGCAACGTAAACTGTATGTTCTCAATTGATATTGTTCAGTGAAGCTTACTGTATTATGTAGAAGAGTGTTATGAGAAAGAGATCGATTGAGCGAGTTTATTACCTGCATTCAGATTTAGCATTTTCCCTCAGGTCAGTCCTATGTTCATAATAAAAAATCTGTTTAAGTGTCCGATGTATTATCTTGTCCTTTTAACAGTTGAGGGGTTTTCCCGTCAAGTCAAGTCACCTTTATTTATATAGCACTTTTTACAATGTAGATTGTGTCAAAGCAGCTTTACATTGATAACTGGTACATTATTTGGCTGCACAGCAGCTCTTAAAGAATAGTGTCAATGCAGGCAGATCAAAGCACTGTTCAATATCAAATGTCAAGTCAAATGTCAAGTGTCCCCAACTAAGCAAGCCAAAGGCGACAGCGGCAAGGAACCCAAACTCCATCAGGTGACATCAGGTGGCAGACAAGTGGCAAATAGGTGTTTAAATGGAGAAAAAAACCTTGGGAGAAACCAGGCTTAGTCGGGGGGCCAGTTCTCCTCTGGCCAACAGTGCTTTGTTACGATTCAGGTTGCCATCGTAAGTCCAATAGGATCGCAACATTCAAAGTATTTATTCCAGTTCCATCCAATTGAGGATCGTATTCATCACGCCGGTATGGACGGTTGTTGAGGAACTGTGTCGTGGCTGTCGTGTCGATGAGGCCCTCACAGTGGATGATCTAGTTGACTCAATCTCTGCTGATACTTCAGGGCTGCGTTGTGGTCGTGTCAAGGCGCAGGTCCTTGGTCTCACCTGGATACGGCCCGGATCCGGTTGACTACAGTGAACCTCGGGATAACCAGAAAGACTAATATTAGCGTAGATGCCATTCTTCTTCTGATGTAACGAGTACATCATGTGTTATAGGAAGTGTTCCCGGTTCCGGCTGACCTAATTTATGCAGCCTAATAATCCTTTAACGGATTTGAAAATATTAATTGGTAATGTGTTATGTGTATGCCAGGTTAAAGAAATGCGTTTTTAGTCTAGATTTAAACTGACAGAGTGTGTCTGCTTCCCGAACAATGCTAGGAAGATTGTTCCAGAGTTTAGGTGCCAAATAGGAGAAGGATCTACCGCCTGCGGTTGATTTTGATATTCTAGGTATTATCAGCTGGCCTGAATTCTGAGATCGCAATAGACGTGAAGGACTATAATGAATTAGGAGCTCGCTCAGGTACTGGGGAGCTAAACCATGACTAAACCGTGACTGACAGCGCTAGTCAAAGCATTTGTCAGTTGCGTCTTGTTCCGTGTTCACAACAATTCAGTCTTTTCGATATAAAAGTCTTCGCTACTGACTGACACACTCATAAAGACAGTCTTTGCCGCCATCTAATGGCGTAATAATGTAACTTCTGTTGCTGTTCACAATCAGGGACTATTTTTTTCCGGCGGAAGGAAGGCTTTTATTGAAAGTTTACTTCATGAAAGTTGCATTGATACATATTTTTGGCTTTAATATTTGTATTGTGTGGTAACCGTTTTATAAAAGCAATAAGGTACTCGAGGCTAGTGCTGTCTTGTGAATAAGCAGGCATGCAGGCATGATATTCACGATACAGCACAGCCTCTCGTACCTTATTGCTTATTTAAAATAACTATTTTCTATTTGAATATATCTTAAAAATGTAATTTATTCCTGTGATGACAAAGCTGAATTTTCAGCATCATTACTCCAGTTTTCAGTGTCACATGATCCTTCAGGTTCTCAAGAAACATTTTTTATCATTATCAATGTTGAAAACAGTTGTATTGCAGTGAAAACTGTGATGTTTTTTCCCCCCAGGATTCTTTAATGAATAGAAAGTTCAAAAGAACAGCATTTCTGTAACATTATAAATGTCTTTACTGTCACTTTTGAACAATTTAATGCACCCATGCTGAATAAAAAACAATTTCTCTGTCTCTCTTTTGAATGTTGTGTATATCCATGTTATAAAAAAGTGGTATTTTTAAAAAGTAAAGAATTAGTAAGCTTAAAATGTTTTATTTAACCAGCTTTGTTTGTTATTTTGTTCGCATTAACACTGAGAAAGGAAAATCGAGGTAATTGAATTCCTCTGTCAACATTTGGAGCCATATTACAGAAATATCCTAACTCAGAATCTTATTTGTTTGGTAAACATTCCAACTTCAGACAGGCTTTCATTTTTAGAACATTTATTCTCAGAACCTGATTTAATATGCTACAAAATAGGTCTGTTCACGACAGACTAATGAAAAGCAATGGCAGCAAAAACTAAAAACATGTACAGAATATAAAAGTAGATTTTCAGTAGGTAACCAGTAAAACCCATCCCCCATTAAGCCATGCAGTCTACATTCCATCCTACATGATGAGGCTCAAACCAAGAGCTTCCGGTCGTTGATGTTAGGGGGCGCTCGCGAGCCGCTGACTGATGCATTCAGGCCGCTCTAGAGATACAATCAGACCAGATGGGAGGGGGAAGTGAGAAGGAAAAAGGAACTAGCTGAGCTGTCCTTTGTTTCTAGATTTGCCGAAGAGTACGGGGAAGAGACCGGCGCGAATATACACTGTAAGTCACGCTCTAAACACGGCACAATGTTTACAGGACACATGACATCATGGCGGACTTTTAAATTGATACATTTTGTAACAGTTATAGACCGCGAACAAGTTCTTTATGTCGCCGGGTTTGCTGTGCTCCGATCAGTCCGACATTACAGTGCCAGAGCAGCGGCAGAATGAATGAATAAGTTTTGGGAATGTAACACGAGCGGGGTACCGGGGTCAAGCGTACGGAAGGCGGGTTGGATCAATCATCTTTAAAAAGATGCTCGCTCTGTACTCGAGTTGGATAACTTCAAATTATTATTATTATTTTTTTTTTTTTTAAAGCACACACAGACAAGGGGAAGCACAGCATGGCCGACTGTAATCACACATACACACAAACCGGTCCTTTGTCTTTTCTTTTCGGTCTTATTTATTATTTTCAAACTATTTTTAAATGGCTTTTATAGCGTTTAAACTCTGCGCAAACACATACCATCTGGTGAAAACATATCGGGAATGTTTTAACCGGTTAAAAGTCGTTTTGTTTTATGTCTTTGGTTTTAATGGAGCTCTAATCTTTCTCTTGTTCCTTAGTTGGGTCACGTTTTCAAAAATCACTAAAATAGTTTTCGCTTTACCACAGTTTCCTGTATACTTTAGAAAATTCCTGCAGCATTATATCGTTATTTATTATAATGTTGAAAACAAACATTAGTGAAGTTATTGGGATATTGCTGGCTAATGTTTAGCTATTCAGTGTTAGCCGGCTGCTAATTCTCGTTAGCCTTTGGGGGAAAAAACTAAAATTGGCGTTTATTCTTTTATTACTGTTTATTAAAACTGTTTTTGATATAAGTTTGTTTTGTACCATAATTAATTAGAAGTGTTTGTAAATATTAGGTTATTTTTATACATAAACTCGCAAAAAGCTTGTTAACCGGCATATGCATTTTTAGCTTGTATTTAATTAACTTGCATCATTCAAGTGAGTTGTTTTGCATTAATTAGACCTCAGAATTTACTTTTAGCTGTTTCATAAATGATATAATATTATGATAACTGTTAGAAAACGCACTTTGCATTATTTTATTTTAGTTGATACCCGGGGCTAGTTGTCACAATTTTGGCTCCAGTAAATATTTCTCAGGGTGGGTTTATTTGTGTCAGTATTTATAATTTTTCTTGGCTACACAACACTTGAATATTTCCATTATTATTGCCTATGGAAAAAACAAAACAAAAAAAAAAAAAAAGAAACAGATATACAGATTTGACTTTTTGTGTCAACTCGCCCCAATGGTGTAGCATGTTGTCTTAATAAAACCTGACACTCAACATTATTACAGGCTTTTGAGCTTATTTTAAAAAGTATGGGGGAAAACGGTTATGAAAATGATTTTATAGCATAACATTATATAGTTGACTGTTGTCTGAATGTGTGCTGGTATATTTTTATGGTGTTCACAGTAATAACAAAATAAATAATAAAATTGGAATATTAGTGTGGATGTTTTATTTTACAAATGAAGTTTTCACTGCTAAGCACTAAAGAAAAACACATTTGTGTAATTTAATATTTATTTATATAACATATTTTTAAGTCTCCTTTATATTGTTGTAAGCTGTAGTTTATGATCATGTCTGATTTGTTTTGAGATATAATAACTTTATGAAAAGATTTTAAAAAGACTTTTTTTTGTTTTGTTTTACATGTTTTAAGGCAAGGTAATTTCTTAAGATGCGTGATTTGTTTTAAAATATAGTCAAATCACCTTTGAACAATGTTGAACATTTTAATGTGTCTAGTATGTCATTTTACATATTTTAAAGTGACACAAATGTTGATATACAATAGGCAAAATGAAATACAATCTGATAAAAAGCCTACTTTAGGGTCTGCACTAAAATGTGTTAATGTATTCATTGACATACATTAAGGCACAGATTAATTAACCTATTTTCTAGTCTCATTTCAAGGGCCGTGCTTTTGTAGCTGAATTAATCTGAAGCGCACATGATTTATACAGTTTAATAATACATATGTTTTTACAGCTGTACAATAAATGATCTTTTATTAATTAATGCTATATACATGACAAGTATGAGCTTTTTTCTGCTCATTATCACTAGCAAATTTTCTATATATATATATATATATATAATTAATTATACATATGCTATTTTTAAGCTTGTTTCATGTGTTGTTGTTGTTTTTTATCAAGCTGCTGAAATTAATCTTATTTTTCATTTCCAGGCTTTCTGAAAACGGATACAGGACACTGTTTTTCTGCCTCTTACGTCTTCCGGCTCTGCTGAGAGATGTCCACCCCTGACCCACCTATGGGCGGGACCCCTCGGCCGGGCCCTTCCCCAGGCCCTGGGCCATCTCCAGGGGCCATGTTAGGGCCTAGTCCTGGACCCTCACCTGGCTCTGCCCATGGCATGATGGGCCCTAGCCCTGGGCCCCCCTCCTCAGGACACCCTCTACCTCCACAGGGCCCCTCAGGTTACCCCCAGGACAACATGCACATGCACAAGGTACTGACAAGTTAAATCAATACGCATCTGATTCGTTTGTGGTTTTGTTCCATGTTTCATTTATGCTGTTTGGTCCATATCATTGAGTTATTCTTTATTTATTTTTATTGTTTTGAAGCCCATGGAAGGCATGCTCGAGAAAGGCATTCCCGAAGATCAACGCTACGGTCAAATGAAGGGTATGGGCATGAGACAGGGTGGGCACAGTGGCATGGGACCCCCACCTAGCCCTATGGACCAACACTCTCAAGGTATCTACAGTATCTTTTGATCTGTGGTTCCATCCATTCTATCTAACTGAATCTTTCTCTATCTATCTGTCTGTCTGTCTGTCTCTCATTCTGTTGTTTTTTCTATCTATCTGTCATTCTATTCATTTTCTAACAATCATTGTATCTATGAAATATGATGTAAAATCATTTACATGTACTTGTGTGAAATATAAGGGATGCAGATGTTTAGTGCACTCTGTGTTAAATGGCAGACAGATGGTGCGCTCACTGCTAAACTGTTTAGACTGGGTATAGAAAAGCCATCCAACCTGTTTGCTCACATTTCCCTTTGATGTGTGCACTGCTTTCTTCTTCCGCTGGGGCCGCTCACACGCTCGTTTTCCAGAAATGTAAGGTGAATGGGGTTAACCTTTTGAAACCAAAAGACAGACAGTTGTTGGAAACTACAAAGTCATGACAGAAAAAGAAACCAATATAATAATAATAATAATAGGATGTTTACAGACTTACAAGCAACAGATATGAGTGTTTTGTGTTTCTACAGCTCTGCATGCAGTATACCTAAATTTTACAATTAATGACTTGTCATTTTTGTCCAGAAAATGACACTTTTTTTTTTTTTTTTTTTTAGAGAGAGAGAGTTTGCATTTATATTTTGTATATTTACAAAAACATTAGATTATATTATATTTGCCTTTAAGCAAATATCACTATTGTAATTGATCATACTTTTGCCCCCAAGTATTAAACTGGTGCGTAACTCGTCCTGTACTGTGCAACAGACATAAATGTCACCTTAAATTGTGATTTAAGCACTATAAAGCAACTCGGAACGCATTAGCAATTACATTAGCAATGCATTGAAAAACACCCATGACTCAGCAGTGGTTTTTGCGAGGGCTAATATTTTCTTTGAAAATGTAACAATTAAATGTTTTCTTTAATTTCTTCCAGGTTATCCCTCTCCTCTGGGTGGATCTGAACATGCCCCCAGCCCGGTACCTTCTAACGGGCCTCCGTCTGGCCCCATGATGCCTTCTGGTCCTGGTGCCGTCCCCATGGAGGGCGGTGACCTGCAGAACCGGAGCGGAAGTGCAGGTGGTGTTGCAGGTTCGGGACCCAGCGGAGGACCTCCAAATGCAGGTGGGCCTGGTGGTGCCGGCGGACCCACTCCTTTCAACCAAAACCAGCTTCACCAGCTGCGGGCACAGATCATGGCCTATAAGATGCTGGCGCGCGGGCAGCCTCTACCTGACCACCTGCAGATGGCCGTGCAGGGAAAGCGGCCCATGCCAGGCATGCAGCAGGGAATGCCCAACATGCCCCCTGCTTCAGGACAAGGAGCAGGACCACCTGGACCTGGGGGTCCCGGTCCTGGGGGACCCAACTACAATCGACCACCTGGTGAGGCGACATTTTGTAAAAATTTTACAGCTCTCTGAAAATGCTAAAATAACCACCACCTAAGGTCAGCCCTAAAATATTTTTACTATTTATTTTTACAGGTTTTTTTCTATTTAAATATATTATAAAATGTAATTTATTCCTGTGATGATGCTGAATTTTCAGCATCATTACTCCAGTCTTCAGTGTCACATGATCCTTCAGAAATCATTCTAATATGATGATTTGATGATCAAGAAACATTTCTGATTATCAATGTTGGAAACAGTTCAAAAGAACAGCATTTATCTGAAATATTAGAGTGATATTAGAATGATTTCTGAAGGATCATGTGACACTGAAGACTGGAGTAATGATGCTGAAAATTCAGCTTTGACATCACAGGAATACATTACATTTTAAAATATTAAAAAAAAATAGTTATTTGGAAAATGGTTTTTAAATTGTAAAAAAACAACAACAAAAAAACATCTAAACAGTCCTGAAATATAAATATAATTTATTAAAAAAATTGCAAAGTAAAATTTAACTTGTTTCTTTGGTCTTAAAATGTTTTTGAACATGTTCTTGACCAGATTTTGGCAGATTCCTACAATGAATCTATTTTAATCTTATTCCAATACAATTGTTTTAACCGTTTGTGTGTTTCAGGAATGGTCGGTCCAAACATGCCTCCTCCAGGACCCTCTGGTGTTCCTCCAGGCCTGCAGGGACAACCCACCAATGGACCACCTAAAGCTTGGCCTGAAGGTCAGTAAATTGTCTAAATTATCCACAATCACTACCAATAAGCAATGAAAATTTAGTCTTGTATTGTATTCGGGAAACCTCAACAGCTATCCGGGTTTTATTAAAGGAATTTCTTAGAGTCACGTATTTACGATGCGTTTGTCATCTCAGGGCCCATGGTGAACGCTGCCGCCCCTGCAAGTGCCCCACAGAAGCTGATTCCTCCTCAGCCCACGGGCCGCCCCTCTCCAGCGCCGCCTTCAGTTCCTCCCGCTGCCTCTCCCGTCATGCCCCCTCAGACCCAGTCTCCAGGACAACCGGCCCAGCCGCCCATGATGCTGCATCAGAAACAGAACCGCATCACACCCATCCAGAAACCTCGAGGTCTGGACCCAGTGGAGATCCTCCAGGAGAGAGAGTACAGGTGAGATGAGGCTATCCTGATATGCGTTTAGGCAAGAAATGGCAAATACTGAGGTTTTACAGTAAAACACACTTGTTATATTCTGCGAACACCACCTTGCTGTCTTGTTTCACCAAAATTTGATGATTTTGTTTCCGTCGGTCAGGTTACAAGCTCGTATTGCTCATCGTATTCAGGAACTGGAGAACCTTCCAGGCTCTCTGGCTGGAGACTTGAGGACCAAAGCCAACATTGAGCTCAAGGCACTTAGGCTCCTGAACTTTCAGAGACAGGTATGACTTGCATCATATTATTTAGGGACTTGCCCGAAGCCCAAATACCTTATTCGGAAAGGCATGGATGATGACTAATGCATTCTAAAGGGGTATGGTGATGAAAAAAATATGAGATGGGAGAATTTTTTTTTTTTTTGCATTGCTATTGTGTTCTCTCGCAATTATATAGTTGGGTAGTTATATTGTATATAATTCGCGGGCATCAGGGAGCCACTATCAATATGTGGGGTGATATAAAAATCACTTTTGAATGCAGACGCTTTCAGTTTATAATTGTAACGTGTGTTGTCCAACTAAACTAAATGGTTTGTATTTCTATTGACAGTGAAAGTAATGTAATCAGTGTACAGACAAACACTGTGTAACTCAGACTACCACAGCAAGCCTAAGCATGTCCCTTTAGAGGCTCCGTAGAATGTGTTATTCATTTTCCGTGTCTTTGCCGAATAAGGTATTCGGCTTCGGGCATATCCCTGTTGTTGTTGTTGTTGTTGTTGTTGTTATTATTATTCAATTAATGTTTTATCTATTTATGCTTTTATTTATCATTATTCAATTATTTATTTCTATTCATTTAATTTATTTTATTTTATATATGTATGATTACTACCAATATTATTTACAATATTGGTATACAAATTATTATTTGTATCTATTTATTTATTTATTTATAATTATTTTTCTTATAAATTATAACATAAAACATAACTTTCATTTTTATCAGTTTATACATGATTTTCCAAGAAATATCTCGCATCTCAATAATATTAATGCATAATGCTCTGGAAGGTGGTTGTAATTGAGTTCAGCCTAGTCCTGCCATATTTTAGTGGTTTTTGACCCATGTTGTCCATGTCAACACAGCTCCGGCAGGAAGTCGTAGTGTGTATGCGGCGTGATACGGCTCTGGAGACCGCACTGAATGGCAAGGCCTACAAGCGCAGCAAAAGACAGTCCCTGCGTGAAGCTCGTATCACTGAGAAACTGGAGAAACAGCAGAAGATCGAGCAGGAACGTAAGCGCCGACAGAAACATCAGGTACATTTACAGTTCAGTCATGAGTTTTACAAAAGATATGTACAAAAAAATGTTGTAAATGTGTGCTTTGCACCCTAAACCTGATTCACAAATGACAAAAGACATTGTTCGTGACGGAACCGCCTGTTCTCTTACTGTGTTTGTAGGAGTATCTCAACAGCATCCTGCAGCATGCTAAAGACTTCAAGGAATACCATCGCTCCATCACCGCAAAGATGCAGAAGTTGACCAAAGCCGTAGCCACGTACCATGCCAACACTGAGAGAGAGCAGAAGAAGGAGAATGAGCGTATCGAGAAGGAGAGAATGAGAAGGCTGATGGTGAGGAGATGCACATACTTGCCATATTTTTTGAAAGACTTGACAACAACTAAACATTAAACACAAAATTGAAGCGTGTTTTGTCTGAACAAATGTCTAAAGAAAGCATGTTCTGTGTATGTTTCTCCCAGGCTGAAGATGAAGAGGGTTACAGGAAGCTGATCGATCAGAAGAAAGACAAACGTCTGGCTTACTTGCTGCAGCAGACGGACGAGTATGTGGCCAACCTCACAGAGCTCGTCAGAGCTCACAAAGCTGTCCAGGCTCTCAAAGACAAGAAGAAAAAGAAGAAGAAAAAGAAGGTGAGGGGATTTAATGGAATGGAAAGGGTTCCGTAATGGAATCTAAATCGAGTTGTGCTTCGTTGTTTTTTTCAGTAGTGTGTGAGATCTTTCTGTCTGCTTTTCTCCTCACAGAAGCCAGAGAATGCAGAGGGTGGAGTTCCTGCTCTGGGTCCAGATGGAGAGGTGAGACCTTAAATTTGGCAGATATTTGGCTTTTTGCAATTAGCTTGGTTGATCATTTGTGTTAATGTGTCTCTTGTGGCAATTCATGATTTACTTGATTCAAAATAAGTGTTCTTTTTAAGTTTTGTGTAAAATTTGTAATGTTTAATTTCAACAATTTTTGGTAAATCATAACTAATTGCATATATTGTCTTGGACATGGTGCAAATGCAGTTTAGAATCACTGTTCACTGTTATGTATCGTAAACTAAGGACTCTGACTGTCTTCAGGGAATTTTGTGTGTAAAAGAGTATTGTGATAATTTATTTTTTCTAGTTTTGCTTTGCACTTTTTTTATCAGATAGGTATTGTTTGTGTGGAGTTAAACATGCTTGCAAGTCATAGTGATGCTAAATTTGTGAGTTGTTCTTTTGAATCGGTTGAAAATGAATGATTTGGAATGATTACGATTTTTTTTTTTTGTTTTTGAAAGAAGTCTCTAATGCTTAAGAATACAGTAAAAACAGTAATGATTACAATTTTTTTTTTTATTTATTTTTTAACCTTATTAATCATATGACTGGTAGTGTATGTATCTCAGTAATAACTGGCAAAAGCATGGAAATGTATTGGTTAAAAGCAGCGGTAACCTAATCTCATACAACTATGTTTTTGTCTTCTATTGTAGCCTCTGGATGAGACCAGTCAAATGAGTGACTTACCGGTGAAGGTGATTCACGTGGACAGTGGGAAGATCCTCACTGGCATGGATGCTCCTAAAGCTGGACAACTGGATACTTGGCTGGAGATGAATCCAGGGTGAGTGAGACACACTTTGGGCATCTCATTCTTTCAAAATATGTACTTGAGTATCTATTAATGAAAAGGGTTGGAGTAGCACAAGCACATCACAACAGTTTTGTCCCTAATATAGTGTATTTATTATTTGCATATATCTGACTAAAGCAGCAGGTTTGTCTGAATGTTGTTTTGTTCATTTTCTGTAGGTACGAGGTTGCCCCGCGGTCAGATAGTGAAGATAGTGGCTCAGAGGACGAAGAGGTATGGCTGTTCTTCATCTCTCATATCTGTATATTCGGCATCATCTCTCATATCTGTATATTCGGCATCTTATGAGCAACACATTGTGCTTTCTGCAAGGGCTTTAAATGCACTTGAAGAGAAAACTCTTGTGTGTGTGTTCACAGCCTTGAACTGTCAGCAAGTAGACCATCATCAGAATAAGATTAATGGCTAGTTTACTGTGAGATACTGCTGCTGTGACCTGACACTGATAACAAATGTTTGTTTTTATACACATTTTAACCTTCTGATACTGGTGTCCATTACAGTAGGCTGAAATTTAAAAGCCATTTTAACCATTCACGATAAATTTTACAACCTCTGTTTAATTTTATTTAGAATCACAAAATATATAAAATTACAAAATTTGAAAAATGGTATGTACAGTGTTGGGGGTAATGCATTACAAGTAACGCAAGTTACGTAATCAGATTACTTTTTTTAAGTAACTAGTAAAGTAATGCTTTACTTTTACATTTATAACAAAATATCTGAGTTACTGTTTTCCTATTTATTGACTGACAGCTCTCCTTTCCCTATGTTGAGGGAAATTGGGAGAAATGTGTGAGGTTAACATGCTTATTGTAGTTCTAGACCTAAAGTGAGCATTTACTCGTCTCACTTGCACAAAAACTGATTCAGTATCCCTCAAAATGGATAAAAACAGTAAAGTGCAAACTCAGAATATTACACAAACTTGTAGTAATAAAATAACACAAGCAATAAACTTTATGTATTCTCACTTCATTAACCGTACAGGTGTGAATTTGCACAAAAAAAAATTTATTTTATTAAAAAAACAAACAAGCATGCCCAGCCCAGGTGAGAAAAAGTAATGCAAAAGTAACGTAATGCATTACTTTCCATAAAAAATAACTAAGTAATGCAATTAGTTACTTTTTTAAGGAGTAACGCATTTGTTTTAAAAGTAACTTTCCCCAACACGGAGTATGTATGTGTATGTAAAATTAATAATCACAAAAAGCATCTAGTTATATCAGCATCTATGTGTAACTTAATAAATTAGAGTTGAATACATATCTTTACAGTTCATTGTATTAATGTACCATTTTATTTTCTTCTCTAAAGGAGGATGATGATGAGCCTCAGTCCTCTCAGGCCCTAACAGAGGAGAAGAAGATTATTCCAGATCCAGACAGTGAGGATGTGTCTGAGGTGGACGCCCGTCACATCATTGAGTACGTTACTGGCTTAAAGCTGCATACAGATGGGATTATTTCTGACCCATCCCATGGTCCTTTTGTAATTCTATTCTGTCGTAACGGTGTATATAAATAAGATCCCTCTCTCACGCAGGCATGCCAAGCAGGATGTTGATGATGAATACGGTAACGCAGCGTTTGCTCGCGGCCTGCAGTCTTACTACGCCGTGGCTCACGCCGTCACGGAGAAGGTGGACAGACAGTCGAGCCTGCTAGTCAACGGACAGCTCAAACAGTACCAGGTACACACATACAGAGCAAAAGAACTGTAAATACATCTAGATGTCCTAAGTGAACTGGTGAGATTTGATAAATGGCATGTGCCGAACTTATTGCATCTGTCCCATCTACAGATCAAAGGTCTAGAGTGGCTGGTGTCTCTGTATAACAATAACTTGAATGGCATTCTGGCTGATGAAATGGGTTTGGGAAAAACCATCCAGACCATCGCACTCATCACCTACCTCATGGAGTACAAACGCCTCAACGGACCCTTCCTTATTATCGTCCCCCTCTCGTGAGTCACTTTACACACTCTACACCAGGGCTGCATGATAAAACTGAGGATATTTTGTTTTTCTGCAATTTATATATTCGAAAATGAAGAAATACAGAAATATTCGCTAGATTACTTAAATATCTATATTTGGAAAGAATGAATCTTTCTAGAATGATTGGGGTGATTTTTGTTGGTGAGTGCATCTGCATAAAAATAATTTAAAAAAACTACTTTTCTGAAGACTATTTGTGTGAATCATCCTTCTATGACTGAAATTTGGGGTGTTTACACTTGTAATATACTCTTTGCAAGAACAAATTCAAGCCTCTTTTTAAATCTATGGTATCTTCTTTTTGTCATTTTTGTATTATTGATCTATTATATTTGGTAACATGTCAACAAATAATTACAGTGACCTTTATTTGTTTTCTCTTACAGGACTCTGTCGAACTGGGTGTACGAGTTTGATAAGTGGGCTCCATCTGTGGTGAAAGTTTCTTACAAGGTAGCTATTTGATACATTTATATAGCATTTAAATGGTGTCAAAAAACAATTTTGGCAAATTCAACTGGTTTTCCAAAAATTAATGCAAAGGAATACAAAATAAATTAGTCACTGAAGCAAGTAGTTGGAGAAGCATAGAGAATATTACAGGATTAATTGCTTGTTTTCTTCTCAGGGCTCTCCTGCTGCTCGCCGCGCGTTCGTTCCCATTTTGCGCAGCGGCAAGTTCAACGTGCTGGTCACCACTTACGAGTACATCATCAAAGACAAGCAAGTGCTAGCCAAGGTACAGACCTGCTGAGTGTCAAGTTATCATTGTCACTCGATTACATCCTTTTTTTTTGCAAAGTTTTTTGACTGCGAACTTCTTGTTCAGTTAGTAATGATTCTCTGTGTCTCTCTCAGCTCCGCTGGAAGTACATGATAGTGGACGAAGGTCACCGTATGAAGAACCACCACTGTAAACTCACTCAGGTGTTGAACACACACTACCTGGCGCCCCGGCGTCTGCTGCTTACCGGCACGCCGCTGCAGAACAAGCTGCCCGAGCTGTGGGCACTGCTCAACTTCCTGCTGCCCACCATCTTCAAGAGCTGCAGCACCTTCGAGCAGTGGTTCAACGCTCCGTTCGCCATGACTGGAGAGAAGGTAACCTGATTTAAAATCAAGACACGAAGTTTTAGTAGGTGTACTAGCACATTTGGACAGGATACAACAAATTGAAATTGTTTTTGTGTGATCTTGCTCTTTAAACTTAGTTGTACAATGTTATGATTTAAAGGTGGACCTGAATGAAGAAGAGACCATTCTGATCATCCGTCGTCTGCACAAAGTGCTCCGCCCCTTCCTGCTCAGGAGACTCAAGAAGGAAGTTGAGGCCCAACTGCCGGAGAAGGTTTGTTTTTGTGCATGCAAACTATTCAGATAAAACAATTCTATTTTTCACTCTTTTGACTATTGAATATGCATCTCTCAATTTGTGTTTGTCCTGAAATACCTTTTCCCTTTTCCTCCCTCCTCAATAAACGGAAGTATCAAGTAGTATTAAAAGTGTTTAATGCAAGAAATCATAGAAATGTATAACATTCCAGGCATATTTTCCACGTTTTATTTAGTAAATGAACAGACTATTTACTTATTTCTTTTGTGTTTATAGAGTACCTCAGGTATGACGTGTTTTTGCAGGCAAAACCCGGAAGCGAGTTAGCATTTTAGGACTTCCGGTTCCATCGCCCCGAAGTCAATGGGTTTTTTGAATGGGTTTTTGCTAAATCGCCTGAAATAATGTCTGTGGTTAACAAAGCCTCTAAATATTTTCACGTATTGATCTATGACATAAAACACACCAGGTATAACCCGCTTGTGAATTTTTTTTTTTTTAAACCTTTATTGTGTCTTAAAAACGGCGGTTGCTAACAAATTGCTAAAAGGGACTACTTCCTTTGGCGGGGACTTTAGACGTCATCATGACAAACAGGACATTTGGACAGCATTTCTCATGTAAAAGTGGACAAGTATTCATACACAGCGCAGATCATAATCAGCGAGAATGTTTTTAAATAAAGTTTGAGGAAGCTTGGTGGTGGTAACGTTGATCCGCGACCATGGTGTGCTGTAGTCCGTTTATAGCCTACTGTTAGCTTTTTATATCTGACGACTTTATTTAGGCTTGAAAATGTATAAATGTTGTGTTAACTTGTAAAGATTATCTTGATAGACAAAACATGTAAGCGTCATAACCCTTTGTTAAACACAGAGCTTATTTTTTGCGATATTTTTTTTCCAAAAGTCTATGGGAAAAATGCATTGGCTTTTGATCGAGGGAACCCGTGCGCGGCTAACTTCCGGGTTGGCCTATAAAAACACATCATCCATGAGGTACTCTATATGCACCAATATGACAATGCTTAGTAATAGACAGCAATATTTATACACTTCTGTTCAAAAGTTATTTTCAAAAACCGTTTTTCATGCTCACCAAGGCTGTATTTGTATGATCAAAAATACAGTGCATCCTTGCTGAATAAAAGTATTAATTTCTTTACAATAAAGAAACTTACTGACCCCAAGCTTTTAAAAGGTAGTGTGTATTTTTAGTAAAACATTTTAATACACATGAAATGCCACACAGAGACTTCAAATCACTGAATCAGTTATGAATCGATTTGCTGAAAAGAACTAAACGGCATGTTTGCTACTGAAGCTTCTTTTTTTTACATTGAAATGTGAATTTGTCCGTCTCTGTTTCCTTGCGTTTAGGTGGAATATGTGATCAAGTGCGACATGTCAGCTCTACAGAGAGTGCTGTACAGACACATGCAGGCTAAAGGAGTGCTGCTCACTGACGGCTCTGAGAAAGACAAGAAGGTGAGAAGACGTGATTCACACAGAGAATGTGTGAGGAATGTTCAGTGTGTGTTTCTGAATGAGTCTAATATGCATCTTCCTGTTTATAACAGGGTAAAGGAGGCACCAAGACTCTGATGAACACTATTATGCAGTTGAGGAAGATTTGTAACCACCCTTACATGTTCCAGCACATTGAGGTGATCATTTGTTTCACATATTCCGCATATGAGGTCATATTTATCCCTGTATGTTTATCTTCTGGATATGTGGCACCTTGTTTGACCTATATTTTTGTTGTCTATTCTGCAGGAATCTTTCTCTGAGCACTTGGGCTTCACTGGAGGCATTGTTCAGGGGTATGTAGAACAAAAAGTTTGCATTCATAACTTTGCATTCTCATTGGTTTTCTCTGTGACTTACTATATTCTGTATCACCTCACTTTAGACCTGATTTGTACCGTGCCTCTGGTAAGTTTGAGCTGCTGGACCGTATCCTGCCGAAGCTCCGCGCCACCAACCACAAAGTGCTGCTCTTCTGTCAGATGACCTCGCTCATGACCATCATGGAGGACTACTTTGCCTACCGCAACTTCAAATACCTGCGCTTGGACGGTGAGTCGGCTTCAATCAGATTCTGAAAGGTCTTTGATTTAATAGTTCATTAAAGACTATCATCAGTCTAATCGTGCTGACGTATTTCTCTTGTCCTTGTAGGAACCACTAAGGCTGAGGATCGTGGCATGCTGCTGAAGAACTTTAATGATCCATCCTTTCAGTACTTCATCTTCCTGCTGAGCACCAGAGCAGGAGGTCTGGGGCTGAACCTGCAGTCTGCTGATACTGTTATCATCTTTGACAGCGACTGGAACCCTCACCAGGTACAATACTGTCCCTTTAAATATTAAGTTATATTTAACAAGAGGGGAAGCTCTTGAAGTCCACTGACAAAAGTGATTGTAGTGTTCACAAATCCCACTCAGTTGTATTAGATCTTACATAATGTATGGTCGGGCTGCCAGATTATGGCAAAAATCATAATCACAATTATTTTGGTCAATATTGAAATCACGATTTTTTTTAACATGATATTGATGGGTGAAATGCAGGGGTGCACATAACTTTTTTTGGTCTGGTTCTCAAGGGAGCACCTGGAGATGTTGCTTGGTACTCACACTTTACGTGACACGCTTTCAAATTTATTTGGTATAATATTTTTGTTTGAGTTTGAATTCTCCCACAATATTCGTCTCTGAACGCCTTTCTTATTTACTCGTAGGATCTGCAGGCCCAGGATCGTGCCCATCGTATCGGGCAGCAGAACGAGGTGCGTGTGCTGCGTCTGTGTACTGTGAACAGCGTGGAGGAGAAGATCCTGGCCGCTGCCAAATACAAACTGAACGTGGACCAAAAGGTCATCCAGGCTGGTATGTTCGACCAGAAATCCTCCAGTCATGAGCGCAAAGCTTTCCTGCAGGCCATCCTGGAGCACGAAGAGCAGGATGAGGTACAGACACTCATTTATGACAGACAAGTCCTGTCAACAGACTCAGTTTTCTGTAGTTAACTTTTACGCTCTCATTTGTTTTCTCTCATTTCTCAGGAGGAAGATGAAGTACCCGATGACGAGACCGTTAATCAGATGATTGCTAGAAGCGAGGAAGAGTTTGATCACTTCATGGTCAGGAGTGCTACTTGTTTTCATTTAACTTCCGTTAACTTGACACTCTTTGTTTTGTTCGACTTTATTTTTCCAATTCTTCCTGATTTTCCTTTTCTTTTTCGTCCAGCGCATGGATCTCGACCGCCGTCGTGAAGAAGCTCGTAACCCGAAGCGCAGACCCCGGCTGATGGAGGAGGATGAGCTGCCCACCTGGATCATGAAGGATGACGCGGAGGTGGAGAGACTCACCTGCGAAGAAGAAGAAGAGAAGATGTTTGGCCGCGGCTCCCGTCAGAGGAAGGAGGTGGACTACAGCGACTCCCTCACGGAGAAACAGTGGCTGAAGGTGAATGAGGAATCACAACTGCATTGTATTGATTCTTTTGTTATAAAATGGCAAGTGTATTGACCTATTTTACTGCTTCTCAGGCCATCGAAGAAGGCACCCTTGATGAGATTGAGGAAGACGTGCGGCACAAGAAAACAACCCGGAAGAGGAAGCGCGACCGTGACCTCGACCTTCCGGGCCCGGCCACGCCCAGCTCCAGTGGGCGGAGCAGAGATAAAGATGACGACAGTAAGAAGCAGAAGAAGCGCGGCCGTCCTCCTGCTGAAAAACTCTCTCCCAACCCTCCCACGCTCACCAAGAAGATGAAGAAGGTTGTGGATGCTGTAATCAAATACAAGGATGGGTTAGTCTCTTCGGCCATGTTCCTGTCTCTTTTGTTAATTTTTCTCAGAATCATGAACATGCATGCAAAGTGTCGACACACTGATGAGTTGTAGAATGTGCGTACAAAATTTCTATTACGATTGACGATTGCAGGTCAATTTGACCCGTGTTTTTCATGGTTAAAGGCAGCTGCACAGAATTAAAAAAAGTAGAGTGTTGTTACCATGCCATCATTTTACGGCAGACTGCTTCACAAACGAGGGTCAATTTAACACTGGATTTGCACAAAAGATTAACATGACGGCACATGCTAGTCGATGAGTTGAATCAACTCCACAGCAACTACATAAATTTAACCACTAACCGTTCAGAAACGTCCAGATTCATTCTAAAAGTTGTAACTACTTCTCTCCATCATGAGTCTCTCCTTCAGTGTCCGACTCTGGTTTGAACAATGTAGGGCTGAACACCGTTACTGACAATCGTCATTTTGGCTGCGTGAGATTCTCCAGCTTGTTGTTGAGCAACTGAAGCATGAGCTGTTAAAGCTCCGCCCTCTTTTGAAAAACGAGCCAGGAGCAGCAGCTCATTTGCATTTAAAGGGACACACACAAAAAAAAGGCGTGTTTTTTTTTTTTTTTTTTCTCACACCCAAATAGGGGCAGATTTGACAAGCTATAATAAATGATCCGTGGGGTATTTTGAGCTGAAACTTGAGATACATTCTGGGGACACCAGAGACTTATATTACATCTTGTGAAAAGGGGCATAATTGGTCCCCTTTAACAATGTTTTTTGTTAATTTATAGTTAAACAATAGTTAAAATACTGTTTATAAAATTTACATTTTGTGGGGGGGGGGGATTAAAAAGTTTTGTAGTGTGAACTTAATTTTTAATTGAATAATGAATTATTGAATTATGTTGAATCCAATTAGGGATATTTTGACTTACACCATAACGATTATACCCAGATTTTTAACAGAAAACAAGGGCTAGAAAAACAGCCTTACCAAAAAGTATTCCAGACCAGATAAACACGGTGTTTCCATGCTTATAGAGATATATTATGCTGTAATTGATGTTGATTAGATAAACATTTAGGAGTCAATTTTTTTTCTTTTTTCACTGTCTCTCAACAGCAATGGGAGGCAACTGAGTGAGGTGTTTATTCAGCTGCCATCTCGTAAAGAGCTGCCAGAATATTATGAACTCATTCGCAAACCTGTGGACTTCAGGAAGATCAAGGTTTGTCAACTGTTAATTTTTCTTTTAATTGATTAATTTTAAGTTTTTTTACACTTATGAATGTTTTGGCTGGTTCACAAACACCAACTGAAATACATGAACTAAATTCATAATAATATATTAGTAAATAAAGATTCAAGTGTTGAATCCTGTTCTCTGTTCTGTACAGGAGCGCATCAGGAGCCACAAGTACCGAAGTCTGAACGACCTGGAGAAAGACGTCATGCTGCTTTGTCAGAACGCTCAGACTTTCAACCTAGAGGGATCACTGGTAATATTCATCATCCTCTTTAACACTGAGTGTTATTAAATGAATTACACCAATCAAAAGCACTAATGGACCATCTTGTTCTTAAATTTGCAGGGCATTCTGTTTAAAGTTATTTTTAGGACCATTAAGATTTTTTTGCATTGTGACATTACAACACTTCATGTTCATGTTCTCCATTCACTTCATGCAAAATATATCTAAAATGATGTTTTATCATTAATATACTATTACTGTTTTAATTAATATTTTTAATTAGTATTTTTTTGTTGCGTGTTTGTAATTAGGGTTTCAAGCGCATAACGCTGAAAACTTATTGTAATTGTTAAAATTTCCAAGGATTAGCATTCTCCCATAAAAGCGATCGGGCAGACCAAACCGTGAGTCGTAGAGACTTAAAACTTTGAGGACTGGTAGTACTCATACCGCCTACAACGTCACCAAGGCTCGCCCCGATCGGCCTGATGGGCGCTACAGCAGTGAAAAGTACAAAATCGCTCATAACTCCTGTTAGGAGTAAGCTCAAGTGTCTTATATCGTTGGAATCCTTGGCTCAAGGACAAAATACATGACAAATGTCGCCCAGTGATATTTTCGGGTATTTTGGATTTTTTTTAAAAACCTACTTTTGCGAACTAGTCCTAGGTTTTTGGCCCGATCTATACAAAACCAGTGCAGCAAGATTCTCTGGAGTCAATAATTGTCAATAATTATTTAAAAAAGTGGACATTTTGATTCATGGTCCCTAAGGGCCACCAAAACGTTCCAAGTGGGCAGAGCCACTTGTACAAAAATGGATATAACTCATGAACAGAATGAGATATTTTCACCAAACTCGGCACACATATGTAAGAGCTCATTCTGTGGTTGCGTGAAAAAGGACGTGGTAACTGGCCACTTGGTGGCCCTATAACTTGGAAAAAAAATTAAAAATGGCTATAACCAGGCAACCCTAAGTCTGATTGACTTGAAAATTGTCATGGGAAAACTCAAAACTTCACAATATTAGGTGAGCATGTATTGGCTGTAAATGGTCTTTTCCATCTATGTTGTGGTTACATGCTTGCTAAACAAAACATAATATCTTTTTACGCAGCTTCAAACCACGTTAATTGCTGCTTGCAGCTATATTTTTTTTTAATTAATTTTAATGTAAATTAATAAACTATATAGACATTTCAGTTGACGTTTTAACTTAAAAATAATAACACTAGTAGGTAACTTGGTGTCATAATTTATTTAGCTGTATCAGATAAGATTATGATCTTATATTTCAGATCTATGAGGACTCTATCGTGCTGCAGTCTGTGTTCACCAGTGTGCGGCAGAAGATCGAGAAAGAGAAAGAGGAAGAGAGCGAGGGAGAAGAGAGCGAAGAGGAAGAGGACGAGGCAGATGAAGGATCGGAGTCTGAATGTAAGTATTGATGATGATGATGATGATGATGATACTGGCACTGTAATGAAAATATTTTGTGAAATTCAACTATTATCAGAGTAGAGCTGCACGAAAGATCGCGATCTCGATTCAAGCACCCACGCGATCCTACTTCATTAATGACAACGATTCTCCCGCGTCTATTAAACCTTTGACAAAATCATACTGGAACATTCAAATCTGTGTTCGTGCTGCCAGAGCCAGAGAGAGCCGTTTTGAATCACACATTAGTTATTTCTGTGTTACAAATATTCACATTATCACAGAAGTACTGAGATATAAGTTTTAAGTTAGTATTTAAATACCGATGTCTACGATAGCGATCAAAATAGAGCAAACTACCTTTTGAAACGAACTTGGCACGTCAAATAACGGTTGTATCAATTACATCTAATTCCACTGTTAAAAAATGTATTTGTCATTGAATTGTTCATTCAAAAGATTTGTTCAAAAACACTGATTCATCCAGCAATGAAACAAGTATTTATTAATGAGTCATTTAATTCATTCAAAACCATTTTTTTAAATAATTCATTCAAACATTTTCCAGCAATTAGAGTCAGCAATTTATATTTTGTCAGAACCTCTAGTAAATTACATGTTATTTTGTTTGGTTGTATATTCAGAATCGTGGGAGAATCGTGATCTCTATTTGAAACCAAAAAATCGTGATTCTCATTTTATCCAGAATCGTGCAGCTCTATATCAGAGTATTACGCATGTACAATTCAAAAGTCCATGATTAACATACATATGTGTATGTTTTTTAGCTCGCTCAGTGAAGGTGAAGATAAAGCTGAGTCGAAAGGACAAGGTGGAGAGAGGGAAGGGAAGACGCCGGACTGGACGCAGCTCGCGCCCTAAACCTGTCGTTAGTGACGATGACAGTGAGGAGGACCAGGAGGAGGTACTCATGAATATTGAATATTGAACTTATGCCATCCCCGATGTATATGACATTGTCTACAGATAAGCAAAATTTTTAGGAAAATAATCCATGTGTGTGAGTCTAAATAATGTAAGTTAATAGGTGCTGTTCATTTGACACTTGAAAAAACGGCAATCGTGATTTTAATCCATACCACCCCAGTGGATGAATCAATGTCTTCTGCAGCGATGATGGGTATGTGTAAGAAAAAGACACATTTTAAACTCTAACTATAAATGTTTTCTTGAGGTCTGCTGTCATACGAGCATTCTTGAGAGGGACGTTGTGACATAAGTGCATTGTGAAGCTTGTGCGAGAAATAATGCGCAAATGCAGAGGACCGCCACAAGCGGACACTGGGGTCGTATGGATTACGACGCGATCGCTGCTTCACACCCCCCCCCCCCCCCCCAAGCGCCAAATGACCAACACTGAATCACTAGCATTATATGGACTCTCAGAATGGCTTTTCCCACTTGAAATAGTTAAAGTAGTTCACCCAAAAATGTAAATTATCCCATGATTTACTCACCCTCAAGCCATCCTAGGTGTATATGACTATCTTCTTTCAGACGAAGACAATCAGAGTTGTATTAAAAAATGTCCTGGCTCTTCCAAGCTTTATAATGGTAATGAATTGTGCTCACAATTTTTAAGCCCAAAAAAGCACACCCATCTATCATAAAAGTAATCCATACGGCTCCAGGGGTTAATAAAGGCCTTCTGAAATGAAGCAATGGGTTTTTGTAAGAAAAATATCCATATTTACAAATGAACATTGCAAGTCAACTTACGGAGGAAGCGTAACCTCTGGCGCGCGACATGATGTATTGACGAATGTGGAACCACAGAGGATAGAGCAAAACAAAACACGGGTCATTAATTAGAAGTCTAAAACGCAAATTTTTAAATAGAAATGTCAGAGGATTTCTGACAGAAAGAGAAGCTTGAGTTTGTTGCACAGCCCTATTTGTTTAAACCACAAGAGGAGTACTCTCACCTGCTCCTACGTCATACGTCATGTCAGAGGTTACGCTTCCACCATAAGTCGACTTGCGTACGGATGTTTGTCGGAAGCTGGTTATTATAGTTTATAAAGTTTTTTTTTTTCTAACAAAAACGCATTGCTTTGCTTCAGAAGGCCTTTAAGGCCTTAAAGCTGCTTTAAGCGTCAGCTGCTAGTGCGCCTCTTGAGGCCAGGGGACTAAGGTTTAAGGCCTTTGCACACTGAGTCTGAAATTTGCATCCGAAATTTTCGCACGTTAAAAAATAAATACAACCTCAAGTTGTGTCAATCACGTTTGCACACTGCCAGAGGCGCACTAGCAGCTGAAACTTTCGTCCGTCAAAAAAAAAATTCAGATCAGGTTCGATTTTCTGCGTTTTCCGCATCCGTGGCACGCATTTTGAGAGACGTTTTGACAATTCAGAGCCACCGTACAAGCGAACGCCAAAATCCAGAATGCCATCTGACAAGTTGATCCACATCGTCTACAGCACAAAGCAGCAGCACTGTATGAAAACAAAGTGTGGAATACAAAGAGACAGAATATAAAGACAGATTGTGCCAGTATCGCTAGCAAAGCATCAAACTGAGCCACTGACATCCTGAAGTAAACTTTGAAACGCTCGGGATAATCACTCAGCTCCTTGATGAGGTGGAACTCTCCTTCCTCTCTCTCTCTATGCAATCTCGGGATTGGATGGACCCAATATTTCCTCTTTTTAAGAAGAGAGGACAACTAAATCATTCTCACTGCTTGAAGACTCCATTTTGTATTGTTTTGTGAATTTTTTTCGCAACGGATTCGTTAATACGCATCGGACTCAGTGTGCAAGGTCTCTGTGCGTGACGAATTTTTAAGATCACGAATACGAAAAAACGCATATGAAATTTTCGGACTCAGTGTGCAAAGGCCTTTACTCGCACATCTTTTACTAGCAGGCCTCCGTTACGCTCATCTTCCTAAACCTCACTACCATCCGGGTCACGGCACCAATGTGACTCGTCCTACTCGTACCACTCCAAGTGGGATTCAACCAGTGTCACCAGCATGGGTGTCAGGCACGCTAACAGGGATGCTAAAGACTGCAACCTCTAGCGTCAGTCGCTAGTGCACCTCTTGAAGCAAGGGGAGTGAGGTTTACGTGCACAGCTTTTTCTAGCTGGCCCTCGTTAGACTAAGCGTCTAGCTGTAACATTCTAACACTGCATTGTTTTGCCCTGTACAGTTTTGGCACCGTAATGTGGGGTTAACACAGCAAAAGCAGTGCCAACACTGCTCTGGAGCAGAGTTTCATAACCCCAGGTAAAATGCAGTGGTAACCCCACTGCTAAATTACAAGTGTGAAGCGTTCCTTTACCCAGGGTTAAAAGTGGTGCTTAGAACAACGATAACCCAGGGTTAATCGCAGTGTGAAAAGCCCTAGAGATTATTTTCCTAAAAATCTTTGTGTTTATCTGAAAAAAGAAAGGCATATATATTGGGGATGGCGTGAGGGTGAGAAAAAGATGAGAATTGTAATTATTTTGGTGAAAATTAATTTTTTTGGAAAAGTACAGGTATTAAGATATTTACCCTCCATGTTGTTGCTCACTTATGCTGATTGTTTTTCAAATGTTTTTGTACAGGAGCATTCGGTTAGTGGCAGCGAGGAAGATTAAACCTCCTTCAGGACCAATTTATGTCTCTCTCTCACTTCTGCTACAGATTTGACAGATGCCCGCTCCTGAAGGGCCTAGTTTTACCCTTTTTAGAAAGAGGACACAGATTAAATGAGAAAATGACACTATAAAATGCAGAAAAAGAAAGCCCTTCCATTTGCATATTTAAGCAGACGATATCAATTTGTGTATAGCAAGACAGTTTATGTATTGAGCTTTTGTTTCTTTCCATATTTGTTTTTATGATTTTTCACAAGGATGTGACATAAGATGGACAGACATCTGACAGACTGACTCAGTGGACCAGTAAGAGTGGATCATGTTTCAGTGTCCTCTTGTTTTTAGCCGTGTGAACGTCACCCCTTCATCCCCCCCAGACCCCAGAATGCATGTTGTTTGTGGAAAACGCAGCCAGTTAGTTCTCTTTCTGTTTTTCTCTTGATGTCTCTGTTTAAATTAAGATTGCAAACAGGATTAAGGTACTTCCTCCTTGTCAGGAGAAATGGGGGAGAATAGGGTGTAGGATTCTGTACTGTGTCAGTGTCACTGGATTTCCAAAATGCACAATAAAAGCATCTCAGAAATACTCAATGCTTCACAGTTGATTTGCACACAAGTCAAGACTTCAAAACTGGTGAACTGCATGTAGTTGTGAGTAGAGATGGATCATTTCATAGTTTTCATGTGACGTCACACCCTTGACATCACACTCTCAATTGTTTTATTTCTGCTTGTAGACACAATAACTAAATTCTTCATCACTATTCAAGGTGAACAGTGTACTACAAATACTGTGCATAGTCAAAAATTAGGGTAAAATTAAGATTTTTATTGGTGATATACAGGTAGCCAGTGCTCTAAATGAGGATTTCAAGACTTTGCACAATTTGTCCTTTACTAAGTGGGTTTAGCAAATAGCATTATGTGTTGCTACATGATTTTTTTGACCCCACTGTGGCCGCAACAGTTTTTCAGTAGATAATTGTTACCATGAAGAACTGCTGTTTGTTGTCCACTTACTCATAAAGGATCATAGTGCATTTCTCAAGAAAAGCAAATACTGAACTGTTGGTTCAGTGACATTTGTAAATATCCTAATATTGCTTAACTTTGGAAGTCTGGGAATGGCAAACAAGCTTATTTTATTTGATTTATTATTATTTGGGGCAGACGTGGCCTAATGGTTAGAGAGTTGGACTTGTAACCCAAAGTTCACGGGTTTCAGTCTCAGTCCCGGCAGGAAATGTAGGTGGGGGGAGTGAATGAACAGCGCTCTCTTCCACTCTCATTACCCACAACTGATGTGCCCTTGAGCAAGGCTCCCTGGGCGCTATAACAAAAATGGCTGCCCACTGCTACGGGTGTGTGTTCACAGTGTGTGTGTGTGTGTGCACTTGGATGGGTGAAATGCAGAGCACAAATCTTTGATGTAAATCTTTTGGTTTGTTCCAAAAGATTTACATATAATTTAAAGTCATTTATAAAATGTGAAAAATTTGGTTTAACTTGAGCCCACTTCTTATGTATATGGTATATGATATTCTTATGTATGGTATTTTCCTAATAAAATGTATAATATGTAGTTCTTTACATTTCAAATTTTCATTCTCTGTATAAAAAAGTACATAAAAACACATTTCTATTGTACACTCCAGTTTTCTATTAATGTAGAATTCTAAATCTTTTCAAAATAATCTTGCATAAATATTGGAAAAAAACAGATGCAAAATGGTTTCTTTTCCTTGTCCACAAAATTCACAAGTATAGAAAATACTGAGCTTAAATCTTTCCAAAACATGCTTAGCAGGATAAATTCTATGAAGTATTTTGTAAGACACTTCCTTAATTTTGTTATTGATACAGAACTTATTTGACAGTTTCCATGCTTTAACCCAAGAGATATTACCAAATAAAGACCAAAAAAATCTTGAAGCAGGAAAGGATACAGAACACAGAGCATTTCTTATAACCTTGCATTAACCACCAGCTTTGTGTTTTGTTACTTTCGATAAGAAACAAAGTATCATCTTTCAAATTCTGTCAATTTAATCACGAAATTCAAACAATAAATGCCGTTTTGACGCTTTTTGATGTGGCGTAAAAGGAATGAACATCTGAAGGTATGTTGAAAGTTACAGTACAACTTAACTTTCAAATAAAAATTTCCTGATAATTTACTCACCCTCATGTCATCCATGTCCATGTCCTTCTTTCTTCAGTCGAAAAGAAATTAAGGTTTTTGATGAAAACATTCCAGGATTATTCTTCTTATAGTGGACTTCAATTGGCCCCAAACGGTTGAAGGTCAAAATTTTCAGTGCAGCTTCAAAGGGCTTTAAACGATACCAGACGAGGGTCTTATCTAGCAAAATGACCGGTCATTTTCTAAAAAAAAAAAAAAAAATGTATATGCTTTATAAACACAAATGATCGCCTCACAAGTGCTTCCGCCAGACTGCCTTCCGTATTCTTCAAAAAGCTTACGCTGTATGTCCTACACCTTCCCTATTCAACTTACGGAACGAACGCGGCGCCAGTTCCGTTTTTTCCTCAAGTTAAACAGGGAAGGTGTAGGACATACAGCGTAAGCTTTTTGAAGAATACGGAAGGCAGTCTGGCGGAAGCACTTGCGAGGCGATCATTTGTTTATAAAGCATATACATTTTTTTTTTTTTTTTTTTTGAAAATTACTGATCGTTAAGCTAGATAAGACCCTTATTCCTTGTCTGGTATCGTTTAAAGCCCTTTGAAGCTGCACTGAAACTATAATTTTGACATTCAACCGTTTGGGGCCAATTGAAGTCCGCTATAAGGAGAATAATCCTAGAATGTTTTCATCAAAAACCTTAATTTCTTTTCGACTGAAGAAAGAACATGGACATCTTGGATGACGTGAGGGTGAGTAAATTATCAGGAAATTTTTATTTGAAAGTGAACTAATCCTTTAATACTGATTTTTATGACAGTAGCTTCCTTTTGCTAATGTTTTCTTCAAAATATGTATAGATTGTCAAGTTAACAAAATGGGGATGTGATTTCAGTTTCTGTTATTAATATCAGCCTAGGTAGTGTGACATGTTAGACCTGATGTACAGATTAAGATTTCACCTTTAAATAAATATAAAGTTCATAAGATTCATCTCATATGCACTGGCTTCCTATTATGCTTATCATATTAACAAATTATAATTAGTGCTGCTTTTTTCACCTCCTTTCTCCTATTCCACAATATTGCAAAATATAGGTTTTTTTATATGGGTGGGTGGGTGGAGTCTTAAAACAGACAAATTGATAGCGTTCATGCATTTACCAACAGTGTCAGATGAGTAGAAGTCCACCTGCTTTATCAGACTATGGGGATCGCATTTATGTTCTTTCTGGCTGTTACTTTGTTCTGTCCTGTTCAAACAAGTGAGTAAAAAAACAGCTTTTCTTCTCCAGAGTCTTGATCATTAATTATCTTTAATACATTCCTTTATCTTATTCAGAAACACATTTATAAGTTTGCCTTACAATTGTGTATACTGCTTCTGCACCACTTCTCTGTTTTTTGTAATCTGCATTTCCCCACATATGAGAAACAACTTGTTTCCAAGCTGGTGATGAACATTCTTATTGTACTCTAAACACTGAAGTAACAGAAAAAGTGTGAGATGAATCTTTAGAGATAAAATGTAAATATGGAAAACAGTATGTAAATGATGTTTGTATGTAGTAGATACTGACAGATTATGTGAATCTTGCATCAAAATGTTAATATGAGCAAACTTGGCTATAACTTGAAGGCGGCATGATGTTAATAAACGGGGGAAAAAATGAATTAAAAACGATAAAACACATTAAAAACTCTGTTCCAGAAACACTCACAGAGAGTCCATCACAAGATCCTACTGGAGCTGCTCATCCTTTTAATGTTACTGAGAATGTGACTAAAGGTAAGCCCAGAGTGTATAGTCAGCAACTATTACTCATCCAATGCGCTTGCGACATTTTTAACAGAAATGGCTGTAATTTTTTACATTTGGCTTTTATATTTTTTACATAACTTTATATATATGTACATAAATTGTACATAATTGTACATAAATTGACCTTCTCAGTCACAATCATGAAAGATTTAAGCACAAGTGCCATTACTACTATCACTTATACTATTCAGTACTCTTACACTATGCACACGCAACTGATGATAGCATAAATATCCGACATGTAATGGCTCAGGGCAATATCGATCCTGGGTTCATCATGCTTGTAGAGGTACAAAGCACAATGTCTCTGTTAATAAACACGTTTCAAATTAAATATTGCTAAACTGTCATTTTTATGTCTAAGAGGTGTCACGGTGATGTAGGGACGAGGAGAGGTGCGGATCGTATAGCAAACAGTCTTTATTCAACAAATACAAAAAACAAAGATAATCTAAACTGGAAAGTAGATGACAATAATCCAAACTAAACATAAATCCAACCAGGAAGATGAAGATAATAATCCAATGGGGGAACAAGAAATGCAACATTTTAAAAATGTTGTGTAAAGACAATGACTGACAACCAAAGACTGAAATACAGGGACAAATACACTAGGTAACAAGATGCTAACAAGGCACAGGTGAAACTGATTAAACGCTATGGTGACTGACAAAGATAACTAAGGAAACAAAGGCAAACAGGAACTAAACACAGGAAATAAAAACATGGAAACAATAGATTTAGGTTTATCACACCTAATAAGCTGCGTTTCATTTTAAAGACTGTGACCTCCTGAGGTCGTATTTGAAGGCTGTATACGTCATCAAGGATGTCTTATTTAAGAAAAGTAACCGTAATAAAATTGACTGTTATTCCTCTTGAGGTGTAAAATACTGTAATTTCTTTCTTACTTTGCAATCTAATGGTTACTTTTCTTAAATGAGACCACCTCGATGTATACAATGCGACCTCCGGAGGAACGCCCTCTAAATGAGACACAGCTCATGACTGGTTTTATCACACAGCTCCCTGAAGTGCTTGATTCTGATTGGTCAGTAGCAACATTCCGAGGTCAGTTATAGGGTGCGTCTCAATCAGCTTCCTAGTTCAGTAGTCAGAGCATTTGGTGCAATAAAGTCCTCCTTGGAATTTTGCCACTGTAAACTTTGTTACATATTACACACATAAACTAAAGACAACATGGAACAAGGACCCAAGGAAACTAAGGTTTAAATACACAGGGAGTAATACGGGAACTAACTAGGGACTAATCAAGATTAAACTGAACTAAGACACAAGAAACAAACACATGGGAACAAAAAGACAACTAAACCATAATCCCATAAACATTACACCCTTGAGCTACCAAGATGGAGCTGGGGTGCCAGAGGACTGAGGCGAAGCCAGTGAGACTGAGGACCAAGGTGGAGTAGGGAGAAAGGCGGAGCCCCCAACAGAGCCGAAGGGGTGGAGGGATGAAACAAAGCTGACGGCCCGGAAGTCTGTGGCGTAGGCAGAGCAATGTCTGACCAAGGAGGAGCCGGAGGGATGAGGGAGCCCAGTGAAGCCATAAGGGCAATGGTCCCAGGTGAAGTCAAGGGAGGGAGGAGCCAAGGTGGAGCCGACTAGTCGCCAAGCTGAGGTGGAGTGATGGGCTTAGTGGCTGGAAGCAGAGCCAGGAGATCTTTGGAGACACAAGAGACTTGGACCTGGGCGGGAGCAGTGGAGACACAGGAGACTTGGAGCTGGGTGGGACCAGCAGAGACAAAGGAGACTTGGAGATGGGCGGGACCAGCGGAGACAAAAGAGACTTTGAGTTGGGCGGGAGCAGTGGAGACACAGGAGACTTAAAGCTGGGTGGGACCAGCGGAGATAAAGGAGACTTGGAGCTGGGCGGGACAAGTGGAAACACAGGAGACTTCGAGCTGGGCGGGACCAGTAGAGGCAAAGGAAACTTGGAGCTAGGCGGGACCAGCGGAGACACAAGAGACTTGGAGCTGGGCAGGACCAGCGGAGACAAAGGAGACTTGGAGCTAGGCGGGACCATAGACTGTAAAAAAATATGGACGACACACCTTCACTCTCTTCCATTGTAGTAAGTGAAGCCGCCAGTGTGTCTATATGGCGCTGACATCTTGAGTCTCGAGTCTGCGCATAGTGAACTTGAAACCCGAGTCTGCGCAGTAGTGAGCACAAAGTGGAGCCATGATATCAAGGTCCCGCCCAAACTCAGAACAACTTATTATTTCGGTGTGAAATAAACAGTTATGGAAATGTAGAAATTGAAGTTAAAGCAGTCACCTCGCGAAGATCCAGAAAAAAAGTCTGTTGGCACCTCAGTGACTACTTCACTCAGAGAAGCTGTCAACCTCAGCTGTCAATCATGACGTCACACCCCCGTTTTTATAGCATCAAATAACTAACAAAAACCAAACTTATTTAAAGAACGAACACTTGAACTAACACCAGCGTGATAAAAACTGCCTAATATGACTGAAATTGTCTTTGGAAAAAAATATTTGAAGTGTAATTTAATTGTTTAGTTTGTCTCACGTCCCACTGGAATACACGGAGAGGGCAGGGTTTATAACCTATACTGCTTCCAGCCACCTGGGAGCGATTGAGACACTTTGGCTTCACTTTTCAGGACTCGTGTGGCACGCTTGGACGGGACCAGCGGAGACACAGGAGACTTGGAGCTGGGCGGGACCAGCGGAGACTTGGAGATGGGGGGGGAGCAGTGGAGACACAGGAGACTTAAAGCTGGTTGGGACCAGCAGAGATAAAGGAGACTTGGAGCTGGGAGGGACCAGCGGAGACAGAGGAGACTTGGAGCTGGGCAGGACCAGCAGAGACAAAGGAGACTTAAAGCTGGGTGGGACCAGCGAAGATAAAGGAGACTTGGAGCTTGGAGGGACCAGCGGAGACTTGGAGCTGGGCGGAACCAGCGGAGACAAAGGAGACTTGGAGCTGGGTAGGTCCAGCGGAGACACAATAGACTTGGAGCTGGGTGGGAGCAGTGGAGACAAATGAGACTTGCAGCTGAGCGGGACCAGCGGAGACACAGGAGACTTGAAGCTGGGCGAGACACAGGAGACTTGGAGCTAGGTGGGAGCAGCAGAGACAAAGGAGACTTGGAGCTAGGCAGGAGCAGTGGAGACACAGGAGACTTAAAGCTGGGTGGGACCAGCAGAGATAAAGGAGACTTGGAGCTGGGAGGGACCAGCGGAGACAAATGAGACTTGGAGCTAGGCGGGACCAGCGGAGACACAAGAGACTTGGAGCTGGGCAGGACCAGCGGAGACAAAGGAGACTTGGAGCTAGGCGGGACCACAGACTGTAAAAAAATATGGACGACACACCTTCACTCTCTTCCATTGAAGTAAGTGAAGCCGCTAGTGTGTCTATATGGCGCTGACATCTTGAGTCTCGAGACTTGGACTTGGGTGGGACCAGCGGAGCCACAGGAGACTTGGAGCTGGGTGGGACCAGCTGAGACACAGGAGACTTGGAGCTGGGTGGGACCAGCTGAGACAAAGGAGACTTGGAGCTGGGCGGGACCAGCGGAGACACAGAAATTACAGACTTGAAATTGAGTTTAATTAAGGTCTGCACATCTTTCATGGGTGCTTCTGAATACTCAAATTGATGCTTCCTCGTTTCCTCGCTCCTTCGTCCTCCAGTATGTGACCTGGAAACCGATCAAAGTTAGCCATCTTAAGCGACATCTCAGTTCTCTAATTGCACCATGAAGAGGCAAGAAATGAGAAGTGAGGAAGCTTCCAGAGCTTCCACAATTTTAAATTGTTTTACCTTTGCAGTTTAAAATAAACCATTCATCTCACATATTTCAACAGGGTATCTTGCTTTATTATTATTTATTATGAATTTCTTAAATAACCAAACTTCAACAACATACGGGCAGATCCCATCGGAGCAGCTGATGATGATTTAAAGTAACACGAGTGATCAGGAATATTCCAATATACAAATAAGATTTCCTTCGATTCCTTTGTCCTCAATTTCTTTCCCTGCATCCTTTCCTCACAGCGTAAGAGGGGGTGGAGCTGAGACGCAAGGAAAAGAAACAAGGATGCACAAATTAGAAATGGGAAGCACCCCTGGTATATCACGCCGCAGACGCACTCTCTCTAGTTTAATTCAAACGCAGCTGGTGCCATCTTGCCCCTCAGTTATCGACTGTATTTACTGTCAAATGAAGCCTGATGGCCAGTATTAATAGCAGGCCTACGGTAATATTGTTGAAATGTTCGTCTAGTTGCTAGAATGATTGTTTTGTAAAATTTTAAAACGGTTTCTTCTCAGATCAGTATTTCATTCCCCGTCATTATTTATTATGCAGTAGAAAGCTGTGTGAAAAGTTATACGAATGTACATTACCCCTTCAATGTCTGTCTTGTTTGAACTTGTTCATAAACTGCTTGCTAGTAACTGTTTTTCTTCATGGAAGCTTTATGTTTCCGTTTAATGAGCTAATAAAATATTTCAATTCAAATCAACATTGCATGTCTAATTATTTAATTATGTGGCAAATAGCCGTGGGATAAGCTTCACGTCGGGGTCCTGATAACCCTGTTTGGGTTTATTTTATGATAACAACCGGCTGGGTGTACATTATTCATTATTAGTGTCTTACAAATGCTTGCATCAAAATAGTTAAATTTAATCCATGACTATAACAAAATAACATGCCATATTTGGAGTTTACAAATGAATATTTGTTCTTTAAGATGAAATAGCATTCACTTTAAATAATTTTTAAAAACATTTAATAAACAATAAACATGTACATGACATGAAGCAACAGATTTTGATGTTAGCGGCATAGGAATGAAAAAAAATCAGAGTTTTGCAAAACTGATTTAATGCAAAAGACAATACAGAGGAATTTTTGCATATCTTAAGGGGTCCAATTATGCTCATTTACGCATTAATAATTTTGTTTATGGGGTCTTAACAGATACAATAGATACCTACGCACCTTCTGACATTAATGTTGTTGTCAGTTCATATGGAAAATTCACATATATATATATATAAACTGATAAAAATGTATGCCTTCAACGCAGTGTACATTTCATTGAATAAAAGTGTCTGAGAGGGTTGTTGAGAATCTGACATATCATAATACATTTTTTTCATTTTGGGTCTGTGCACCTGCCCTTAACCTGTGCATCAGATAATCAAATCTGTCATAAATAGATTTAGATATGTAATATTTTACAACCCGAATTCTGGAAATGTTGGGACGTTTTTTAAATTTGAATAAAATGAAAACTAAAATACTTCCAAATCACATGAGCCAATATTTTATTCACAATAGAACATAGATAACATAACAAATGTTTAAACGGAGGAATTTTACACTTTTATCCACTAAATGAGCTAATTTCAAATTTGATGCCTGCTACAGGTCTCAAAATAGTTGGGACGGGGCATGTTTATCATGGTGTAGCATCTCCTCTTCTTTTCAAAAACAATTTGAAGACGTCTGGGCATCGAGGTTATGAGTTTCTGGAGTTTTGGTGTTGGAATTTGGTCCCATTCTTGCCTGATATAGGTTTCCAGCTGCTGAAGAGTTTGTGGTTGTCTTTCGTTTAATGATGCGCCAAATGTTCTCTATAGGTGAAAGATCTGGACTGCAGGCAGGCCAGTTCAGCACCTGGACTCTTCTACGACGAAGCCATGCTGTTGTAATAGCTGCAGTATGTGGTTTTGCATTGTCCTGCTGAAATACACAAGGCCTTTCTTGAAATAGACGTCGTCTGGAGGGGAGCATATGTTGCTCTAAAACCTTTATATACATTTCAGCATTCATAGTGCCTTCCAAAACATGCAAGCTGCCCATACCATCAGAGATGCTGGCTTTTGAACTGAACGCTGATAACATGCTGGAAGGTCTCCCTCCTCTTTAGCCCGGAGGACACGGCGTCTGTGATTTCCAACAAGAATGTCAAATTTGGACTCGTCTGACCATATAACACTTTTCCACTTTGAAACAGTCCATTTTAAATGAGCCTTGGCCCACAGGACACAACGGCGCTTCTGGACCATGTTCACATATGGCTTCCTTTTTGCATGATAGAGCTTTAGTTGGCATCTGCAGATGGCACGGCGGATTGTGTTTACCGACAGTGGTTTCTGGAAGTATTCCTGGGCCCATTTAGTAATGTCATTGACACAATCATGCCGATGAGTGATGCAGTGTCGTCTGAGGGCCCGAAGACCAAGGGCATCCAATAAAGGTCTTTGGCCTTGTCCCTTACGCACAGAGATTTCTCCAGTTTCTCTGAATCTTTTGATGATGTTATGCACTGTAGATGATGAGATTTGCAAAGCCTTTGCAATTTGACATTGAGGAACATTGTTTTTAAATTATTCCACAATCTTTTTACGCACTTTTTCACAGATTGGAGAGCCTCTGCCCATCTTTACTTCTGAGAGACTCTGCCTCTCTAAGTCATCCCTTTTATAGCTAATCATGTTACAGACCTGATATCAATTAACTTAATTAGTTGCTAGATGTTCTCCCAGCTGAATATTTTCAGAAATTTCTTGCTTTTTCAGCCATGTGTTGCCCCGGTGCCAACTTTTTTGAGACCTGTAGCAGGCATCAAATTTGAAATGAGCTCATTTAGTGGATAAAAGTGTAAAATTTCTCTGTTTAAACATTTGTTATGTTATCTATGTTCTATTGTGAATAAAATATTGGCTCATGTGATTTGAAAGTCTTTTAGTTTTCATTTTATTCAAATTTAAAAAACGTCCCAACATTTCCGGAATTCGGGTTGTAGAATCAATGTAAAAATACTTAAAACACTTAAGATATATACTTGGTTTTAATAAATAAATACATGTTAATATAAACATATAAAATCTTGTTGTATTGGATGCTATTGATAGTATAAGAAATGTTTTGTCCATCTTGTAAAAAATGACAAAAGCAGTGTTAATTGATTATAAAAACCACATAATCTCATTGTTAACATTGAATAAAACTTCAAAATTAGTTCTATCTCCATTATGTTTTTTCACACTTTTAAAAACCTTATTTGTCAATGACCCATATCTGTTGTATTGGATGCTATTGATAGTATAAGAAATGTTTATTATTTATTTATTTATTTTAATTGAAAATGTGCCAACATTAAGTAAAACTGGAACATGAATTTACATTGGATTAAGAAAACAGACAGTGAGGACTTTTCCTCCTCTTTTCAGAACTCCACCACTGAAGTATCACTTCTGCTGACAGATGTCATGATTGTTTTTGTTTTATTTTTGCTTTGACCAGCAGTCAAGACCTGTGGACACACTGAGTTCAGCTGTGGTGATAAACGCAATAGGTGTCTGCCTATGAGATGGAGGTGTGATGGTGACAAGGACTGTTCCAATGGTGCGGATGAGGAAGGCTGTGGTGAGTCTCTTTAAATCTCATCTTTCTGTTGCCACAGATACAAACTTTATGTAAGTATGTAAACCCAGATAGATTGAAAGTGATCGCTGTAAGCTGGTCCTGCAGAGGTGAATGATCTCTCGTTATTTTAAAGTCCCCCTGTAATCGATAATTTTATCACTTAAAACTCATCTTTGATCACTAAAATTACATATTTAAACTTTTTTTTTTCTGTGAAAAAAAATTCTTCATACCTTAAAATAGCTTGAATGTAACTCTTCACCCTTGCCTCATTTAATATACACGGATTAATGAATATGCAAATTAGCCCCGCCTCCACTTGCTTACACCAGCTCAGAGCTCCACTCGTTCAATTTACTGAGGTAAACGCTGCACAATGGTATCGCTCTTTACAACATCGGACACATAACGATAATTAATATGATTAGCGTTTTGCTTGACTACTTTATCAAATAGCTAATAATGTGTTGCTAATGTTACACAAACCATTCACCCTGTCATAGTCAGACAGCTGCCTTCTAACAATCAGCATCCTTACAAACGCTTTGAACAACTTTGAACATCAGTGGAGAAAGGCATATAGTTCATCACAACATCGTAATATACATCATACACCCGACATAGTGCTAAATCTACACGATTTTTCATATCAACAGAAAAATATACCGGGATAACCTGGCTTCTTTCGAGACTCCCCTGCTAGTTTGCTGTTAATGATATGCTAAAGCTCGCCGGCACGTTGACGTGATTGGTTACAAGGTAGTTTGTGACGTCAGAAACACTGTCTTTTTTTTCAGTGCAGTTTTAAGGAGAAAATACTCAGCAATGGTGTTGACATGAATTTGCACATGGTTTGTCTTAAAGCATATTAAAAACACCACATAGACATATAAACAATATATTAAAAACTTGATTTTCACCACAGGGGGTCTTTAAGTTTTTTGCTGAAAACATATTTGAGGAATACAGTGCTGCCAAATCAGTTTTAATGAATAAATATACTAATTATAATGCAAATTAATAAAAACACAAGGCTTGGACCACAATAACAGAGTTGCTAGGTAACATTCTCCTCTCTCTTGATAACATTAGTCACTGAAGATGAATATGCCCCAGTAACAGCTCATGCTTTCAATCTTACAACTACTGAAATTTGTGATGTAATTGAATGAATCTTTTTGGCTGAGATTTTAGATCAAGAGTGACATTTTCCATATGACAATGCAAATAAATGAACAAAATAAAACAACTTTAACCCTTGCTACTAACACACTCTAATGAAAATGGCCATTAAAATGTTGTCAGTTCATATGCAAAACTCACATGCATATGAATTGGTAAAAATGTATGCCTTCAATGCAGCATACATTTCTTCAAATAAAAGTGTCTGCCAAATGCAAATACCCTGAGAGGGAGATATCAATTATTTTATTTTTTTTTACATTTTGAGTCTGTGAACTTGTCTTTAACCATGAAATATGTGGGTCAAACTGACCTGCTAACACCACAATCATAATAGAAGTTTTGTATGCACATTCAACAATACAATACAGAGTGTTGAAACTTTGCAGGAATGTTGATGGCCCTAAATGAGAAATAGACAAACAATTTAAAGAAAAACCTCCTAGGTTAACCAGAATTTCCGACAACTCAAAAATGTGTTGTGGGTCAAATCGACCCGGAACATAATAAAGCAATAAGCCCCAAGAAGCCTTGGATTACAGTGAATTTATAACAGCTAAGGGACGTTGTTAGGCATGAAGCGGAGCTGTTATAAATTCACTGTAAACCACGGCTTCACGGGGCTTATTGCTTTTATTAAACGGTTACCACACAAAACAAATGTTAAAGACAAAAAAATTTGTATCAATGCAACTTTTTAATGAAGTAAAATCACTAAAAGCCTTCCTTCCGCCGGAAAAAATAGTACCTGACCGTGAACAGCAACTGAAGTTACATTTAATACGCCATTAGATGGCGGCAAAGATTGTCTTTATGAGCGAGTCACTCTGTCGCAAAGACTTTTAAATTGAAACTTGTTGTGAACACGGAACAATATGCAAATGACAAACGTATTGACTACCTCTGTCAGTGTTAGCAGGGCTTATTTTTATGAACATAGGACTGACCTGAAGGAAAATGCTAAATCTGAATGCAGGTAATACACTTGGTCACTCGATATCTCTCTCACAATACTCTTCTACATAATACAGTAAGCTTTAATGAACAAAATTAATGGAGAACAAACATATGTTTACGTTGCTAAGAGTGGTTGCTAAGACAGACGCAGCAACATACACACTCAGTTGCGCAGCGATACTTATGTAATGCGGTCAGCTGTATGTTTTCGGGAATTTTACAACGGCTTCGAACGTGGCTCAACCAATCAGAATCAAGGGCCGGAACTATCCGTTTCATAATATAAGGTTTATCTTACATATCATTAATATGCATTTTCTCTTGTACACTTATATACATAAAATCTTTTTATAAATTTACCTTATCTAAGTATCCAAATTGGTTTTATTATCTTGCATCCAATGCACTTGACTGTCACCATGCAAAATTATGGACAATTGTACTGTAGCATTATGAAGTTATGGAGCCATGAATTCGACAGATGTGACAATAAGCTGCGAATAAGAAGCTAGATTCAGCCTCGTGTTTATTAAGCACCCCCGAAATAGCCTATAAGGTCTGTATATATTTGTTTACTGTTAGTTGTAACGAGTGTTTTTGTGTAATTCGCTGTGTGTTGATTATATACAAGGGAGAGAGTTTATAGATAAAAGACATGCGCACTTCTTGTACTGTGTTTTATTCAGCTCTTATGGTGATTTTCTGGAGTGAAAACGTAAGCTTCGTGTTTTGTGTGATGTACAATAAACTTCATAAAACTCATCAGTAAAGATTTGGCCATCATTCAGACGGGGTCCGCTACAACAGTATTAATAGTGGATAAAAGCAAGATGACAACATGAGTTAACCGCAATTAAACTGAACTATACCTGTTCTATCTCCATGCAGCATATATTCTCTGGCTCTGTAGGCATCATTTTCAGACTCCGATCCGAACTAAACACAGCTACGGAGAGTTTCCGACATTTTTTTGCGCATGAGATTGTTCTGTCACCGGAGCTCGGAGCATCAGCTCTTGAAACTCCGCCCTCTTAGACCGGGAGCAGCAGCTCATTTGCATTTAAAGCTACACACACAAAAACGACGCGTTTTTGCTCAACTCCAAAAAGTGGCAATTTTAACGTTATAAAAAATTATCTGTGGGGTATTTTGAGCTAAAACTTAACATACACACTCTGGGGACATTAGAGACTTATTTTACATTTCTTAAAAAGGGCCAAGATTTATACTTGGTTTTAATAAATACATTATTAATGTAACATACAAAATACTATTGTATTGGATGCTTTTGATAGGGCAAGAAATGTTTATTATTAATTTATTTAATTATTTAACTTCGAAAATGTGCCAACATTAAGTGAAACTGGAACATGAATTTACATCCTAAATTTGCGAATTTAACTTGTGCGCAAATAGAACCATAGAATTTCGCATAAAACATTTGCGAATAAAGCAAATCCATCCAGTGAGTCAAAGAGAACAAAATTGTCACTTCCTAAAAAAAATGGAAGTTGCTGCAGTAGAAGCCACAGTATATAATAATTTTTGCATATAATAAATTAGGCTACTTGTGCCTCAGAGCGCGCAGACGAAACACAATAAACACTGTCATGTTATCTTGCTTTCAGATGCCTGGTGTTTGTGAACACAATCGTGTGAGACGCTTCTGGGAGGGAATTATATCGAACCATTTTAACTACATTTTAACTTGCTCAGGCATTGCAGAATGACCAGTACAGCATTTCAGATGCTGTGCAACGAGATCGGTCCACTGGTTGGTTGGTCCAGTTATGCCATCCCATCGCAAAGTCACGTCTTTTTTGATGCGCATCAAGGAATTTATATGGTAAAAGTGTTTCCATCGTAGTTTATGCGCATGTTTTCGTAACGCATTAAAACTTTATCCTACTCATTTTAGATTTATGCGCATCTTGGCGTTTCCATTCAGCGTTTTTTTTATGCGATATCCCAAAATGCGCATAAAAATAGGTGGATGGAAACATAGCTAGTGAGGACTTTTCCTCTTCTTTTCAGAACTCCACCACTGAAGCATTAGCCTACATACTTTTGCCAACATATGTCATGATTCTTAGTTGGTTTTTGTTTTATTTTTTCTTTGATCAGTGATCAGGACCTGCGAACTCACTGAGTTCAGCTGTGGTGATAAACGCGAAACGTGTCTGCCTATGAGATGGAGATGTGATGGTGACAAGGACTGTCCGAATGGTGTGGATGAGGAAGGCTGTAGTGAGTGACATCTCTTTTAATCTATAGTTTAATGCACAGCTAGCCATGGGTTATTCCGCTTATACCAAGGTCGTTTGCCAGCTTTGACAAGATGAAGCTGTTATTGGTGTTTGCAGTGCAATAATTGACTGGTAGGGTAAAAATAATGGTACATTTTCATCAGTTACGGTTTGTTAGATCTAGCATTCTGCTCACTTTAAAACAGATACAGAGATAAACTAGTGCGGTAAGATTAAATTTATTTGAATGAATGAATTATAGCATTTATTTGAATTAATTAACGAGAGAGGGAGAGAGAGGGAGATTAGTGATGCGTGTGTGAATTACCTGTGTCCAAGCAACATCTTTCTACTAATAGTGAAACTGTGAGTTTCAAAAACACTGATGTAAGTTTCAATGAAAGCAGCACATTAATATTGAACAATAATTAAAAAGTGACTGGAACTACCTGCGAACTAAACTGTTTTAATGCACACCTTCCAGCCAATCAGAATCAAGTATGCAGACATGCAGACCATGGTATAAGTATGTGTATGTATGTATCTATTTATGTGTGTACAATTTATTTTCACAAACTGGGGACTTTCCCTAACTTTTCAGAGCTCCACCACTGAAGTATTACTTCTGCCGACAGATGTCATGATTCTCTGTTTGTTTTTGTTTTAGTATTTGTATAATTTTTGCTTTGATCAGCAGTCAAGACCTGTGAATCTCGTCAGTTCAGCTGTGGTGATAAACGTAAAACGTGTCTGCCTATTGTGTGGAGGTGTGATGGTGAAAAGGACTGTCCGAATGGTGCGGATGAGGAAGACTGTGGTGAGTGACATCTCTTTAAATCTCATCTTTTCTGCACATACCTAGATTATCTATCTATCTTTCTTCTCTGCAGGACCAGCTTATCACACCAACTGAACCAGACTATTTATCTGTTGACCAAACAGTCTCATTGGCTGCAGAATCAGTAGAGGCCAATCAGCTTGCAATGCAGATTGCATGTTAAAAGCGAATCATCTTGACCCAAATTATCAGAGGAAAAAAATAATTTTGTTTCAAACCCTTATGCGCAGGTAATGCTCATTAGCACTCACGTCACCGGCCTCGCTCCGTTCCCACAGCTCTCGGCCTTGCCCTGCTTGCCATATTACCATATGGTTCTATGGGCTGACATAGACTTGAGCGGAAGAAGAAAACTAACAGATACAATAGGTGCCTACACACATTAATGTTGTTGTCAGTTCATATGCAAAATTCATATATACATATATATATATATATATATATATATATACGAACTGATAAAAATGTATGCCTTCAATGCACCATACATTTCATCGAATAAAAGTGTCTGAGAGGGTTGTTGAGAATCTGACATATCAAAATAAATGTTTTACATTTTGGGTCTGTGCACCTGCCCTTAACCTGTGCATCAAATAATCAAATCTGTCATAAATAGATTTATATATGTAATATTTTGGAATCAATGTAAAAATACTTAAAACACTTAAGATATATACTTGGTTTTAATAAATAAATACATGTTAATATAAGAGTCAATGATGTGACGGGTCATTTTTTTTGTCCAAAGGCCTTAATAATAATAAAAAACAAAGATATGACATCCAAAGTATGTAAGGTAGTACAACTAGATCTCTTTTATTGATCCAAAAGGTTTTAATTATATTTTGCTACATATAAAGGTATTTTAAAGATTTCGAAGTGTCAAAAGGTAATTCGGTTTAACCAATACAGCCATTTCATTTGTGAATAAAATATCTTAAAATGTATTAAATGTATATATTTTTTATTGTGGCATGATTTTATAACATCATATATCAACATAGTGCAACATGGTATTAAAATTATGTGTAAAAGTCGTTGCTTTGTTTTGAGAAAAAATGTCTGGAAAAATTAATTTCATTGATGTCATTCGGAGTAACCAATATAAACGGACCATTTTGGAAGTCATGTGGTCAATATCATGTGACAGGATGTGACATCATTCAGACACCTACAAAGGACCACATGGTCATGAGGCAAAGTAACTAACTCTCTCTTAACTATTTGAAAAATTCATGTTTTCACTTGCTCATACGCATGTCCCGAAACATCAGGTCATTCGGTACAACCGCTATAAAACATGGAAAATGTTGTAATATTTTAAAAACTTGTACTAAACATACAATGATTGATTGTCCTTTTGTTAGCTAGCTATCAAGCTAATTATCAGCAGCTAGCTAGCTAGATATCAGCATGTTAGCATTGTTTGAAAATATCGTCATTCGGTATAACCAAAAGTGTCATTCGGTAAGACCGAAATTTTGGTTAAACTGACTTTTTTGTGACAAATTTTGTCCATCTTGTAAAAAATGACAAAAGCAGTGTTAATTGATTATAAAAACCACATAATCTCATTGTTAACATTAAATAAAACTTCAAAATTAGTTCTATCTCCATTATGTTTTTTCACACTTTTAAAAACCTTATTTGTCAATGACCCATAAACATAAAAAATCTGTTGTATTGGATGCTATTGATAGTATAAGAAATGTTTTTAATTATTTATTTATTTATTTATTTTAATTGAAAATGTGCCAACATTAAGTGACACTTGAACATGAATTTACATTGGATTAAGAAAACAGACAGTGAGGACTTTTCCTCCTCTTTTCAGAGCTCCACCACTGAAGTATCACTTCTGCTGACAGATTTCATGATTCTCAGTTTGTTTTTGTTTTATTTTTTCTTTGACCAGCAGTCAAGACCTGTGGACCCACTGAGTTCAGCTGTGATGATAAATACAAAAGGTGTCTGCCTATGAAATGGAGGTGTGATGGAAACAAGGACTGTCTGAATGGTGCGGATGAGGAAGGCTGTGGTGAGTCTCTTTAAATCTCATCTTTCTGTTGCCACAGATACAAACTTTATGTAAGTATGTAAACCCAGATAGATTGAAAGTGATCGCTGTAAGCTGGTCCTGCAGAGGGCCTCTGAAATTCAGCTAAGTGATCGATCACCGTGCCGGATCTCCGGCGTGCGGCGTTTGGCTGTGGGGAAAAAAAGACAGTCCTACATTTAAAAAAACTTGTTGATATCACATTCGAGTTCATGAGTTCGCCTACCAATGGTATGAGAGGAACACAGCTTTCACTCTCAACCAAACTAACATTACTAGCCAATCAGAAGTAGAATGGGGCAGCGGGTCTTGGAAAAAGTGTGGTTGAGAATCCAGCTGCAACCGAGTCCTAGCCTGCATCTCAATGTGCATACTATCCATCCTAAATAATATGTGACATTAGTAATATTCAATACTATTTAGGGCAGATAGGGTGGATAGTATGCATATTGGGATGCAGGGCTACTAAGCATAGATGCCAGAGCGGAGAAGTCACGTTGGACAGTAGCAAGCAAACATAGTCAGCAGGATGGAGAGTAAGTTTATGAAGCCTGGGGAAGACGTCCTAATTGATAAAGGACTTAAAAATAAATGGCGCTGGGCGTGGATAGAAGAAATAGGCAGAGACGGCAAGCCTTTTAGTAGCTGGTGTAAGAAATTAGTTTTTTTTAATTGCTTTGGTACAATTTTCACAAGCAATTGGTAAATTTTCAAAACTCTTAGTACTAATATCACAACAGATCATCAAAAGTGCATTTTTTTCAAACATTTCAGCATATTTTCAATTGTTTGATAAGAGTCCTGGCCTGAAGACATCTACATGCCAATATTCAGTTGGTCATAGTGCTGTTGGCAACAGGAAATGGCATGCTTTACACTGTAATTCACTCCCCATTTAAATATGCCATGAAGTACCAAACATGCTAGAAACACGTTAAATCATGCAACACTTGGCTAAGTGCTAATGTATGCGATTAACGCCACAAAACAGGAAGTTGTTGTAACTTTGGCATACAATGTCCAATCTGCTCCAAACTTCACATGTATACGTTCATTATAGTATACGTGTTTAACACTGTGATGCACTACTAGCAACATACTAAAATATGCAACTGAGTGCTAAACATGCTACAAACATTCTAATACATGCTAGCAACACTTAGCTGAGTGCTAAAGCATGCTATTATCATCATGAAAGAGGAAGTTGTTGTAACTCAAGCATACAATGTCCAATCTGCCTCAAACTTCACATGTTTGATAAGTGCCCTGGCCTGAAGACATCTACACGTCAAAATTTAGTTATAGTCATATCGCCACCAGCTGGTAGCAGGAAGTACAAATGACTGACATTGTCCTCCTATATTTACCTACTTAAATGCATATTTTCCACCATGCTCTGTTTTCCTAAAGCCACCGAGTGGCGGTGGCACGGTGCGAGGGCCCTTTCATCGGTGCTTGCAGCTTTAATTTACCATTATTTCTTTGTAGCAAAACAATTTTAGATATTTCAGAAATTTCATGTTTTAGATTGTACATCATCTTGTACCCTGTCAAGGACAAAGCTAACCAGCAAAACTTGATATCAGAAGCATCCTAAATGTTACATGTGTTTGCCCCATATTGTAGTGAGTAACCTTTCTTGGTATTGCTGTTTCAAATAGCCCACCATAATCTGTAGTTTGAGCCTGTCAAGGGCTAATGACAATGGCAAATACGTTACAAGTTAGTTTCAAGGAAAATCATTTTCAAATAATGCTCATCTTTTTTTTCTTTTCTTTTTTTTTTGCCAAATAACCCTGCGTATGTGTCCGCACCTGCAACCCTGCCCCCAGAAAAAAGTTCAGGCTCAGGATTTTTTTTCTTTGTTTTTTTTTTTTTTGCTTTAACCCATGCACTTAGTACACTTCCATAATGTACTTAAAGTGCTCTATTTTCACGCGCTAATTTTGTACTTAATATACTAAAAATTCTTCTTTAGTACTTCTTAAGATAATCTTAAGAACATCTAAGTGTACTCAGCTGTGCTATTTTGAGACACCATGAATATGAACTAAAATGTGCTTTTAACATACTATCTCTGTATTAATTTTTTTTTTATTTATTTACCACTTGTAGTACACTTGAACCCATCTTTCATACACTTTTAAATATACTCATCAGACATAGAAAATAGACTTATGAATTATTTAAAATATAAGAAGAATATATAATAAATATATACAAAATGTATTTGTAATGTATTGCCCACATATTTTTATACATTAAATAATTAATATAAAATGTATTGTAACTATGTTAATAATCCATTTATATGTTGTAGTTAAGTATGTTAATGATGTTTTACTTGTAATTAATACATTTGTACTGTATTTTTCATGAAAATCCATTAAAATAGAACTTAGAGTGATAGTATATATAAAAATCCACTAAAATTATGTAAAGCGTTCATAGCACACTTTTAAGTAATGCACTTATAAAACTTTTTGTATATTTGATTTACTTTATCTGACCACACTTAAAATCAATTTAAGTATTAGTCATATTGTGTATACTTTAAGTGCACTGAAGTACTAGTGAAGTAGAAATATACTTGTAATTGGTGTATTTATAATGTATAACTTTTACAGTTTTATTTAGCACAAAAAATAAGAATGTACAACAAATGTACTTGCTTGTATTTAAGTTTTTTTTTTAGTGCATTCAAGTATACTTTATTTTTACCTGGGTCTCCTCTCTCTTGAACATCACTCAAGATATAGATGCCCCAGGCACAAGCAATAATCAAACAGTGCAAAATGATGGTAAAGCTGATGCTTACAATCTTACAACTACTGAAATTTGTGATGTTATTGAATGTATCTTTTTGATTGAGATTTTATAGCCAGATGTCATGATTCTCAGTTAGTTTTTTTTTGTTTGTTTGTTTGTTTTTGCTTTGATCAGTGGGCCTGACCTGCAGACCCACTGAGTTCAGCTGTGGTGATAAACGCAAAACATGTCTGCCTATGATATGGAGATGTGATGGTGACAAGGACTGTCTGAATGGTGCGGATGAGGAAGGCTGTGGTGAGTCTCTTTAAATCTATAGTTTAATGCACAGCTAGCCATGGGTTATTCCGCTTATACCATGGTCAGATGTGTGTGTGTGAATTACCTGTGTCTATGCAACATCATTCTACTAATAGTGAAACTTTCATTGATGTAAGCTTCAATGAAAGCAGCACATTAATATTGAACTGTGATTAAAAAGTGACTGGAACTACCTGCACACTAAAGGTGGTATGTTCGGGCTCAGCTAGAGCACAACTCCATGACCCCACCCCCCAAAAGCCCCCACCCCGCAATTCTGTCCGTGTTTTTTGCATCACGGAAATCATAGGGCCCTGCATTTTCTACAAGAAGCACTTTCAACACAGACGTCGTGCAGACGGTTGTCGTGGTAATGAACACCACAGCAACATGCATCTCCTATATAAAAAGCATTGGCTTTCGTGGGCCCAAGATGGTTGCCTACCTTTGCCTAATGGTTAAGTCTGCCTCTGAGGCTCAAGGAAGAAGGAAGCGGGACCTGGCAAACAGTAAACTTAAACAAGCAAATGAAACCTCACGAACGAATGCCGCTAAAACTAAAACTAAAACAAAACACCAGCATAAAGTGCCTGGTCCTCTCTTGTCCTTCACTGTCATCACTCCTCCTTTTATCCTTCCGGAGCTCCTCCGTGAGACTCGAGTGCAGGTAATGCTCATTAGCACTCGTGTTACCGGCCTCGCTCCATCTTGGCCTCACCCTGCTTGCCACATTACCATATGGTTCTATGGGCTGACATAGACTTGAGCGGAAGAAGAAAACTAACAGATACAATAGATACCTACACACCTTCGGACATTAATGTTCTTGTCAGTTCATATGGATAATTCACATATATATAAACTGATAAAAATGTATGCCTTCAAGCGTACATTTCATTAAATAAAAGTGTCTAAGAGGGTTGTTGAGAATCTGACATATCGAAATACATTTTTTACATTTTGGGTCTGTGCACCTGCCTTTAACCTGTGCATCAGATAATCAAATCTGTCATAAATAGATTTATATAGGTAATATTTTGGAATCAATGTAAAAATACTTTTAGGGCACCTATTATGCCCCTTTTTACAAGATGTAAAATAAGTCTCTGATGTCCCTGAAGTTTTAGCTCAAAATACCCCACAGATCATTTTTATAGCATGTTAAAGGGTTAGTTCACCCAAAAATTTCATGTCGTTCTACACCCGTAAGACCTTCTTTCATCTTCGGAACACAAAATTAAGACATTTTTGATGAAATCCAAGAGGTATATGGCTTTATAGACAGAAATTTAACCACCACTTTCAAAGTCCAGAAAGGTACTAAAGACATTGTTAAAAAAGTCGACGTGACTGCAGTGGTTCAACCTAATTTTATAAAGTGACAAGAATACTTTTGGTGCGCAAAAACAAAACAAATATAACGACTTTATTCAACAATTTTCCTCTTCCCTGTCAGTCTGTTACACAGTTGGCGCAGTGAACGCATTGCAGAGCTTCCGTGTTTATGTCCGCTGTTGCGGTGCGATGCAATGCGACGCAACAACGGTCGCGTCTGGTGTAGACACGGTGTTACATCCAACAACAAAACACAGAGTTGCTTACGAGACATTCTTGTCGCAACAGCTGCTCCGGCCTGGAGAAAATGGCGGACTGTTTACAACTCACTCAGGACGAGGTCTGTGCTAATATGGCAGATTCCGTCAGCAGTCGTGGGCGGGGCCTGTACAAAGTGACGTCACTTTGCCCAGAATCTGCAAACGGCTTGTTCTGAGACACTGCTTATTATTTATGGGGATTAAAAAATGAGTGGGTGGATTTTTATCATTATAGGTGTGTACACTCACTGCCAACACACATTTATGGTCAAACACCATGTAAAAGTGAATTTTGCAGGTTCCCTTTAAGATATATGCTTGGTTTTAATAAATAAATAAATATATGTTAACGTAAACATACAAAACCCTGTTGTGTTGGATGCTATTGATAGTATAAGAAAAGTTTATTATTATTTATTTATTAATTTAACTTAGGAAATGTGCCAACATTAAGTAAAACTCAAACATGAATTTACATTGGATTAAGAAAACAGACAGTGAGGACTTTTCCTCCTCTTTTCAGAACTCGACTACTAAAGTATCACTTCTGCCAACAGATTCTCAGTTTGTTTTTGTTTTATTTTTGCTTTGACCAGTAATCAAGACCTGTGGACCCACTGAGTTCAGCTGTGGTGATAAACGCAATAGGTGTCTGCCTATGAGATGGAGGTGTGATGGTACCAAGGACTGTTCGAATGGTGCGGATGAGGAAGGCTGTGGTGAGTCTCTTTAAATCTCATCTTTCTGTTGCCACAGATACAAACTTTATGTAAGTATGTAAACCCAGATAGATCGAAAGTGATCGCTGTAAGCTGGTCCTGCAGAGGACCTCTGAAATTCAGCTAAGTGATCGATCTCTCATTATTTTAACATTTTCTCTCATTATACATTTGTGTGTTCAAGAAAGACAGTGCTGCCAAATCAGTTTTAATGAATAAATATAGTAATTACAATGCAAACAATAAAAAACACAAGCCTTGGACCACAATAACAGAGTTGCTAGGTAACGTTCTCCTCTCTCTTGATAACATTAGTCACTCAAGATGAAGATGCCCCAGTCACAAGCAAGAATCAAACAGAAAAGTGAAGGTAAAGCTCAAGCTTACAATCTTACAACCACGAGTCATATCTCACTAAGTTAACTAACATGCAGTAGCAAAAGCATTCTGCCAGAGAATTTTTACAACAAACATAGTGTTTCTGTCACCCCCTAATGTTGCTAATTTTTTATTTTTTAATTAAGATGATTTGGGCAGCACCCAGGTGAGACCTGTCCTGCAGCAAGTGGCTCGGACACTGAGACACAGAAAGACCCTCCAACCAGCATTACCATGAATCATATACTGGAAAAACAATATGAAGTACTGACACTGGAAAAGACCAAACTAATTTTAGAAATACAGAAACTGAAATTAGAAAAAACAAAACTGAAGTTGAAAAACACAAACCAACACATTCTCACCTGTTATCCCATTTCTTCTGGAATTTAAATCTCGGCAGTTTCACAACCAGAAGCTGCGCAATGTTGTGCCATCATTGATTCTTACTGTGAGTGACGACACCCTGACCGTGACAAGATGGCGGGCGCGCCGCCGTGTCTGGAGCGGTGGAATAAGGCATCTATGTATACATATCAATGGCTAAAACAGCTAGAACAGCTAAATTGTAAACCCCTTAGCTGCTCTAAATTCACAGTAAATCATGGCTTCTTGGGGCTTATTGCTTTATTATAAATGTGTGAACTAATTCACATTGTTTATGTATTTGCAAACAGCAGTTCACACATTCATAACCTAATTCCGATTCTCAAAATAAGATTAGCAAAACAGTTCATAAATGCAAATGCTTGTTTCTACATGTACATCAGACGCAACATCAGGGAACATCAGGCCTAGTTTTACCCCACGAGCATTACATTGTCTATTGAATGTGTTTGTTAGTTTCAGTGCGTTACTGTAAAGCATCTGCAGAGAGTAATGCTAATCTACATTAAAATATGCCTTTACAGTAATCTTTTTCTGCTTTTCATGGTCAGTTGTATAGCCAAAAAGAAACATATTGGTTGCAAATTTATCATCCTAAATTAGCCCTTTCATTATTTTTGACCTCTGGATGTCACTAAAACATTAAAGCTGTCAATAAAAAGTTTTCTTTTTTGTTTAGACTTTTTCTCATCAAAGTAAACTGGTAACATGCAGTTTGATACTGTCAAACATTTCTCATCCATTCACAACATTTGTTTTCCTAAATTCACAGGTTTAAAATACAAGTTCTTCAGATTTATTGATTGTTTTCATAGGAAATGTTTGAAATGTATATTTGAAGTGCCC